>JAAOMT010000129.1:124000-228136 GCA_016748015.1 Geosiphon pyriformis | reverse complement strand
TTTTTTTTTTTTTTTTTTTTTTTTTTGCATGAATTTGTACATTTTTGAATAAATTATCGTATTTCATATATATTTTGCCGAATTTTCAAAGTGACCTGAAAAACAGACCATGAATAACAGGTTATGAGTTTTACTCTTATTTATAATGGTTTTATCAAACTATTTCATAAATAGAAAATTCTAGAATTTTAAATTGTGGGAAAAAATGTTTTTTTAAGGTTCAACCCTAAAAACTACTTTTTTCTTCTCCATTTTACTTTCTTTGACCTCTCTGTCTACTTTCTTTCGCTTCAAACACCATATCACTTTCTAGCTTTTATTCCTTTCCCTCTCTAATTAACAAATTACGAGGGACTAATAGGTCTTGGACCCCACTGAACAGGCCAGTAAAATAAATCTCGAAACAGTGGGATCCCCAAAATACCCATATCTTCGTTTTTAATTACATTTGAATCTTGAGATTGTAAAGGCTTTCGTTGTAAATATTCTGAAGGCTTTCGTTGTAAATATTGTAATTTCTCTCGTGCAAGTGCTTCCTGTATTAATAAAAATTCGGGATCAAAAATCTGAGGTCTCAATTTTGACAACGAGAGTTGGTTATCCGCCATCAATTGTCCAGAATTTTCGATTTGGTTCTTTTGCTGTGGTAAATTAGAGATGAGTTGAGAGTTTTCTTCCAAAGAAGAAGAAGAAGAAGAAGAAGAAGAATAAAGAGGAGTAGGAGTAAGGGAGGAGGTGGGAGATAAAGCAATAGCGGAGATTTGGGAAAGGTCATCAGAGTTTGTTGGTTGAAAATTATCGATAGGTTGTCCTAGATTATCACCATCACCGTATTGTGGTTTAGAATTTACAACATCACTGTCCAAGTTCTGAATTGGTAATCCTCCTGCCTTTCGTATTAAACTAAAGCTTGTCGTGAGAAGTAATACGACGAAACATGACCGAAATCTTGTGAAAATTATCATTTTGGGGAACCTCAGTTTTTGAATTATTTAATAATTTTTATTTCAAAATCCCTTTAACAAGAAAAGTTTAGAACTTGGATGATTGAAAAAACTTGGTAAGACAACACGAAAAACAAGAAAGAGCTGGAAAAAAATATAAAAAAAGATTTTCTTCCTGATCAAACATTTTTATCATTGTTTTCCTGTTATTAGGCTTCTTATTCTCGTTCTCATTCGTACAATTAAACCTTTCGTTTTTTTGTTGTTGTTTTTTTTTTCAAGAAACTATCATTGGATTTGTTAAAGGGATAATAAAATAATATTTTGATAATTGGTTTGTTTAATGTTTCATTTTTTGTAAAATTATTCCGAATCAATTTTTTTTTCTCAATCTTTTTTTACGTAAATAAAAAACTCAAAACCCATAATAGTTTTAGATTCGATCATTCATTTACTAACAACTTAGCACCTAAGCGAAAATTTTTTCACTTTGATGGTACGGTTTAGAGTATTATCCTGAAACAAATGACGAATCAATAGAATTTATATTAAAAACATGGGGTACTTCCTAATGAGTAAATTAGGAGATATAACAAAAAAATTCCCAACGGATAATTTATTTTATTTTATGTTTAGATCATAATAATAATAAAAAAAGAAGAAGAAGAAGAAGAAGAAGAAGAAGAAGAAGAAGAAGAAGAATAATAATAATAATAATAATAATAATAATAATAATAATAATAATAATAATAATAATGAATGATAGATGGTAATAATAAAAGATGTTTTGATTTTCAAAGAACTCCTCGATCCACAATTATAATGGCAATTTATTTGACAGTTGAGAAATTCAATGATTATCATAAACTACAAATCCCATCCCAATACATATATCTGAAACATTAATTTAGAGTAAAAGAAATCTCTCGGTTTTCAAAATATTTGGTAACATTATTTTTATTATAATTTGTTAGATCTTTTTTGATAATCTTTAAAAAGGTTCAAATCATATGAAAATATATAAAAACTTTATGCCACCAATATTTTTCTTCATAACATATGAAACTTGGAGAAAGTTTTCTTTTTCATTCATACTTTTTTTTTTTCGTCGGTTTGCCAATCATTTTATTGATTCAAATCTACCACGTTTAAAATTAATATTAAATTCAAAAAAGAAAAAGGATTTTTTTCTTTATTAATTTTCTTTTTTGTGTTAATTTATAGAAACAAATGTTTGAAACATATCTTTTAAAAAGGTTAAAATTTATTAAACCTCCAAAGCTTTGATCATACTAAATTCATCTCTATTTCTAATCCTCATATTATTTAAAATATATCACAAAAAATATCATGAGAGCTCAACGCAAACTGTGATTAGAAATCTTAGACATTAGCTAATCTCAAACTTTTAAAAATTTTAATCCACTCATTCATCAAAAATTTTAAATACCGGCCAGATTTATGAATAAATCTGCCCAAGAGAAATCTTAAAATGATTGAATTTCTCGTCTAATCTATTGAAATCAGGGTTTTCAACGTGGTGATGGTGATGGTCCGGGAAGGGGTGATGGAATAGGTGAAATAGGTGATGGTGATTGTGTTGATAATGATAATGATGATGATGATGATGATGATGATGATGATGATGATGATGATGATGATGATGATGATGATGATGATGATGATGATGGTGGTAGAGTTAATTTATCAGGTGAACTCCTGGATATAATGGATATTTCTCTTATATCCTCCTTCATCTCTTCTCGTTTATGAATTTCGTTTGAATTATTAGATGATGAGAATTTGTCTGATGGATAAATATAATTTTGATTTGATTCTAAATTTTTAGAATTCAAATTCATATTTTTATTCAATAATGGGAAATTTGAATTTATTGTAACAGCTTCGACAAAATTATTTCTCCATGATAAACTAGTAAATACCAATTTGGAACTTGATAAAAGTGCGAAATACATAAAAATAATGACCAGTCTAATTTTGTTGTTGCACATATTTTGAGATATTTGACTTGTTTTACTGAAAGATTTCATTTTTGTTATATTTGACGTGAAATACATTATTTATTATCTAATCCTTAAGATGAGTTTTTCGGTTTTTTATACCGAGGCTAGATAAAGATTTTCAAGATTTTCTGCTTTGATCATAAATTCAATATTTTGTACTATCACTCAGAATAATACAATTCCGAGATTTATCAAACGTCAACACAATTAAATGGAAAATAGTAATCCTGGGAAGCAAAAATTTTGTCAATAAACAAAAGAAAAAATTATATATTACCAATATTTTTCTATCATTAAACAATTCTGTTCTAGTCTTAAAAATTTTTATGGAATTTATATTCGAATTTTTAATTGGGGATATCCAAACAATTCGTCCTGAATATAATCTCTTAAGATTATCGTAATTTTAAAATTATCAGGTCTTATAACTTTTCAAATTTGGCTAATCTTCTGACTAGTCACAAATCCTTAATAGATTATTTCAAGTTTTTTAAAAATAAAATTTTGATTATTTAAATTTTGTCATTTAATACTAATTAACATAAACCATGTTTTCGTTAACATTCAAGATTTAACTTCACAGTTTAAAAATATTTTATTGATTAATTTACCAAAAAACTACTATTGTTTACTTGTTTTTACTTATATTCTTAAAATTATTTTTATTTAAATATATAATTTTAATCACAAATATGGTTAACTTTTATCAAAAAAAATGTATATAAAAAGTTATATAAAATTAACTATTTCTTAAAATAAGATTTTTAATAATTATCTAATTAAAAATTTTGTTTTTCTTTCAATTATCAATGATAATTTTCTTATCATTAAATTATTTATTGAAATCGTCATAATTCTTAATGATTCAAATAATAACTAAATTGGATTTTACTTTAAAAATATCAAAAGTCAAATCAATTTATTAATGTTTAAAATAAAATCTTTTACCAGTTTTTTTAATTAAAATGATATAAAATTTCTAAATCATCCAATTTATTAATTAAAATTTGCAATAATTAAATAATTAATTGATTTTAGGCATTATATAAAAAACATATATTATAAAAATTATAATTAGATTCAAAGTTTTTTTTGTATGTAAAAATACTATATTTTTTGTATAATTTTATCTTAAAATAATTCTTATTTTCTAATAAATAATATTTATATTTTATTTTAGTTTGTTTTGTTTTGTTTAGTTTTATTTTGTTTTGTTCTGTTTTGTTTTGTTTTGTTTTGTTTTGTTTTGTTTTGTTTTGTTTTGTTTTGTTTTGTTTTGTTTTGTTTTGTTTTTTGATGCTTACATGATAATGTACTGATAAATTGGAGATTCTTTAATTATAAACGTTAAATTTTTGACAAGCAAAAAATAAATAAATTCAAAACAAAAAAATAAATATTTGAAACGAGTAAAGACAAATTTGAACCCCTAAAATTAAATGAAATAATTTTTTTTTTATAAATTAGTACCAAAAATACCTTTTTTACAAGTTCCAAAAATTAAAAAACAAAAGCTTTTAATCTAAAACACAAATGTTTTGTCTTTAGAAAAAGAATTCTCAAAAGGGAATTAAGAATTCAAGTTAATAATGGAGAAAACCAACGTGTCTAACGATATTTGCTTTCATCAAAGATTATTAAAATTATGGAATCTGTGGGAATCTCTTCTTCAGCAAATGATAATTTCTTTAATACAAATTGTTTTACAAACGTCCCATTATTTAATGTAAAATCAATTAACACGAAAAAATTTCCTCAAAATTTATCACACCATAAATGACGAAATATTCATCAATACTATAACTTTGAGCGATTGAAAATTCGTCATTATGACCGCCAATCTTCTGATTTGATTCTCTATATTCTCCACGTTGGAAAATGATAAATTATGCGCGATTTGATGATCAATGACATATTTTTTCTATCATCTCTTTGACGTTATTTCCTCAAGGCTATATAACGGTATTCAATTTCTTTCAAATAAATATATGCACAAATTATTTTCGCTCTTCAATATACAATTACCTCGGTCGAGATAAACTACTTTTTAATCGTGCTCTATATATTACCAATAATTAGAATTAATTGTTCTTCAATCAACCATGAACGTTCTTCAACACCAACAAGGCGATGAGAATAAGATTCCGCCTCATCCTTTTGACATTCACGAAGGTATCCCAGAGGAAGTCGAGTTTGAACATGTTGCCGAATTGAAACGTATCGCAGCTGACAAGGCTAGGGAAGAAACAATTGGCACTGGATTTGGCAGTGGAATTCGTCCTGGTTCTGCTGCGTCTCTGGCTCGTAAGTAAATACAGCCTTGATCTTTGGACTTCTTTTTTGAGATATCTTTATTAACCCAATCATTAATAGAGAGTGCACTGGGAAAATACGCCACAGCGATTGGCGAAGAAATTCGTGCTCCATCACTTATCGTACAGGCGCGTGTAAAAGCTGCCGATCACCCAGTTAATGAGGCCCAATTGGTCCAAGAATTAAAGGTGAAGGTTAAAAACTAAATCCATAGTAATCTGCTTGTTAAAATAATTTTTGACTCTTTTTAAACGTTCAAAAATCTCTAGGAAGAGGCAGAAAAACGTAAGCAATTTGAGCTTGCGACTCAAGGCTATGTTCCTCGAGCTGGGCCAGCCTCGAAAGTTGAAGAGGCTGCAGAACGCCTTGAGCAAGTACTACACATTGATGAGGGACGTGGGCAACAGGCACAAGGTAACTCTACCCCAAATAGAGGGCAAAGAGTTGGTCGAGTAAAACAAATTCCCGCAACAAATATCCCTATGAAAGGGACTCGACAGAATTTTGGGTCGATACCTAAAACTAAATTCCCTATAACCACTCATCAAGGTCAAAGACAAGAGAAACAAAATTCTGAAGCAATTCCAAATACTCAAGCACAAGACGTGGAACACGAGGGCATCCCTCAGAGCATTGAGTTCGAAAATCTCTCTAAATTAAAAGAGGTTGCATCCGAACATGCTAGTGGATACGTATCTGGAAACATTCCACGTGGCAGTGTTGCCTCAATCGCTCGTGAGTAGAAATAATTGAATGATTAATTCAAAGTGTTGTTAATGCGCTTACAAGACAATCTTATATAGAAAGTGCGATGGGTAAATATGCTACTGCTATTAGCGAGGAAATTCATGTGCCGGCACTCAGTGTTCAGGGAATGGTTCCACCTGTAAGAGATGAAATTGATTTAGAAGAATTGGTCAACAGACTAAAGGTGGGTCATCTAAAATTCTCAATTGAAACATTTAAAGCAACAGCTCACAATTATATTTATAGGAAGAAGCTGAATCTCGACAAAACTATGAAATTAGAACTTTTGGCGGAGTTATTCCAAACGGGCCAGCTAATAAAGTTGCAGAAGCTGCGGAAAAACTTTTGCAAGTCTTGCAGATTGATCGGGATCAATTAACTCGAGCTTTTTCAAGGAGGCAAGAAACCCCAGCTGACCAATCATACTCGAGCCAGCTATCAGCAACCGCTGCACCATTCAATCCATCAGCTGATCTCGGTGGTCAACAAAAACAACAAGCAACCCCTCCAGCCTCACCTTCTATAATGGATGGTAATCTTCGTAGTCAAATCGATCAAGGTGTTGAGCATGAAAAAATCCCGCTCGAAGAAGAGATGCAAACACTGAGTGACTTGAAACAAGTTGTCAGAGATCATGCAAAGAATGAAGGCGCACCTATACAAAAAGGCAGTGTAACTTCACAGGCTCAGTCGTCCATGGGCAAATATTCTACAGGAATATCTCGAGAGACTGGTATTCCTCCCCTCAATGTACAGGGCGCTGTAGAATCTTCTGGGCATCCTATTAACGAAAATGAATTGGCCGGAAAACTTCGAGTAAGTTGATTGATTTTATTTCAAAATGTAAAATGGATTTTTAGAAATTCGCTGAAATATTTCCTTATACCTTGTATAGTCTGAAGCACAGTTAAGACGTGAACACGAAGAATCTACTGGAGAATATGCTGGGCCAACTGCTCCTAGCTCCGAAACTCAAGTGGCAGCTAATAAAATGGAAGAAGTTGTTACTCGTGATAATTCACAATAAGGAGAATATGGATTATGTCCAAGTCTCTTGTATTAGTAGGTTTTACCCAGATAATTTTAAATTTAGATGAAGTCAGTGAGCTTATTTGTTTTGATATCTCATCAAATCTCGTCAGGATTTGATAACATTAAATGTAAAAATATTTCTTTTGCAAATTTTAAAACTCTTGGTAATAATGAAATTTGTCATTCAAATATTTTTGAATTATTGCTATTTTTTGTTATTCAAACAAATCATAATGTGTTAAAAGATACTGTTTTGTATATATCATAATACTTTTAATGTTGATAAACAATTTTTTTAATGTTTTACATAAATAATTATTTTGTTATGTTTAATATAAATTGCATGAGAAAATAAAATATGTGAATATTTAAATAATATGTTAAGCATATTTTTTAAGAAATTTATCTAAAAAATGCAAATTGTGATCAGTTTTTGGTTTAACAAATTAACAAAAAAATTACACATTCTTAATTTTTTTTAAAAACTTTAACATTAAAGTTAATAATACATTTTGTTTTAGTATTTATTATTTGAAAAAAATATATTTACAAGATTTTGTTAAATGGTTTTTAATTAGTAATTTTTTATATTTAAAGTTTAATATTTTATATAATACAGTTTTTAAAAAAAGTAATAATAAATATTATTTTAATTTTTAAATTACATAATGTTTTTTTAATATATGCAAAAACATATGCCAATTTCTACATAAATATTTATTAATTTGTATTATATTATTTATAAATTATTTATTAATATTTATTAAGAATTAATAGTTATTATTTTTTAAATATAAGAAAAAATTGAATTTTGAGTGGCTAATTATACTTAAAAAGCACATAAATTGCTTTTATTATATAATATTCTCTGTTTAATATTTTAATTAATACATTAAATAAATAATTAATTAAATTGTGATGTTTTTAAATACTTTAAAAATAAAATTGTTATAATATTATAAAAATTTCAAAAATATTAGTATTTTATTTTATATATGTAGCTTAATTTAAAAAGTGATTAAATTTCAAGATTTTATTAATTCGATTATTTATAAAAAGTTTTATATAAAAATTATTACTAAATTGATAAAATTAAAAATTAAAAATTCAATTTAAAGTTATAAATTTAAACTTTTAAAGTAGATTTTGTAAATTTAATTATATTATTACTCTATTAAAACATGTTTCTGCATAAAACAAGCAAAAAAATAATATTATAATAAATATATAATTATTTTTATATAAGTTTTATAAGTTTTTTTATTAATAAAACAATATTGTAATTATTTTTAAAATATATATTAAAATTTTTATATAAATATAAACAATAAATTTTTTAATAAATAATAATTTAAAATATATATAAAGTAAATTTTTGAACCAAATTTAAAATTGTAATTGTTAAGTATTATTTTGCCTTGATTTTTATATAATTTTAATTTTAAATTAAAAATATTTGAACAATATTTAAAAAAAATCAAAATAATAGTAATATAAAAAATTGGTAATTTTTTTTTATTTAAATTTAAAAATTTAATAATAAATTAATTGATAAATTTATTGCCAGTTTTATCTAATTATTAAAATTATTAGTTTAAATAATAATAAAAATTGGCAATTTTAAAAACCTAAATACAAATTTTGTTTTAATAAATTTTAACAGTTTTTTTAATAAGCTTGTAATTTATTTGTGTGTTATTATTGTAAAAATTTAATTCAAATTTTTTTTTATTACTTTTAAACTAATATATATATTTTTAAAAAGTAAAAATACAAACCAACAAAAAAAACTCTTTATATAAATTTAATATAATTATTAAAATTTAAAAATAATAAATTAAAAATTTTTTTATCAAAAATAAAATAAAAACAAAAATATTTAAGATTTTAAAATATTTTAAGTTAAAATTTTTATTTATATTAAATAGCAACTTTTTTGAAGTATTTAAAAGTTTTTTTTTAATATTTTTGATATTAGTTTTATTGTTTTAAAACTGGCTTTTTTTTATAAAAAATAAAGTTTTAATTTTTTTTTGTTTTTTTATTAATTTTGTATTATTTATATCAATTATAGTGTCTAATTTTATTATGTTTATAAATAAAATAAAATTATTTTAAACAATAACAATAAAAATATGTTAATTAATTTTAATTTAAATTAATTTATTTAAAATTTGAATTATAAATTTATTAATTATTATTAAATTTATAGTAAAAATTGGTTTTTTGATAAATTTAATTGCTTTTTTTAACTGTTTAGATTGATTTTGTTATGAATATTAATAATTATTTTGCTTTTTTAAAATTCAGATTAATTATATTATAAATCTAATTATTATTGTACTTAAAAAGTTTAATTAGTATAAAAACAAAAAAAAGTTTATTTGTTTTAATATAAATAGTTTTAAAAATTATTATTAATTATATAATATATATTTTATAATTAAAAATTAATTACAAAATAAAGTATTTATTAGTTTAAGTCTAAATAATTAATTATGTATTTTAAAAAAATAAAACAATTATAATTATTTATAAAAAAATTTAATAAAAACTAAATAATATAAATATAGAATTAAAAAAAATATAAAAATAAAACAAAAAAAAAGTAAAAAACAAAAAAAAAGTAAAAACAAAAAAAAATTAGTTATAATAATAATAATAATAATAATAATAATAATAATAATAATAATAATAATAATAATAATAATAATAATAATAATAATAATAATAATAATAATAATAATAATAATAATAATAATAATAATAATAATAATAATAATAATAAAATTATAAAAAAATTAAATAATAATATTACAAAAAAAACTTATTTTAATAATATCTAAAAAAATAATAACTTTATTATTTAAACATAAAAAACATAAAAAAAGATATATAAATACTTTTATATATATATTATTACTATTTTTATTAGCAAAGCTTTTTTTATTTATTTGTTTCTGCTTTATTTTATTATTATTGTTTTTTTTGTTATTTATTTATTATTGTTTTTTAATTATTTATTTCTATTTTTTTTATAAATAATATTTTTATAAAACATTAATATATTAACATAAAAAATATTAATTAAAAATATGTAATATTAAAATTTTATTTTTGTAATAAAAAATTTAATTGTATTATAATAGATTTAATAAAAATATTTTTGTTAACTTTGTTATATTTTATAATTTTATATTAATTAAATTATTTTTATTTATTTATAAAACTATTTATTTTAATTTTATTTATATTAAATATTTAATTAAAACTATATTTATGTTGTTTTTAAACAATTACAAATAATTAAAATAACACATATTTTATAAGTTTTAATAATTATATATAAAAATTTACAAAAATATTAAAATAAATTAAATAATAACAATATTATAATAAGAAATAAATAATAATTGTTGTTGTTTTTACAGTCTGTATTGCTTTATTATAAGTTTTGTATTGTTTAAAAATAGTAAATAATTAAAATAAAATACTTAAATATTACAAAAACATTAAATAATAATATATAAATTTTTTTTGAATTAAATATTAAAAAAAATTATTATATACAAAAATATTATTAATATTATTAAGCTATTTTTAATAATAATAATTATGTTTTTGCTAATTTCAAAATAATTAATAATAATATTATAAATTTATTAAATAAAATACAATATTAAATATAATTAATTAATTTTAATTAAATTTTAAAATTATTAATAGTTAAAATTAACATATAAACAAAAACTAAAATATAATAAAAGCATATTTTTTTAGAAGTTTATTATTAAATAATTACAAAATAATAAAAATTATTTATATATAAAAAAATAATATGTTTTTTAAAAATTGTAATTATAATTGCTTAAAAATAATTTAAAAAAAAATATGTGCTAAATTATATAAGATATTTTAAAACTTTTCTTAAAATATATTTTAATAGCTTAGTTAAAAACAATAAATAAAAAAACAATAAATATTAGTTAATATTTTTAAAAAAAATATATGTTAATAATAAAACTTTTTATTAAGAAATATATTTTAATATATTAAAAATTAGTTATACTTATTTTTAAAAAATCAGAAAATATTTAACAATAATATAAAATAAATATTATTATAAAAAGCCAAAATAATAATTAATAAAAACATTATTACAATTATAAAGTTTTTATATTATTAAATTTTATAAAAATATTAAATATATTAACAAAAACAAATTATAAATTTGCTTATTAAGATTTTTTTACAGATTTTAAAAAAACAGTATATTAATTAAAGTATAATATATTTTACAAATTATAATATTAATTAACACTTTATATTTAAGTTATAATTTTAAAAACAAATTTATACAATATAATACTTATAAAAAAAATGGTTTTAAATTTATTAATACTTTATAATTTTTTAATTAACAATTTACAAAATTGGTTGTAAGAGTCCTAACAAGTCGAGTCGATTCGAGTCTTGATTTGGCTCAAACCCGACTCGGAAAATTTTCATTTTTAAGAAATCGAGTCGAATTTAATAGCCTATGACTCGACTCGACTCGTTATTGGTCACGTGTAGAGATTTTATTGGATTCTCGACCAATAGAAAAAATAATTTTCAATTCATAAAAGAACTATAAATTATTATTCTAATCATCTGTCATTTTTCAAGTTAAAAAGAGCTAAATTGAGATTTGATCTACTTATATATAAAACTCGAAGTCGAGTTATGAGATTTTGACTCGTATTATTCCGAGTTAAAATATTTATGACTCGAACTCAACTCTTTCGGAGCTTTAATTGGTTGAGAAAAGAGTTTAATTTTAATCAGATTTGAAAAAATAGTTTAATAATAATTGTTATTTAACAATTTATATTTATTAAAATTTTAATTAAATTATACAAGTAAAAATTTTAATTGATTAAACTTAATATATATTTATAAACTTAATATATATATATTAAAAATTTTAATATAATATTTTATAATTCATAAAATTTAAATGGTTTAATTAATGTTTTTTAAATTTTTTAAAAATAAATTTTTTTGATAATAATATGTAAATTTTTTTCGAAATATTTTGATCTTTTCAATATTTTAGCAATTATTAATAATATAATTAAAAATAGTTTTTTTTTTGTATAATTAAAAATATTTATATATATATACAGTAATTTTTAACTTTTAAAAAAAAAAATGGTTTCTTAAAAATAAACTCTCATTTTACTTATATATATTTATATTTTATATTAATTAAAATAAAAATAATTAGCTTTTAAATTAAATTATAATTTATTATCAAATCAAAAATTTTGTATATGTTTACAATTAAAATATTAAATTATCTATTTTTTTGTCAATATTTATAATTAATTTTAAAATCTAAAATTATAATAACCTAAAAAAAAATTATTATTATTATTATTATTATTATTATTATTATTATTATTTAAAATTTGTATTACTAATGATTATTGACTACTTAATTTTGTTTTTAATTTTTTTTTTTTTTAGTATTTTCAATAAAGTATTCATGAAAAAATCTTTAACCCAAAATTACAATTATTAAATAAACATGATGAAAATTTTTTACTTGTGACGAAAATTTTTTAAATACAGATAAATATATTATATATTTTTTATTAATTGTAAAATATGTATGGAAAATCCGAATAAAAAAATAAATAAAGTTTTATTTAAATAGAAATTTTATCATATTTTTTTTTATTTAGGTATTTTATAGACAAATCAAACTTAAATATCTATTTAAAAATTATTATTTTTGTAAACACCTGGCATTTATCGATTAACTTTTTAAATTTTCAAAAATCAATTTTAAATTGGTAAATTAGAAAAAGAAAAATATTTTTGGAATATCCATAAATAAATAATATCCCATAAATATATATAATTAAAATGATTATATTTTTCAATTCGAGACAAAAATTTTTGGATAAATTGTCTTGGTTAGACCAAAACCTTGGGTTTTATTAAGAAATATTTATGATTTAAAGACTTTACAAATGATATATTAACCATTCAAACGACAATATATTTTCGTTCTTTGGTTTCAAATGCTCATTAACCAATACATTTAACATTTCGTTAATTAAATTTTGTTATTAATTTGAGAATTGAAGAAATCAACGCTCAAGATTAATGTTTTTAAATCAATTTCATTTCTTCTTGTTATAATTCATTCAAAATATAGATAGTTCTTCTTTAAATGGAGTGAAATGAACAAAAGCTTTATATTTCTTTCAAAAACGAATCATTACCGGTTATAAATTAAGACCTGCTTTTAACGCATTATAATGATCTGTATTTTCATTAAAATACAAATGGCTGGGTTTTTTAGATATTAATATAGGTGAAGGTATTTCGAAAAGAGGTGAATGATTAATTTCGATCTTTACACTGAATATACTCTACAGGATTGGGAAATTTTTTCGATTTAAAATTTTCCAATCATCAATATTATGAACTTTTAAAAAAAATTTCAAGTTTGTCCTTTCAAAAATTTTAAATTTTCATTATTAAAGACTTTTAAAGGCCCTGTTTACTTCTTAAACATGAGTGGATTATCATCATACACAATAATGACTTCATGATTAGGATCGGAAACTTCGGCATCATGTTTTATTCCTTCTTCAACAAGAATTTCATGAAAATGTTGATCAGCCGGGGTCATCTTTGGGTTTGTTGGATGTGACTTTGCGGCACACTTTTTTCTTCCTCCCTGTCGATTTGCCTGACCTGGTTCCGTGATCCTTTGCTTACCATCTTTCTCAATATTTGGTTCACTTATTTTTGGTTTAGGTAAAACTTTATGGGACGAATGTCGGATAGTGGAAGAAGTTTGTAAAAGGATCCTTGCCGTAGACGTCTTTGGATCATCTTTGCCTTCAGATCCAGGGATCAACATGGGTAATAAAATTTGGGTATTTAATCTTGTTTCATCATCATCATCATCATCCTGATTATTAAGATTCTTTGGGGCTGAAATTGTTCCTTCCGAGTCCAGGTTTTCGCTCAACATTAACACCCCATTATTCTCGCCGAACTTGGCAAGGTTATCAAGCAATTGCAAATTTATCTCATCGGTAATTGTAGTCTCGGTGATTGTATTATCAATTGGGACGGCATTGGTCAGGCAGGTGAATAGAATCGATATAGAAAAGACGAGTATAGCAGTTACAAAGGGTGTATTAAGGGGTGCCATTTTTTTTTTTGGTTGGGAAGGAATATGATTATAGTTCTTGATATACGTGAGAAAGGTGGGAAAAGATTTAATGGGTCAGTTAGGCAAAAAGATATACAAAATAGCGAGATTTAATTGATTGTTAACGTTTATATATGGTTTTTATAGTTCCTTATCTCTTTCCGTTCTTTTCACCAAAAAAAATAACAGATAATGTAAATTGAGAAATGTCCATGAGGACCCAATTCTCTTTTTTGTTGATATTTTCTCAAATATTTATTCGAATAAAATCTTTGCATTTTATAATTCCTACCACCAATAAATTAAAAACTATCGGTAATTACCAAGAGCTTTTGGGCGTAATAATTGATTGATTGATTATTTACTTGAAAACGTGTGAGAATTATCATAAAAGGGGGAGGGGGGGGGGGGGGGGGTGAAGAGTATGGGGAGGGAAGGATCCGAAAGAAAATCCCGGGAAAATTGTTTACAATTTGATAATATTTAATTGAGCGATGGAAAAGGTTGGAGGATTTTCCAGAAGGATATTCCTGGGATAAACATTGTTATCTAACGATTGAAGATAATTGAACCGAAATTTGGAAGGGTTTTGCTATTATGTAATCAACAGATCAGTTTTGGACAGGAACAAATTAGATATTATTACATGACACTATTCATAAAAAGTTTGAATAAATAATTTTCCTTTGAAAGCAGCAACAAAAGAACGGTAATGATTCTATCAAAGATTTTTTTTTTTTTTAAAAAAAAACACTTTTCACAATTTAAGAAACAGTTTTAAATTCTCTTTGACGATATCAAAATAATTTGGATATATACTCACTTCCAAATACTTGTTCAGTGACTCAAATAAAAGCTGACGAAGATATGCTCTTTAATATATGAAAGAAATTTCCCTGTTCCTATCTTTTTTATTTATTTATTATTTGAATTTCTTCCTTATCAAGTTTTATTATTTAATTTACTTTTCAAAACCATATACTTTTTATCCTGGAATCTAGCAAAGAATTTCATGTAAATTTTGCGTTATTTCTTTTTTAGTCATAAATATTTTATCTTTTTATTCAAGTTTTAAAAATTTGATAATTTTTGTGTAACAACTAAATTGGAAAAAGTTTAGTACTTTGTAAATATTTTTGTCAAAAAGGGGATGAAATAATTTTTTCAAATAAAATATTTGATGACAAAAAAGTGTTGAAACAAGGGAAGAATAATTTAGTATCGGAAAATTTGTGACAATCTAAAATATTTTACTCAAAATTTAGTCCGAAGGCGGGATACCGAGAATCTAAATCATGATAATTCTTTCAAAAAGAAAAAATACTCTAGATTCACTGGACTAACCTTTCACACAAATCGCAATATGAGGACTGATTGTAATCTAAAATAAAATTTATATATAAAGTCATTTCCTTCACCCACTGAAATAAGTTTAAAAGAAAAAAATTCAATTAATTTTACTTCTAATTACTATCAAATTAATAAATGAATTACATACCTTTGGATTTCAAAAATTATTTTCAAACTATTAGTTAAAGAGTAAAGCTTTATTTTAAGCAAAACATTTCTTATAATTTTCACGACATGTCGTCGTATGATTCCCTTCTCTTACAAAGTGTTTCTGTCACTTGTTTACTTGGCACGTTACCACAATTGCCTCCTTAAAATTTTGAATTATTCAATATGCTATTTACCAACTACCATAAAACTTCCCTCAGAATGCATGACCATCTATCCAACCAATAAAAGCTTTGGCATTTCAATATTCATTGAATCATGAAAAGTCGGCCTGGTTGCTAACTCTTCATCTTCCAATATCATGAAATTACTGATCTGTAAACATTACCATGAAACGATGAAGCGAAAAAAAAAACCCCCCGTCAAAGTTTTAGCATCAAGATGATTGAAGTTATAATAATATATATAATTAAAAAGAACTTTTAAAAGTTTGTATGAAGGTGTGAATTGTCGTTGATTACTGATTTTTGACCTTTTACATTCAAACTTGAAATTACTTTGCTTCTCAATCAATCAATCACCCACCCACCCACCCACCCTAGGATAGAGTTCAAAATTGTTACCATTTAACTTTGATTACTTTATAATTTAACGATCCCAAATTCCTCGGTAATTTTTAAGAATATTTATATATTATCTTGTATAAAAATTAGGCAAGAAAATTTATCGATTTATTTTATTGTTGCGTGAAACCTTTGTGGTTTTAATTTTAAAAGGAGTAGTGATAACAATATGAGATTTAAAGTCAGTATGAAAAAGGCCTTGAATAAAAAAGCTTCTAAACTGTGAAGGATTTTACGTCATTGAATGATGATTTCAAACAATTAAACTTTGATTATAATCAATTTTTCTGTCAAATATAATATGTGATTAATTATTTGATTCGAAATTTGTGTAATGATGGAACCAGGGATTTTAATAAAGCTTGTTATTTCGAAATTTTTTTTTTAAATATAATCAAAAAAATTAAATACATCTAGTTAAATGGATATTTCTATCATTTGAAACATTCATGTAACTTGATTTTGGTGTTTCGAGGATCCGTTCACAACGTTTAAAGAGGTGAAAAAATATTTCTATAAAATACTAGATTCTAGTACAAATTCTTATATTACCTACCTCCTAGGGTTAGACTTAGATTTATCGTTTCAGTTTGAGGAACAAGAGAAAATTGTGAATCCCCGTAATACAAAAATATGATTTAATATATATATTAACATATTTTTTCATATGAAAATAAATAAAAAATGTTAAAGTTCCCATGTTTCTAATATGTGTTAATAGTAAAAAACAGGAGTCTAACTTTACAAGATTAAATTACCAAAATATTCGTAACCCCAGCGCTGAAAAATTCTTACGAGAATGAGAGAAAATAATCTTAATTGGGAATCGTAAGCTTCCTATCATATCATTTTATCTGAAAAGGAACAAAAATATATTTTCAAATATTTTTGTTTATATTTTTGAGTGAATTTTTTGACAGCTAGTTAACTTAACCAAGACCTATTCAGGAAGGACAATTTTTTTATAGATTATTCCGAAAGCCATCTTTTTTTTTCATAATTATAATTTTATAATTTCTCATATGTACGTAATGTTAGGAAATATCTCCATTTACCACTTTATTATTATTATTATTATTATTATTATTATTATTATTATTATTATTATTATTATTATTATTATTATTATTATGATGATGATGATGATGATGATATTAAATCTTATCAATTGGTTATGAGAGAAACGTTTCTAGAATCATCTTTGAGAGATTACACTTTTTAGGTAAATTGTTTTCATAGCTTCTTGTTTAACACCAATAATTTGTTGGTTTGTGATGGTGCTCTTTTGGGTATTGTAGTTTCTAAAAATATTTTAAAAATATTTGTTGAAGATGTAGTGAACAGTACACGTAAAGGAAATGTTAACCGATCAAATGATTTTTTTTTTTGTAATTGAATATTTGTTCGATCGATTTTCTTCACCCAAATATTTATTAACAAAATACCATGTATTTTTCCGTTAAAATTTTATAATTTTCGTAAACTCAATTGTAAATGGTAATTGGTTGTTAAACAAATATATCCTCAAGAGCATGGTCACATGTGTAAATCGAAATTTAAGTTCTTAAAAGCATGTAATTTTGTCGTGAAAATTAAACGTGTAGTAATACTACTGAATTTCTGGAGGAAAGTTCAAGAGTCTAGTATAATAATAATAATAATAATAATAATAATAATAATAATAATAATAATAATAATAATAATAATAAAACCCATTATTTGAAAATTTTATTTCTATTTCTATGATAAATAACTTTGATTTAAAAAAAAAATTGCCGATCGATCCCTACTCACTTTTTGCAATCAAATCCCCAAAACAATCCAAAGCTCAAAGGGATGTCGGCAGTTTAATTTATTATTTTCTTTAGTCCCAACCAACCAGAACTTCAATTTTTAAAGGCATTTAGAGAATTCCCAAAATAAAACGTGTTACCTTCTCTCTAGGGGGATTTTTCTCGGGGGTGAGAATTTACGCAATTAAAGTTTACTCTGCTTTTTTATGTGTGCATCCAAGTGATATCTTTTGAAAAAATAAACACACACAACAACAATAACAACAACAACGACAAAAAAAACAGCACAAAAAAAAATCAAAATTTCTGATGTCAAGTTAACAAGCTAAATAGTCTTGAAATATATAAATTGATGTCGTCTCAAAGCAATTTTTTCTTCATCCTCAATTCGAAGAGTCTTTAATGACTCATCCTTCTTGTCCTCAGCCAACGATGAGCAATGTTCATTAATGCTTCCTCGCGGCCTACCTGCATCCTTGGCATCGAAAAAAAGGGTCATTGTCCTTTACCTTTTGTTCATAATTGAGGTATCACACAATTCAATGGGCTTTGGTCAAATTCCCTTCATCAATCTGAGATCTTGACAGGGGGATGAGATTTCGAAGACGCAATATGTGAAATCTGACCTTAAAAACCATTAATATATCTCAAAAAAAATAAAAAAAAACCTTTTTAAATCATATTCCTTTAAAAAATTTACATAAAAAAAATTGAAAAAACTCTTTAAATCTCTCGCGTACCCAACCTTTTATTTATTTATTGAATGATGATGGGACAGGTTTCCTATCAATTCTTTCTCCCATGTCAAAATACCCTTTTATTCATATAGATCTATCACGTATACACTTGATCGTATTAATATTCTTTTATTCATTATTCACTGAATTATTGGAGCAATTGTATATAAATTGCACTTATTCATTATTTAAGGGACTTAATACATATATCATCATATCTATGGGCCTAGAATTATTATTTAGTGGAATTTTCTAAATTTAGATAGCATTATTTATTAATTAGGGATTAATTGAGGGAATTTTGATTAATTAGGTATTTATAAGGTTAAAAAAAGGAAATCAGTTGAAGCTGATTTTCTTTGGTTATTTATGAACATTGGTGTTCAAATAATTTTAATTGGTTTTTTAGGTGGGATAGCAAAAGAAATTGACAAGGTTATTTTAAATTTTGTGAGAAAAACTGGGAGGGGGGGGGGTGGGGGTTTTTTGGATTTAGTCATCAGATAAGTTTTCGGTTGATTGGTTGGTTAATAGGTTAATAGGTTAATAGGTTATTTTGGCGAAATTTTTTTGGGTTTTTTTGGGGTTTTACTGGTTTTTCATATTTAATGGACTTTAATTTTTACCTTTGTCATTCGTTAATTTGATAGTTTTCAACATAATTCAATTGTTATTTATTTTCTTTTGTTGTTATTATTGCCTCTGGTTAAAATTCTTTTTTTATTTATTTTAAAATTATTAAATAGATAGATAGATATATAGATAGATAAATAAATAGATAGATAGAGATATATATTATTTATTTATTTATATATATTATTTATTTATTAATTTATTTAAATTGTACATAGATTTAAAAAGTTTATTTAATAGGCAAAACTTGAGATATATATTTTATTGGATATTTAAGGTTTTTTCTAATTATTATTATTATTATTATTATATTGCTGATTGTATTTTCAATAATTTTTGAGTTCTTTTTAATAAAATATAATTAAAAGTAAAAAAAAATTTTTAATCAAAAAAACAAAAATTATAATTTTGTAGAAATAAAATTTTCAATTATATGATAGAAAAATGAATAATATTTAAGTAATAAAAAAAATATTCATGAAAATATGATACAAAATAATAACAATAATAATAATATTATTAATAAGGTTAATAATAATAAGGTTAATAATTATCATTATTCATATTCAATTTTAAAATGAAACATAGTAAAGATTATAAATATGACCAGAAAAAATTGTTTTAAAGATTTAAAACATGAATTTTAAAAAACTTTCTCTTTAAAAAAAAAAAAAAGAAGACTATTATTCATTAAAAAGTAGGAATAACTTTATTTTCATTTAATTAATAATCATAATTTTTTGTAATTTTTATAATAATATATAAATCAGGATTTATATATTATTTTTGAAAAAGTATTTTAAAAAAAAATACCTTTTAAATTTTATTTTCATTAAAAAGATTAATATTCATATTCATATTCAATAAGGTTTTAAAAAATTTTAACTTCTTTTTCAGTTTCTATATGTGATGAAAAAAATTTACCAATCTAATTAATCTCAAAAAGTGCACAAGTGTAAACACTCTTTTTTCTTTATAGAAGGTTTGTTTATTTTTTAATTTTATTATGGTGGCACTGATTACACTGGTAATCATTGTTGTTTAACGTCAATTTTTAATTTTAACACTAAGGAAATATTGAATTAAAATCTTTGTAAAAATCTTTCAAATATATACATAATTGCTAAATAAATAAAATGAATAAACAAAAAATCTGTAAATATATATATATTACAGTGTAAATTTAATTTTTGAGTTTATATAAATTTTTGTGATCTAATACAATATACAATATAATATATACGTATATTGTGTTTGTTTGATTTGATTTGACTTGATTTGATTTGACTTGATTTGATTTGACTTGATTTGATTTGACTTGATTTAATTTGATTGATTAAATTGCTTAAATTTTTAATTTTCTCTTATTAGCTCTAGGCCTCAATAAACAGGATAATTACTTTTAAACGTCAATATTAAAAAAAGAACAACTACTTTTAAGAGATTTCAATGATTCTATGAAAAAAACCACCCCCCCCCCGAATATAATTTATTAATCAAAATTAACGTAATCCATGTTGTTGATAAGATTAAAAAGAGATTCCATCAGTCCATTTTATGAAATTGCTCAATAATTAAAATAACGTCATAGATTTGGAATAAAAATCAAAGGTAAAAAAAAGGGGTTTGAATTTTAATGCTCAATTCCAAATTAGATAAGAACATACATACATACCTACATACATACATACATACATACATACATACATACATACATATATATATATATATATATATATAAACATAGAGTAAGTGATATATCTCTATTGGGAAATTACTTACTTAATATCATAATCAAAATGTTGCCCTTTTAGTCATAAATTCTTTTATCTCAGTTTGACCCGATATCAAAATTCGGTTATCGTGTACTAAATATAAATCTAAAAACAAGATATCAAACTTTATTTTTAGTTTTTGAAATTTCAGTCAATGAAAAAATCTTGGTGTTAAATGTTTTTAAAAAAAGAATAAAAATTTTTCTCAATTTCAATTACCTCCCCCCAATATCAATTCATCACGTTTACAAAAATTATTTCTCATTTCAAAGGTCTCCCTCGAAAAAATTCATAATAGCAGAGTTGTTTACTAGAATTAATAAATCCAATTTCACAATGTCATTTGCTGCTGTTACAATTTACCTAATTTGAAATTTTTTAAAATATAATTACCACTTTTGAATGGTTTTCAAAAAAAAACTTCTTGTTAATCAAAATCTTTATCAACATGATGAACGAACCAATAAAACCTATGTCAATCTTATATAATTAAAAATTCCAGGGATAGTTGATATATCATTTTATAATCACTGTCTGGGACACGACATAATATAGTGCCTAAAAAAAAAATACTGAGAACATTTCATGCATACTATAGGATGCACGCGTTTTCCTAATAATGGTATAATAACTTGACTTCAAGGACTCGGGATATAATTTAATATCTTTTGATTTTATTGACTCTTCTTTTTGTTGTTGTTGTTGTTGTTGTTGTTTCTAGACGTTTTCCTCGTCTTATTTGATGTAAAAAAGGCTACAAAATTAATTGAAACGAATCACTTTTTTTTAATATACAAATACCTCAAAAAGATTTTAAAATATTAACTTTAACAAGTCGATTGAAAGGTAGAATATAAATCGATATCTACTTCAAGATTTTTATCCATCCATTCATCCACCAACCAACCAACCAACCAACCAACCAACAAACAAACAAACATCTGCTTCGTAATCATTTGTCTTTACATCCAAAAATATGGACTCATCAGGGCATTCTCCAAGAATGGAATCATCAATATCGACAGTAGTTGAAAGTCAATCTTATGAAACGAGTATTGATAGTGATAACAAAGATAGAACTATTAACCGAAAACGAACACTAAAAGGTAGAGCACGACCAGGTCGAATGGCCACCTGTTGTTTCGGTATAAGATTGAAACCAGGAGTGTTGGCTATTTCTACGGTTTGCTTGGTGAGTTTTTCAAAGAACCTTTTTTTATTTATTTTCAGGGAGAGATTAAGACTTGAAGGAAGAAAGAAAGAAAGAAAGAAAGAAAGAAAGAAAGAAAGAAAGAAAGAAAGAAAGAAAGAAAGAAAGAAAGAAAGATAGATAGATAGATAAAGAGATAAAGTATTAATTTTTTGCTTTGACATAATTGACATTTTTACCAATCAATTCAACTTTTCTTCATTACTACTATAATTTAAAAATAGTTGTATAGCTTGGCTATTTGTATACTTCATTTCTTGTACACAGCCGCCTATAAAAGTTCAAAAGATAGTAAGTATAATGTATTTTATTTTATTTTATTTCATTTTCTTGTCTCATATTAAATTCTTTTAGGAATAAAAAACTAACTATCTCATGTTGTTTTGTTCCTCAAAGTTTATTCATACTTAGACGCATACAATTATCCAATAGCCATAGGACATTTATTTATTGCTCTAATCTCAATCTATGGAATATTTATCGTTGGATTCAAGGTAATTAAAAAAGATTTCTTTTCCTTTCTTTTTTATTTTTATTTTTATTTTTAATTTTTAATTTTCTTGACAATATTTAATTTTCTTATCTCTATTTCAAATTCACAGGAAACGACATTTCGTTTAAAAATGTATTCCTATCTCTCCTATGTGATCGTATTCCTATTGGTTACAATGAACGTAACTGACATAATTATTCACTCCGTTTACAAAGACACTTTCCTTGAAAAATGTCACGGCGCGTCAATCAATAAACAAGGCAATGAAATTTATATGAATGAAATGTCGATATGTAAGAGAGCATACAATGTAACGTTGCCAATTTGGATTGTAATCAAGATTTTAGGATCCATTTTATCGGTATGTATATGGTTTGATTTTTAATTAAGAATTTGATTATTTGAATTATTTCCAAAGAAAAGCTAAAAATTTTGATTTAATTGCTTTTTCTAATTAATAGATATACTTTTCATTCGTCATAACTTCATACGTTGCTCGTCGTCAAAAATTGGAAACCATGTATGATCCGGATATTGAGAGTATCAAAGATCTAGGTATGAATGAATATTAACAACAAGGGATCTTGAGTAATAACATTTACCTGTTTTTTGAAACTATAATATCAAAAGAGACAATTGAATGAATGGTCAGAAAGGTTAAAAGTTTAATGTGTACCAAACAAGGGTAAAAGGAAAATTTATAAAAGAGAAAAATGACCAATCAATCAATCAATCAATCAATCAATTAACCAACCCAATTTACAATACAAATAACTAGCTGCTCAATTTACACATAAAAAGAATCTTTACTTTCTCGCTAGGAAAACATTAAACATTTCCAACTGTTAAAAAATTTAAATTATTTTGTATTATTATAATTCTTATACATACAGATATAGAATATTCGTATAACTTATGTGGAATACTTTTACACAACTGATAATATTTGACTGAAATAAATTCATTGTATTTTTTGTTTTGAAAATATATTTAATCTTGAACTGTTTCATAAGAAAATTTTGAATTAAAGTAATGAACACTAGAAAAAAAAATTTGATTCTTAAGAAAATTTTATAATAGTAAAAATAAATCATTAAACAAAATGTTTTTTCTTTTTGATAAGTATTTTTTAAATTGTGAAATAATTTTTAAATAAATAAATTGTTATTATTATTATTATTATTATTATTATTATTATTATTATTATTATTATTATTATTATTATTATCATTATTAATTACAAAAATATTTTTTTAATATAAAAATTCAATATCAATATTAATTTATTTTAATTTTATAAAAGATTGATAAAATAAGGTTTATTGAAAAAACTTCAAGAATTTAACAGATAAAGAATATTCTTATCTTTATTAAACCCTTTGACGGTAAACCCTTTGACCGTAAACTCTCTGACTGAAAACCTTTTGACTGCAAACCCCCTAATCAAAACTGAAAATTCTATCATTCAAATTTGAACAAAATATTGAGAGAGTCAATATTTTCCTTCAATGAAATAGGTGAAAGATTAAAATGTGCCAAAATTCTTTATTACCATTTGATTCTGTTACATAAATATATATTAAAAAACATAGCTATCATTTTTTTGATAATTATGTACACCGAAAGCAATCAATATTATCGCATATTGAAAAGATAAAAAAAAAACTTTAACCTTCTAATTAAAATCGAGATCATGCTAGATATATTAAGGGGGAACTCTATGAAAATCTTCTCATCTTTTCTTTTATTGTTGAAACACAAATAAAAATTTTAAATAATGAATCAGGTTCATTGGGTTCTTTAAAGATTTTAAACTTTGAGTACCCATTTTTCCGAAAAAAATGGATCCCATCTATAATTAATCTTTATTCATTTCTACAATTATTTTGTAACACTTTTTATCAAACCTTTTATTTTCAAATGCATTTTTTCAAAGTCATACAAGATTTCAATTAATTGTCATATCAAAAATAAATTTTGACATTCATATTTTATTCAACATATATATTTATATATATATATCTATATATATATAAACTTAAAAAATAAATTGAAAATTTGAACTACATAAAAAACCAATAGATGTTAATGTAGAATGCTTCATTCATTGATCAACCTATCAATCAAATCTTCCAACCTAGCCACACGCTCTTCCAGACTCAAAGGATGAAAACAGTTGAAACATTGGATACATTGTAATGTAAAAAAATCCCCCAATAAATTTTCAAGGGTGAATACACGTTGCTCCAAGACCTGATTATGCTCCTTTACATGGTACATGGAAGAAGATTGTTCAATGGTTAATGAATGTATATTCCTAAGAGGAGTAGGAATTTTAAAAGAAGCAGCGGCTTGTTGCAGATTCGATGAATGAATTGAGTTAAATGGTTGATTTTGATTGAATGGTAATATAGAACTTATATTTGGGGTGGATATAGCTTGCATTTGCTTATTATTGAGTGGATCAGGATCCTGAATATGAACCGGCATATTTAGATTATGATGAGTTTGTTTTATTAACGAGGGTTCTTTATAAACAATCTCCAAACTTTTATTCCCATCCTCAGATTCCCCCGTGACTTCCTTACCATTATCCTTCATCATTAAGAACCTGAAAGGAAGTGCCACCTGTGCAATTCTGTCAAATTCTTTCTCAGCATTCTTGATCATCTCTTTATACTTTGCTTTCACGTATTCTGGTTCCTGTCTCCAGAGCTTTCCAGCAATACCAGATAATTGTCGCATATTAAGGTAAGTTCGACTTGTGGATAACTCCTTTTGAAATGCCATGCGATATGCCATGAAAGCGTTTGGTGTCTTGCCTCGTTTATTTGTGGCATTTAATTTCATTATAGCACTAGAAATTAGGTCTTGAGTTGTCAGAGATGGTGGGAATTTAGGAGGGGAATAGGTGTGGATGATGGAAGTGGAGTGTTTAGATTCCATCATTTGGAGATTTTAACGGTATTTGAAAATTGTGTAAATGAATTGATTTCAATGTGAAAACATATGGTGATGATGATGATGATGATGTTGGTATTTAACACTTAAAAGAGTTTTGCAAGCGATATAAATTAAGGTGTTATTTGGGACAAAGATGTTTGGCCAAATTTCGAAACCATTCCAAAGTACGTCTTGTTTTTATACAAGTCATTTTGGTCATGTATTCAAATAGAAATTGTGAAAAACTTTTGAATTTTTGTACCATTCAAAGTTACCCATTGAATTTAGGGTATTGACCTTTTATCCGGGGAAAAATTTGAATGAAATTGAATTCTACCTGATTTTAGTAACTTTTAAAAACCAATTAAATCGAATATCTCGGCGGTCTTTAAGGTGGTTAGATTTCTGGTGAAACTGGTTTCATAAAAATCTTTATGCTGTCATGTCAATTAACTTTATTCAATCAAAACTTGATTTACCAAATTTATCTAGCTCAAATTTCTTTTTCCAATAAATATTTACTGTTTCATACAATATAAAGGTAATATTGAAAATCTCTTTTATATATATTTTATTATCATTAGCATTATGGTAAAAATTTCTTTTTAGAAAAAAGAAATTTTCCCCCCGCAAAATCCACCGTCTCGGGATTCCGCACTTTCGGGGAATAATTTCCGATCTTCTTTTATTATTAAATGTACTCTCTTCCAAAGATGTGTCATGTGCAACATAACATGATGCAAAAATTTTTGAAATGATTACATCAATAATGCAAGAATAATATTTTCATTTTCAATCTCCTCCCGTCCGTCTAAGGTGGTTGATAGATAGATAGATAGATAGATAGATAGATAGATAGATAGATAGATAGATAGATAGATAGATAGATAAGGATAATTGAAATTTAACTACCAGGTGGCAAAATTAAAATAATTTCGGAAATATTTTGAAGCCCTTTTTTTCTAGAAATCACAACTTTAAAGTTTCGCTCACCATTTCAAATTAATTATTCCAACATAAACATTATGTCAGGACTGGAACCCAGTCCGCTGTAAAATAAAAAGTTTTTTTCTTTTTGCAAATACTTAAAAATGAATCCTTCATCATTTTTTTTCAGCGATCGATCCAAAAGCTCTGACACATAGGTCATAAAGAACGAATCTTGCGTGATTGATTATTAAGCATAAAAGTATAAAGTTTCTTTAGTAAGTGAAATGGTATCATTGCAAAAACAAACCGGCCGAGAAGGAGTATCAAAGTGTTGATCTGTTGTTTGATTGAAACTCTCAAAAAAGTTTAGCAAAAAACTACGCAGTACTTTGACACCCATTTATTGGCTCTGATTTTTTAAAAAGTAAAATTTTTTTATCTGAATAATTATTCATTTGGCATTTTGAGCTTTTTCGATTTCTCGAAATCATTAGCATCATTTTGTAAAAAATTTTGATCTAAAAGAATACTCGTCACACATCACCTGAACACCGAAATCAGATGATTTATTTGTTCTTTCATTACTTTATTGATTTGAATAGACTAATTAAAACTGGGATCTGGTTTTTGTTTCTTTTGAAAATACGGTCGGTTTTCTCATTGAAACTAAAAATACATTCAATCATTTAGCATTTATTTATTATTATTATTGTTATTATTATTATTATTGTTATTATATTATTATTATTATTATTATTATTATTATTATATAAAAATGATTATAGATTTTAAAATTTTTAGAAATAATAGTTCCTATTGTTTTAGGAATAAGGAAAGTGGTTTTATAATTTAACTAGAAAGTCTTAAGGCTAAATTATTCATTTTAACTTTTTCACCTAGTAGCTACCTAAAAAGATAAATAAAATTATAATTATGTATTAAAAATAATATTTACTTACTTCATTAACTGAATTTCATTTATTTTAATTATTTGATTATATTTTGTATACAAAAATATCTATAATATTTCAAAGTTGAAAATTAAATTTGAAACATAAACATTGTTAACAAATAATTAAATGTGTAAATCAATAATAATTCTTTTGTTATTAATGTCCTAAGCACACAAACTAACTTTTTACCAAAACACGCTTCTACTTTCAAAAATCTTGTCTCTTTACTGTCACATTTATACCTGTAATCAATTCTATAAAAATCCCTTGTTGTAATTAATAGTTTCAAGATGAATTGTAAGTACTTTCATGATACTACACCGACAAAACTACTCTTTCATCGGTTACCATAAATACTGTTAACAGCAGCCCAATTTCACCTTCTAATATATATATTAATAAGAGTCCCATATGATCTTTGAAGAACTAATTGAGTATAGTTTAGAAGAAGTTAAAAGAGTAGAGGTTTATAGAGAAATCATGTGTTTTTGTCTTTTATACTGGGCTTACGCAATTAAAAATGTCATCCTCTGACGATCTGCATTTTGTCATTTATTACAAAATCGGGGCTCTTGTGTGTACTCATTATGACGATCTCTAGTTACAAATAGTCTAATTTTTTCCCTTCCAAGTATTAGATTCCCGTTTCATTACTATTTATGATATTAAATTTCATTTTCCAACTTGTCACTTCTCCAATAAATATTTTTACCCCGTGAAATGGAATTGTTTTGGAAGAATGACTTAATAAGGTTCATTAAACTATTTTTTTTTGTTTCTATTTGTATCCAGTCTTGTATTAACTATAATCTATTGAAATACGAAACGCACGCAGAATTAATAACAATGACACTGAATCTGTTAATTAGAATTCAATTATTGAGTGGACATCATTGATCCGAGTTGAATTATATGTTGCAATTTTCTAAACTAAATTATTTATAAAGAAATAATATATATAATAAAACTAATTAAGCACTTAAGAAACTTTATTTTATTCTCAAATTCAAACCTGTTTTTAACAGATTATCTAGCTTTTATTTTAAAAACAGCCAACTTTAAATCATACTTGATATTAGCAAAAAGCTTTGTTGATAAGTAAAATTTAATGTTATTTTAATATGAATATTAAAAAATCAGAATAAACTCTAAATTAAGTACTAAAAATATCAAATTAGTTGAAGCCAAACTGAGATTCTTAATTATTAATAAGCAAAAAAGAGCATAAATCATATTAATACATTTACTTAATTAGTTAACAGTTTAAAATTATACTCATACTCAAACTTAAATTATCTGAAATTAATAAATAAATAAATAAATAAATAAATAAAAAACTAATTCAAAAAAATAACACCAAAACCAAAAATATTTTTATTCAAGTTTTTAATTATCATCTAAACCCAGATTATTTTTTTTTACCAAAACCAATAAAATAACTAATAAAAGCAATTTTTTTAGCATAAATAAAATTTGTTGTTATTAAGTAAAAAATATTTAAACCAAAAAAAAAAATTTTTTACCAAATTTATATTTTAAAACAGTATAATTAATACAACTATATAATATATATCTAAATAAATTAAGATTTACTTATATCAAAATAATATTTGTACTATTCAATTTATATTCTTAATTAAACTTTTTTTAAGTTAAAACAAACTGTAACATATTAATATCTTATATAAGTATGAGAATTTTTATTAATAATAATACAAATTTTTTTATTAACAAAAGCCAAAATATTCCAAAAATTATAAATATTTATGTTTATTAACAAAATATATAACAAAACACAATACACATCTTTTTTAATTCATAATTTTTTGTTTATAATAATAATTTTTACAATATAAACTATATTTTTTTTTTAACTAAAATAAACCAAATTTAATTTGGCAAATTTTATTACAGTTTTTTAATATAGCTTAAACAATTATAACTTGATTAAAAAGATCTTGTTAAACTTAAAAATTATATTTATTACAGTTTTTTTAAAAATATTAATTAAAGTTTTTTTAAATAATTACTTTTTAATTTAAATAAATATTTTATATGTTTAAAATTAGTATTTAAATAAATTACTTTTTTTAATTAATAATTTTGCTTTAACCAAAGCTCAATTTAAAAGTAAAAAATAATTTAAAAAATTTCATTAAAATTTTGAAAAAATAAAAATCTTTTTTACAATCAACAAGTTAATATTTAAAACAAATAATTTCTTAATAACAAACATTATTTTTTCTTTAAATAAAAAAATTATTAACACAGATAATTAAAATTGTTTTAAACTTATTGTTTTATTTATTATTTTAAAGTTAAGTTTTTCAAAAAAATGTTACCAACATATTAATATATTAAACACTACATACTTATTCAAAAAAAACTCTGCTATTATTATTATTAAAGTTTTTTCAAAATTCTTAAATTTACTTGTAAAATGCTTTTTTAGAATTAATACCAGTTTTTTCTTAGCTTTATTATTAATATATATTCAAATCAGAACTGTATATAACTGTCAGATTCTAAACAAAAAAATTTGTAAACAAAATATTATATGTATAAAAAATAATTTAACAAAATATAAAAAAAGTACTATTATTTAATTTTGAAAATTCCATTTTATTATACATTAATTACAGATTAGTAAGTGCTTTACAACAAAAATAATTTTTTTATCTATAAAAAATAAGTGGTGTAAATGTAAACATATACAATTTTACTATATTGTGTGAATTACAGTAACAAATTTCTTCAAAAAGAAATAAAATCAATCAATTATAAATCCCAATATTTTATCCTGAATTTATTTAGAAGGTAAGCTAAGAATTGAAATTTCAATTTTTCGACAATGAAAATGAATCATATAAAAATGGAAATTTGAAAGTTCCAAGTTTCAGAAAAATAAGTCAGGTTCACAATACAGCAGCTAGATGCTTTTTAGAATACTGTTTAAAATTTTAATTCCAAACCTAAAATATCATTCATGCTTCAAATCTATGAAATGCCTTTAATCACGACTTACAAGCTGTCAAATGCCGCTTTAAACTACATTTACTATAGAGACTTCTCCCACATTTATGACAGCGCCATTCCGATTCCGATTTAGAGGGTCCCTCGTGTTTCAGCATTTTATGTCGCGTCAAATCAGATTTTCGCTTACAAGAAACATTACAACCTGGGTGATTACATGCAAAGGTTCGTACCCCAATATTATGCACTATTTTGATGTGTTCTTTGAGATAACTAGGCCTGGTGAATTCCTTTTTGCATCCCGTGCATCGGAAAAGAGGTTTCTTATGGGAGGTTTTAATCACGAGACTTTTAGGTTGTATTGGCGAAGCTTTACTTTCAAGACTTTTAGGTTGTGGTTGTAAGGTTTTGATTATGAGAATTTCAGGCTGCGGTGGGGAAGCTTTGGTTTCAAGACTTTTAGGCTGTTCTGGGGAAGGTTTGGTTTCGAGACTTTTAGGTTGTGGTTGTGAGGTTTTGATTATGAGAATTTCAGGTTGTGTTGGGGAAGCTTTAGCTTCGAGAATTTCAGGTTGTGTTGGGGAAGCTTTGGTTTCAAGACTTTTAGGCTGTTCTGGGGAAGGTTTGGTTTCGAGACTTTTAGGTTGTGGTTGTGAGGTTTTGATTATGAGAATTTCAGGTTGTGTTGGGGAAGCTTTAGCTTCGAGAATTTCAGGTTGTGTTGGGGAAGCTTTGGTTTCAAGACTTTTAGGCTGTTCTGGGGAAGGTTTGGTTTCGAGACTTTTAGGTTGTGGTTGTGAGGTTTTGATTATGAGAATTTCAGGTTGTGTTGGGGAAGCTTTAGCTTCGAGAATTTCAGGTTGTGTTGGGGAAGCTTTGGTTTCAAGACTTTTAGGCTGTTCTGGGGAAGGTTTGGTTTCGAGACTTTTAGGTTGTGGTTGTGAGGTTTTGATTATGAGAATTTCAGGTTGTGTTGGGGAAGCTTTAGCTTCGAGAATTTCAGGCTGTGTTGAAGCTTTGGTTTCGAGACTTTTAGGCTGTGCTGGGGGAGGTTTAGTTTCAAGACCTTTAAGCTGTTCTGGGGAAGATTTGGTTTCGAGACTTTCAGTTTGTATCGGCGAAGCTTTATTTTCTAGACTTTTAGGTTGTGTTGGGGAAGTTTTGGTTTCGAGAATTTTAGGTTGTATTTGGCAAGCTTTACTTTCAAAACTTTTAGGTTGTATTAGGGAAGCGTTACTTTCAAGACTTTTAGGTTGTATTTGGGAAGCTTTATTTTCCAGACTTTCGGGTTGTATTAGGGAAGCTTTATTTTCTAGACTTTTAGCCTGCATCGGAGAAGCTTTATTCTCAAGACTTTTAGCCTGTATCGGAGAAGCTTTATTCTCAAGACTTTTAGCCTGCATCGGAGAAGCCTTATTCTCAAGACTTTTAGGTTGTATCGGCGAAGCTTTGCTTTTAAGACTTTCATGTTGTATTAGGGAAGCGTTACTTTCAAGACTTTTAGGTTGTATTTGGGAAGATCTACTTTCGAGACTTTCGGGTTGTATTGGGGAAGCTTTATTTTCCAGATTTTCGGATTGTATTGGGGAAGCTTTACTTTCAAGACTTTTAGATTGTATCGGCGAAGCTTTGCTTTCAAGTTGTATTAGGGAAGTGTTACTTTCAAGACTTTTAGGCTGTATTGGGGAAGCTTTACTTTCAAGACTTTTAGGCTGTATTGGGGAAGCTTTACATTCAAAACTTTTAGATTGTATCGGCGAAGCTTTGCTTTCAAGTTGTATTAGGGAAGTGTTACTTTCAAGAATTTTAGGCTGTATTGGGGAAGCTTTACATTCAAAATTTTTAGATTGTATCGGCGAAGCTTTGCTTTCAGGTTGTATTAGGGACGCGTTACTTTCAAGACTTTTAGGTTGTGTTGGGGAAGCTTTGGTCTCGAGACTTTTAGGCTGCGGTGAGGAGGTTTTGATTACGAGAGTTTTAGGGTGTGGCGAGGAGATTTTGCTTACAAGACTTTTAGATTTTGTAGGTTGTGGTCTTGAATGTTTATTCAGTGAAGTCCGAATACCTTTCTTTGTTTCACTATTGATTCCTGTTTCAATACATTTCTCTGTATGTAAATGAAATTTTGTCTGTTTTATTATATGAGGATAGTCATTTTGAAAAATCTGGCAGAGAAAGATTCTTGGTTGTTTTGAGGGGATTCGTTTGTTGAGACGGAAGAAAAATTCCAACATAATTTGAGATTTACTAGTTCAACTGTTCTGAAGTATGAGTCGTGTTGGTTTTATCATCTGATTGATCGGGGATCGTTAACTTTTTAGGCTTATCGCCTTAAAAGTTGTATAAATGTATAAATTTGCAATATAATTTACCAAAAGAAACTAAATATAATATTTTTAATTAACTTCTTAAAATATTTTGCAATGAACTTTAAAATAATAATGAAAAATTATTATTATATTATTATTATTATTATTATTATTATTATTATTATTATTTAAATTTGAAATTACTATTAATAATATTTGTTAAATAATGATTAAATCTTAAATTTATTAGTTTAATATTTGTTTTTAATCATTAAAAAAAATATTGGTATTTAAAATTATAATACATTTGACAAAACAATTGAAAAGGTATTTATTTCAAAATAAAATATTATTTTTATGTTATTTATATCATATTATTTGTTTAAATATATAGTTTCAGAAAAACTCGTTAAAAATTTTTATTTTCAAAAATATGAGATGAATAAATTGATTTCAAAATTGTTAAGTAAAAAATGTAAAATTATATTTCAAACATTAGCGATCATTGTATTTCATGTGAATTTATAAATAAAGATATTTTACATGGGTTATAGAAGCGATACTACTTAATCTTTTGTCTTATAATCACCATTTCCCTTTTTCTCACTGTTTCGAATAGTTAGAACAATCTGGAGATGGAGACGATGGCTCGCTCAGTCTTTTTCGTGTTTTACTGAAACAAAACAAAATACCGGAACATGAGATAAGGAAATAAGAAACAACCGCGACATATCCAAATGATCACCTTTTTTTCGGAGTAAGTATTTTTCTCAATTCCACGGTGACATTTGGGACAGCTTGTATCAAGCTACCAGAAAGCTTGGCTTTCATAATTGCCCGCTGGCTGAGATAGCCGGCTACAAACTGCTGAATTTTGTTAAGCTCGGCCGCCGGGATTAGGCTTTTCGCGCGGAGGTGATTTGGGCAGGGTGACACCTTTTCCTCATGTAGATCGACAACACCCCAGCACAGAGGACTACAATAGCATATAAAACGATGTCAAGAGAGCGATCGCTAAATGAAAACCAAGAAAGCATATAGATATACATACTCTGATAATGCGGCTGCCTGATCTTCGCGTGCAGAGTTTATCGCTTTCACGACAACCTTTAGATAGTTTTTGGGAATCTCGGCTTCTGCGGCTGATTCTTCTTCAGTTGTGGTGATGGCAATGTCTTTATCCTCGTCATCACTTTCCTCTAGCAGTTCACCATCATCATCATTCTCTTCATCAAGCTTGTGCTTCGCCTGACGATTGAGAATTACAAAGGTGGATTATCCAGCATCCGATCCTATCCCAGTTGAAGTGTTAGGTTACAAGAGAAAAAAAATACCTATCTACTCACGCGCACATCTTTCCCTTCTGCCAACGACTCATGTAGCAATTGGGTACTTGGAGTATGATAGTCACTGTAGTGTTGATCAATTCGATGAAATCCACCGACAAGTACGGAATCCTAGAATATTCGCGAGAGAGTTAAGTTTGCTAAATATAATGATGAGAGTTATTGAAATACTCTAACCTTTGCAATTTCCAGATTTTTCTTCGCAATCTCATGTTTGATGGAGAGTTTAACGGCTTTTTTTCCTTTAATCTTCCTCGTCGTCCTCTTTAACTGGTTTTTCTGGGAATGATTCAAACATTAGCTTGATGAGTTATTTCAAAAGCATACATCCAGGACAGTTGCACTTCAGTTGAATGAAGATGCACTTCCTCAACAAACACGCAGTTCATTAAAGTGCAACTGCACGACCTTACGCCAGAAGTGGGCTATTACATGTTTAGCCTCACTAAAGTAAGACGAAGACGCACTTCGCTATTAGAACACGCAGTTCGCTATACGTCGGTTCCAGGATGGTTTGCCTCTCACAAGTTAAAAACACAATAATTATAAATTATGTTACCTTCAACCACTAGCTCCATCTTTGCAAGATGTACTTGGGCTGGGTGGTCCTTTGTAAACAATGATTGCAAGGTCTCAACTTCATTTTTAAATATGTGGTTGACACATTTCTTGCTGTGATTGTTGCCACGGTCGCTTAGATATTGCGCAAAGTCGTCGACATGTGGCCAACTGTTAAACGGTTGATTCCAAATATCTGCTAACATGTAAGTGTAAGGTTATTGACCTTAAGAAATGAAGAGACTGAGACGCGTTCACAGACCGTAAAAGCGAAGGGATTGTGATGCGTTTTAAGGAAGGTGCGTCATCTGTAGAAAACATCACGAAAAAATAATATTTTTTCGTGACACCATAATCTACATTTTTGTCCGAAATAAGAAAATAAATTTATAAATAAAGATATTTATAGAAGCGATACTACTTAATCTTTTGTCTTATGATCACTGCTTCGAATAGTTAGAACAATCTGGAGATGGAGACGATGGCTCGCTCAGTCTTTTTCGTGTTTTACTTTTAATTGAATAATGAACATTTTTTTTATTTTTTAAATAAACCATTCATAAATCATAAAACTTTTTAAATTTGTAATTATATGGAATTAGCATGATGCTACCTTATTCTAGTATCAGTTTCATCAATATGATAAATTTCTACAGTAAATGTTCAATTGAAGGCAAAAAACTTGTTTAATTTCAAAATAAAAAGAAAAAAAGAAAGAGTGTTTCAATAATAATAATAATAATAATAATAATAATAATAATAATAATTAAACATTTTTCTTGAAAATTTTAATTTCAAGAAAAAGAGAAATCTTTTACAAATTTCCAATAATAATATAAAGTTAAAATGTCATTTATTGATTATATAAGTTTTTGGACTTTATTAATTTAAAAAACATTTATTGTAAATTTACAAATTTTATATTTTATAATAAAAATAGTTTTTTGTTTTGTTTTTAAAATTTATTTATACTTATTAAAATTCAGTAGTTAATTAATAACTGAAAAAAAATACATTTTTAAATTTATTAAACATATTTCTAAATTTTTTTTTTTTAAATTTACTATTATTAAAAATATTTATTTATTTTTGATTTCTTATATTAATTTAAGCTTTTTTTTTTATATTAATTATAAATTTAATAAAATTTTAGCTTTTTATATTAATTTTAGTGCATATTTTATTAATTTAAACAGAAATAATTTTGGTAAATATGTAATTATATATAAAAATTTTTGTTTTTGTTTAAAATAAAAATTTTAATACTTAAAAAATTTATAATTAAACAGTGTTTTTTTAACTTGATTTTTGTAATTATAAAGATTATATGCACATTTTTTTTAATAATAACAATATTATTATCTTTTTTATTCTTATTTTTTTAACAGTTTACTATTAATAATATTGTTATTATTATTATTATTATTATTATTATTATTATTATTATTATTATTATTATTTTATTCTATTTAAAATATTTAAAATATTAAATAACAAAAAAAAATACTTATTTATTTATATTAATTAAATATTGTAATAATTAAAATTTATATTATTTTTAATACATATAAACAAAATGATTTTTTGTAAACAATAATTGTAAAATCTCGAAATTTTTTTTACTAAATATTCTATAAAGTTATTAATATTTAACCAATTATTAAATAGTTAATTCCAAATATTTGTTAAAATATGTGAGTAAAAGATTATTAATCTTAATAATAAAAAAACTAAAATATATTTATAGACCATAAAAGTAAAAAAAAAATTGTAATACATTTAAAGAAAAGTACATTATTTGTATTAAAAACACATGAAAAAAAAAATAATAATAAAAAAAGATTTTTTTTTTGTAATAAAAATTTTAAAAAAGTTTTATTTATTACTTTTTGTTCAAGTTATCTTATTTCTAAAAATTTTATATAATACAATTTCTATATTGTTATATGTATGTTAACGTTTGTATTGATAACAAAATTTATGATTAAAATATAATTATTTAAAAAATTATACTGTATATTTAATAGACATTTTTGAATAATTATTACATTTTATTTCATAGTTACAGTATATATAATGTGTGAGTCTATTTAATACACATTTAAAAATTCAAGATATGAATATTTTAACCAAAATATTTGGTTTTAACTCAGGTTGTCAAAACATGAAATGATGATTTTATAAATCTCAAAAAAATTTTCATTACCCATAAATCCACTTATTGATATTTTGAATTTTTTCACATTTGGCAGGTAAAAAAGATAGTAATTTATATTTTGCCAATGTTTAATTACGAGAATTCAAGAAACTATAATGAAAAGAATTTTTGGAAATTTTTCTAGTCTTTGATATTTTTCCATTCCAAATACATTTAAAATGACTGGAAAATTTCTGTTGTTGAAGATAATATATATAGGTGTTAATGTAACTATATATATATATATATATATATATATAGTTTTTATCATCTATTTCTTGTTTCAAGTTAAATTTTTTTAATGGGAATTGGTAATTAATTGCGTTTCCAGATCTTCCTTTGATTCACTGAAACGTTTGATATTCTTGTTTTACATTTATATAAATGTTAATTTTTGCTTTCGATCCCTGAGATTTTAATCGGAGAAACTTTGAAAATTCGTTTTAAAGAAATTGAAATTTGTTAAAATTAAATTTCTCCTATTTCAAAAATGGGGGTTTCTTTTGGCATAAAGTTAGTATTCCTGATATTTAGAGTAATTGTTTTTATTAAAGGAGAAATTTTTTTTTTTCAGAGTTTGAGATTTTAAAGTTTGATACAAAAGAAGAAGAAAATTTATCCCATTTATTGAAATTTTTTGCTTGAATTATTTTTATTTTTTTTTATTTTCTTTTATTTTCTTTTATTTTCTTTTATTTTCTTTTCGTTTTGAGATTTCATTTCCTATCAATTAGTAGATTTCCTCACTCTCATCAATAAGGGATTTTCAACCATATCATTTACTAAGTGATAAATAAGTCTTTTATACTGGATTTTAAATTTCATTATTATCAATTTCGTTATACAAGGTTCGCTCCAGATTGACCCTGAAATATTTATAATGGGAATTTGAATTGGATTTAAATTTCATTATTATTAAAGATATTAAAAAGAATTTTTGCATTAAATTCTCCAATTTTAGCAAAAACTTCAATTATCCATATTTTTGGTTTCCCGGTAAAAATGGTTAACCAATTTTGGGAAATCAAAAAAAAACATTCAAACAGAATAAAAGTGTGAATTTAACTCATTAAATTAAACTTTAAATTCTCGTACCTAAAATTATTTTTACCAAAAAAGTCTTGATCATGAGTTTTTCTGTTTTAAAAGTTTCCCAATGTAATAATTTTTATGATTACTAAACTTTGTCATTGTATCCATTATCAGAGAGATTGTTTATTAATTAATTAATTAGCATACCTGTTTGAGAAAGTATATATATGTATATATGTATGTATGTATGTATGTATGTATGTATGTATGTATGTATGTATGTATGTATGTATGTATGTATGTATGTATGTATGTATGTATGTATGTATGACTTGAGGAAAAGGAGAAATGTTTTAAAAAAACTTTTTTTAATCGATTTTTTTTTATCTGGTGTTTCAATACCGTTTCTGAAATGGGTTTGTTCGTTTCATCAAAAAAACCCTTCCCCCCCCCCCTCCCAAAAAAAAATTAAAATTGATAGTAAAAACCATTAGAGATGATCCGAAAGTGAAAAAAAAATTTTTTTCTTCTGTTTCGAAATTATATATATATATATATATATATATATTAAAATGGTATATACAGTATTTAAAATTTTTTAGTAAAAGGTTGAATTTTTTGTTTTCAATTTTTTCTATTTTCAGCTTGATTTTTTCTTAAGATATTAAAAAAATTTTCTAAATATTTTTTGTTTCTAAAAAGCATATATTAATATTTTATTCAATATAAAAATAAGCTGTTTTCATCTTTATCGATTGATCAATTTTTAAAAGATGAAATTGTTACCACTATATTTACCCAGTTATCATAAATCTCCCAATTTACGACCAGTAGTCATTATTTGTTCTTTCTTATGGATTGTAAGTATCAAAAAAGAGGTTACGAAAAAAAAAAAAGTTTCAATTTATTTGGTGAATAACACTTTCTATTTGAATAATTATATCAAATAGTTTTTTTAGAAATACTATTTTCAAAAAAAAAAAAAAATTTTCTTTTTTCAATACAGGCTTTCAGCATGTATAAAATTGTGATAAATTGTATCGCGTTCAAGCATCGTAATGATATCTTAAATTCTCAAGGTAAGAATTTTACAAAATATTTTTTTAAACTTGGATTTAGAATTCGAAATTTGTTTTTTTTTTTTTCGTTCTGATATTAATATTAACTAAAAATTCTCACATAAAAAAAAAGTGATATCAATTTTGTATGGTTATTATCTGTCATCAATCATTATAAATTCTCTATTCGTCTTGGGTGCATTATATGGTCTTTTTGTGGTTGCTTTTGTGGTAGGAAAAAAAAAAAGAAAATTAGTAAATTTTGAATAAATTTCCAATATTCAAAAGTTTCATTGATTTGAACCATTTTTTAACTACTTTCCCCGAACCATTTTTTGGATTTCACTAGAACTTTGGAAAATTATTACGAATTTATCAGTATATAGCATACACCATAGCACCATTTTACACAATCGAATCGATCATATGGTTAATAATAATCATAAGATGGTATCAAGATATTATGAAAAGTTGTGATTCTTCAAGGATTCTAAGAAACTCTGATAATTCAGATAAATTTGAGCAGTCATTGGAATCAGTATTATGTCAAGATGGAATTGATAAGAGTATAAGGATGGCTGATCAAGGAATAATTCTGATTGTTCTTTTGAATGGATTGGCGAGTCTTTTTGGGGTAAATAATTGGGTAGCTCAATTTGGTTTCAAGTTAAAAAGGATTTTAAAAGATATGATATCCTTGAAAAAATCTAATACCAAATACTAAAAATGGGATTTTTAACAATTTTTCTTTTCGGTTAGATTTGTTTCGTTATTGTCATACGTTCATACGTGATATTCCGTCATCAGAAAGAAGATATGATTAAAATTGCCGTACGTGGTTCGATATATGGTTCACATGTCACTTCGATGCATTTGAATCAGATGCAGATGGATTTAAAGTCTATAATAATGTAAATTTGTAAACTTGGAAATGAAGAATTAGAATTCGAAAGATAAATAAGAAATTTATCATTTCTGAAATGTATTACTTCAAATTTTGTAAATGGTAAAAAATGTTGACAAGATTTTTTAGAAATTTTTTTGAAAGTTAAATTAGTTTATAAACTTTCTTATTATTATTATTATAGAAATTATTATTATTATTATTATTATTATTATTATTATTATTATTATTATTATTATTATTATTATTGAAATTATTATTATTATTATTATTATTGAGAGATAATTTTATTTTATTTTATTATTTATAATCATTTATGTTTTTATGATTAAAAAAAAAAAACAGAAATATATATACTTTATATTTTATTTTATATGAAATAAAAAAAGGGGGTTAGAATAATAATAATAATAATAATAATTATAAAAGATAATAAATTTAAAATAAAATCACATGAGAAATCTTTGATAAATCATGATTTTGGTTGGGATATTTTAGGCTAAAAAAAAATAATTAAATGTTTTCCCAATCAAAATCTAGTATTCGTTAGCCAATGTTTATATTAAATTAATCGTCAATGACTAATATTCAATAATGTACCAAATGTACAATAATGTACCAAAAAAATTTGAAATCATCAGTATCATTTTTCCATTCTCAATATGTCCATGGAATATTTTTAAATATTCATTCTTAATATGTCCATAGAATATTTTTAACTATTCATTCTTCAATAATAATAATAATAATAATAATAATAATAATAATAATAATAATAATAATTTCAATAATAATAATAATTTCAATAATAATAATAATGTCATCTGAACTTTTGTCCAACCTTTCTAGCATTAAAAAACTTTTCCCTAGTCCCCACGCTAAACCTTGTGGTAATTGTTATGTTGACATCATAATCTCCTAAAAATAGATAATGGGTTTTTAATTTCCAATTTTCTTAGTCTCAAAGATTGAATTTTAAACTCGTTTACGTAAGTTAGTCCTGCTGTTTTACTTGATTTTTTTATTTTGTTTCTCGAGTTTTAATTATATTATATCATATCATATTATATTATATCATATCATATTATATTATGACCGACCCAACTAACTTCCACTATAAATTAGATTAGACTAAACCAAAAGCAACAACAAAAACAACTTGATATGAATTAAAGTTACTATTATAATTTTATTTCTATTTAAAAAGACTACCGTATAAAAAAAAAATCAATCAATCAATCAATCAATCAATTAATCAATTAATCAATTCTATTAGAGAAAATTCCAAGAAAACCGATATAAAAATTTATTCCAAGTTTATGATGATTACAAAATGTTATTATTATACAAAAATTTTTGATTTATTCGATAAAAAAAAAAAGGTTTATTTTTTTTAATTACATTTATTTATTTATTTATTTTCCTATAGATATAATTTAAAAATTACTTTCTGAAAAATTTATATATACATAAAAAAAATTTTCGATATCAAAAATTGATCCATAATTAGTGTGTAAGGTTTGAATCGTAAAATCTTGAATAATAAAAAGTTTTAATCCCTCTCATTTTATTTTATTTTATTTTATTTTATTTGGATCTTCGAAAACTCTAATTAATACACCAGGATTTTAATTTCTTTCAATCCTGTGTCACAAATTATAAACAATTTTTTTTTATTTTTGCAAATTTTTTTTGTGAAATTTTAAAACTTTTTCATCATTTTTAAATATTAATAATTTTTGGAAAAAAGTAATAAAAATGATTTTGAAATATACATGTTAAATAAATTGTCTATTAATAAGTCACATAATCATTATTTGATATCTGCATTACATCATGTAATACGCTTTTCATGTTGTCCCCTTCTGCGAGATTGTTTTTTTTTTTTTACAGAGTATCAATTAAATATACTTTATATAATATTATAATAAATCCGGAATCTTTTTTTCTTCTTCCTATTTGAGACTGACTGAATGCTGCTGTTGCTACCCCGAAGTCAAAAAATCAATTAAATAATAATAATAATAATAATAATAATAATAATAATAATAATAATAATAATAATAATAATAATGATGATTTCAATAATAATAATAATAATTTCAATAATAATAATAATAGTTATAGTAATAGTAATAATAATTTCAATAATATAAAATTTTACTTCAATTTCACCATCATCATGAAAGAAATCATTGTAGTGTGTTCGGAATCTTTTATTCCCTATATGGTAATCGAGACTCCAAGATCTTTGTTTGCTTGTTTATCCAAAAAAAAAAAATTTTGTTATGGACTTACATTGTAAAGAAATCAATTTATTTACCGCATGATTTCAAAAAATTTTAAATTGATCGATTGAACAAACCTGTTTTGTTTTGGAGAGCGATTTGTGAAATCTAAAAGTTACTAAACTCCTCTCTGAATCGATTGTTAGACATTAAAAATAAAATAAAATAAATAAATAAAATTTTTTTTTTTTTTTTTTGATATCCTTTCAATCAATCTATATTAAAGAACAGAAAAAAAAATTGAAAATCAAATATGATATCTATATCATATTTTCATCAAGATCTATTTTAAATTAACACTATCTCTTAAAAATCACTTTCAAATTCAAATTCAAATTCAAATTCCTCAGTAATCTCCGAATTTTTTCGATTCATCAATGAGGTAAGGTTCATTTGTTTTTACTTTTTATAAAAACATCACATGTCATTTAAGCTCTGTGAAAGGAACCTGTTTAATATATATATCCAACCAAAATTTTTATATACAATGTACAAACTTTAAACGTGCCTCCACCTGACAATTATCTCCACAACTAAAAATTTTGTCCTAATTTACACACAACTTTAAACAATTATTTCGAACACATCACTACTAAAACCTTTTCCCCATCTTTGTAAAGAACATGGTATCACTACAACCTAACCTGTTACAAAAATAAATATTTTTCCGACTGAACGGGTTTTCTAGATTCCATTAACTAGAATAACTATTCTGAAAAAAAAAAAAAAAAAAAAAAAAAGATAAGAAAGTATTTAAAACTTTGTAATTTGTTATAACTGGTATCAACACACATATGATAATATTACAATGGTTTCATGTATCGAGATAATTTTATTATTCAACACTTGTAACTTCCCGATTTATTTTATAGGAATTAATAATTTATTGAGAGTAAAAGTTTACTCAAAAAAGTGAAAAGATAAAGTACCTTGATTCTTTACCAGTTACTTTTGTTATTTTATGACTAATAAATTTTCAAAACAGTGTATCTTTTGGTTATCAAATTTCTTTAAACTATTAAAAATTTTAATTTGAACTGACCCCCCCCCCCTCCTCCCTTCCTCCCCTCCCCTCCCCTCTCCTCTCCTCTCCTCTCCTCTCCTCTCCTCTCCTCTCCTCTCCTCTCCTCTCCTCTCCTCCCCTCCTCACTACTAAAAAATCCCCCCGACACAAAAAATTTTCATCTCCAAGGTATATAAAACTAGCCAAAGAGAAAAAATAATTGTGATTCAAGTAATAAATTTTATTACGATAAAAATCTGATTATATTATCGTCAATATATAATACTTTACAATAAAAAAGAACTTTTTTTCAATAAAAACTTTTCAAAAAACGAACAAAAAAATTTTCATTCTATCATTCTACACCTCTTTTGTAAACATTAGCGCTTATTTTGCTTAAAACTGTTTCAGGGTCTTCGATTTACTGGCGATTGAAAATAAATACCAAACATCAATTATCACTATTTCCTGATACTTTAAACAATTCAATTTCAAGAAAAAACATACAAACATCGACTTCCCTCTTCTTAATCAAGTAAGAAATAATTCCTTGAATCTCCCCCCCCCCCTCCCCCAAAAAAAATATTTTTATTAATTGCTTTCTTTTAACTTTTCCCTCTATCACCCATTTAATTCTTTTCTCACGCTCTACTGGTAGTTGTCGTGCTGTTATTTAAGCTTTCAGAAGGTGATTCTATCATCTATATAGCAACCAAAGAAAGGAACAAGTGTTGCTTTTCGTCTGAAATATAAATTATTCAAAAAAAAAAAAAAAAGGCTGTAGGCTAAAAAAAAATACATCTACCTGGCGTAGACCTTTAAATCTTTACATAAATTATCGTAAAATCGACTATAAACGAAAAACCCTCTTTTATACATTCCATTTTCATGCATAAACAAATAAAGCTTTTGAAAAGCGGAAAGACAAGCAAGAATGTAAGTGAGCTACATGAAATTTTTTTCTATCAAAGGATATAGACAAATTCAATTTTTTTTTTTAACTTGAAATATTCGAAAACTAATCATTAATTCAACATAAAACTTCTCTCCTACTTTCCTATAGTAAATTTTACTATAAAAAAGATCCTTTTAGTATATATATATATATATATATATATATACAATTCTCGATCAAATTTCACGCAGGCATAATGGGAAAGAAGCGACCCCATCAAAAGGGATTTGGACATTTTTGTTTCTGCCTGGGGTTACGTTGTGGAGTTATACTATTAACTATATCATGGCTGGTAAATTTTCGAAAAATTTTTTAATCTGAATTTTTTCCACGAGATTAAACAATTTAAAAATTTTTCCAAATTTTTTTTAGGCTATAGGGATATTATTGTCTATAATATTTATCAAGACTTCATTGGAGCAGAGTAAAACGAATAGTAAGTTCTCACTTTTGAAATTTTTCTCTTGACTTTACAGGAATATCACGAATTAATTTTTGTCTTTTTATTTTAAAAAGTGTGGGGATTTAAATCAGAACTACCAATAATATTGACAATTGGATCAGTTCTCACCATATTTGTCGCCTTATATGGTCTCTACACGTTGATAATACGCGTAAGTGAGTTAGATTTATCTTGAATTTCTTCATCAATCTCTCAAACCTCGATTTCTTATTTCTTTCCAGAAAACAAATGAATCAATTCATCTATACTCTCATCTAGCCTGGATATTCATGGTAACACTCTGGTCAATACTATGCCTCTCAACAATAATAGCTTTTATCCTATTTCGTGAAAATTTCGTTGACCAATGTAAAACCGTCCAATCGATACAAGATTCTTGCAATTCAAAATTTGAAATCCTTGATTTGAATAGCATTGACCAACAAACACAGGCGGCACAACTATTTTGTGATAAGTCGTCATTCGAAGATGATGCGGCTAGGGAAAAATGTATATCGGAACAACAAATCAGAATTAGGGAGTGTCCCTACGATACATGTCAAGATCGAATACGTAGTCAAACGGTGAAAATGATTGCTGAGGTTTTGGTTACATGTACATTCAATGTAAGTTTTCAATATTCTATTTTCTATCTTCTTAATTTAACCGATCCTTAAATAAAAATATAATAAACCCACTCATTTTATTTTTATTTTTATTTTTTATTTTTATTTTTATTTTTATTTTTATTTTTATTTTTTATTTTATTTTTTTACTCCCCACCCTTTTTCAAAAAGGTCTATTTTGCAACAATAATCAAAGTTTACCTATCAAAACGCATTCAAAAACAACGATGGCAACGACACTTGGCAAAACATCATCCACATGATAGTCTCGCAAGCAGTGCCGTAATCTCATTTTCACGTAAAAACAGTCTAGTATCAAACAACCAATATGGTATAAAATACCTCAAACCAAATGATCTCGAAGACAATAATTATAATTCATCTTCTCATCCTCATCACGTATTACACCATCTGTCATCATCACAAAATATGTCCCAAGTGAATAATATTTATGAGTCCAAAGAAACTTCGAAATATCTTGGAATAAATGAAGAAATTTCAAGTCCTATACGAGATGAAAAAAAGAAAATAGTTTCAAGTGGTGAAAAAGTGCCTGATAGTGCTATGATAACTAGTGTTTTGGGTCAGAAAAAAAGCAGAGATTCATTTTCGATAGGTCTTTATTATGGTATCATACCACCAAGAAAGATCCCTCAAGATTGGGGACGTGCTGAATGGGAACAGAATTTGGATTCTTTATTCGGAACGACTGATATCAGTGACCATCGATTAGAACCGTAGAAAGACTTTTGCTCGGATCTGTGGTTTCGGGTCTTTTTGGCATTAAATTGTTGTCACTGATTTTAACTTGAAAGAACAATGGTCCCGTTTTTCATCTAGCTTTTTTAATATGGTCTTAAAGGAAAAGATTTAATACTAGTAGTACTTTAGATTGAGAAGGATTCTGTTTTCACAAATTGATTAATAATTTTTAACATGTTAAATGAATTCAGAGGGCAACGATTTCAGCTTTTTTCCAAAGCAAAAAACCATGAAAACCCCAAAAAGGATCAAAGGATCAAAGGAACATTGAGGCTTTTTGGCGATTGGGAACCCAGATCGAATATATGATTATCAGGGTTGCACGCCGTTCGCTTTAAATTTTGAAGATCAACTCATCATTCGAAAAGACATTTGCTGCTGCTGCTGCTGCTTCTTTCCTATCGATTCCGAAAAATAATAATAGAAAATACTAGAAAGGTGGCCGTACAATATATCTGACCACCGAAATTATAATTCCTCATAATCCATAATTTAATTTTTAAATGAGAAGTGATAATTTTATGGGAAAAAAAATTCCTAATGAATAAAAATATGAGTATTCGAAAGTTTGATTCAAGTTAACAAATCTAGCAAATTTTGTTTTTATATTTGTTTCTTGTAAATTGAAAAATTAAAGACTCTTCGAAATTCGTTATATTCATATCAAGTTTTTTATGAACAACCAATTTAAAAAAATTTGAATTATTCAAAAAAGCAGACTCTTTGAGCGGGAGTTCCTTTCACAAAATAATTTAACTCTTATTTATGGAAAAACTTTACTTTTAAATATTTCATATTCTTTTATTTAAAATCTATGAGTTTCTTTTAATTAACGATATAAAATTTTAATTGCAAATTTCACATTTTCTAAATTAATTGATTCTCCCACTGAAGGAGTATGTAATGATTGGGATAATTTAACCAAGAACTCTTTCCCTTTGACAAAAAACAATACATTTAATTATTTGAAATTTGTTTCTTGTATGATATATATATATATATTTGGGTCTTTGTCTTAAATATTTATGGCTAAAAACTTGATTTTCTTAAACCCTGACAAGTACAAAGAATGAGATATTTTGAAAAATAAAATTTTGATTTAGAAAAAAATTTTTTTATCTTTGTTCACTATTTTTCATTTCACTATTTTTTATTTCAATATTTTTTATTTCACTATTTTTTATTTCAAAATATACACATATCAATTTGAAATATATTATGCGAATTAATCCGGATTGTTTCAAATTCTACCTTTTTAAAGAAAAAAGCTCTCTCATGTTCAAAAAAGTTTATTTTTTGGATTATCGTATTAAAAGTTTTTTTCGAAAAAGTATTTAGTTTGGATTTTCTGACAAACTGATAATTTTATCTCATAATATCATTTTGAATTTAAATAGATCAAAATAATCATTTGGAGTTTAACATTGTATTTTTTTGGTTATATATATTTTACATGAGTTGTTAAATATATATATAATTCAAACTCTTTTTTTTTCTCAAAAATTTTTGAGAATTCTTTGAAACAATTTTAGAAATTATTGAAATTTTTAAAATTCAATTGATTAATGTATATGACTCTGAAAATTTTTATGTTTAAAAATAAAAAAAAATTGCTTTCTAACCAAAATTTGAATTTGAATTCTAACAATTTTTTTCTTTAATTTTAAAAATAAACTTGTTTATCTTTTTAATGATAAATTTTACAAGATACATATTATTAATAATTTTTGGTAAATCTAATTTTTTTTTTTCATAATAAATTGAAATTAAAATTGAAATTGAAAAGTTTAACTTTAATTTAAATACTATATATATAATAAATTTTAACAAAAAAAAAAATAAAACTAAAAACTTTTTTTTATATATTTATTTATTTTTATAAACTTTAATAAACTTTAAAAAAATATATATATATTTGCATTTATAAAAAAAATCCATCAAAAAATAATTTTGCTTAATATTTTTTAATGTTAATTTATTTAAATAAAAATTATTAATAAACATAAAACTTAATTAATTATTAAAAAATTTACTTAAGTAATAATTTTAACAAAATATAATCTTTATATTAAATAAAAAAAATAAAACTTATTTTTAAATTATTTATTTTATACATAATATAATTTAAATTTTTATTATTATAAATATATTATATATTTATTTAACAGTTTTATTAATATCAAACTTAATACTAAGGTCTAATAATTTTTTAAAAATAACAATTTTTATTTAAAGAATTTTTTTATTTATTATTATTATTATTATTATTATAAAATTTACTTAAATAATAATTTTAACAAAGTATAATCTTTATATTAAATAAAAAAATAAAACTTATTTTTAAATTATTTATTTTATACATAATATAATTTAAATCTTTATTATTATAAATATATTATATATTTATTTAAACAGTTTTATTAATATTAAACTTAAGGTCTAATAATTTTTTAAAAATAACAATTTTTATAAAAATATTATTTTTATTTAAAGAATTTTTTTATTTATTATTATTATTATTATTATTATTATTATTTAATATTAATAAAAATCTTAATTTAGAAAAATTTTGTTATTTGTATTTAAAGCTAAAACAGTTTTATATAATAATAAGAAAATAATTAAAGTTATTAAAAAAATTAATTAACTTAATTATAAATTTTATAATTAAAACAAAATTTTTATAATTAAGATTTTAAAAAATTTAGTTTATAATTAAACTTATTATTATTAATCTGTAATAATATATGTTATAAAACAATAATTTTAATATTTTTAATAGTATTAATATTTTAATAATTGTAAATTTAAAATTTTTTGGAATTTAAAAATAAATAATAAAATAAATTTGATTTTATATTTAAACAATTATATTAATAATAATAATAATATAAAACCAAAAAAAAAATTAATTAAAAATATTTTACAAAACAATTAATTTTCTTTAATTTAAAAAAAAAAATGAATTTTAAAATTTTTATTATTATTAAAACTAATTAAATATATATATAATACCAAATACTTAAACTTTATTTATATATTAAATATATAAAAATTAAATTATTAAGAAACTTTTATTAAGAATATATAGTTAAGTGGGGGGTTTTTTTTTTGATAATTAAAAAAAAAAAGTATTTTATTTATTTTATTTAATTTTTTTATAATAAAAATAATTAAAATAAAATAATTATAATTATTTTTTTTTTAATTTTCAAACCTAATTAAAATATTAAAATTAATTATAAAAATATAAAAATATTTTAATTTTAATTAAAATCAAAAATATTAGTTATTATCAACATACTCTCAAATGTTATAATTTATTTTTAGGTTTAAATTATTATCAATTTACAAACAAAATATTTAAAATATCTAAAAAAAAAAATGATTATTAAGTAATTGTTATATATGATTTATATAGCAATGATTTTGTTTTAACTGTTTTTTTTACTAAGCAAATTTATTTTATTTTTACAATAAATGTTCAAAAAACTTAAAATCAGTTATTGTTTTTTATTATTAAATATTATTTTAGCATAATCTTTATATAATGTTAAAAATTTTTTCGTATGTATAAATTTTCGCGTTTTTTAAGGATCTTACCCATATTAGGATTGGGCATCATTTTGTATAGAATCTTGATAATTTCACGCGAACTTTTTTCTTCGTTATCACTTCTTTGTGTCTTCGGATAAACCTATATTTTGATGAAACTAAGGGATATTCTCATTATCTGTTCTAAAGAAATTATAGGAACCTGAGCTTTTTACTTCTCGATAACAAGTAAAATCGTTTTATCTGCTATCGAGACAGGTAAAAGCTTTATTACGTGACTTTTTTGGTCTGCTCCTCCTTTGGTATTTACAATATACAGTACTATGGACCACAATCATGTTTCACCATCTTTCTCTTTACGAACTTTAATTATTGATAATTATGATTCGTACACTTACAATTTGCTTCAACTCTGGGAGTTCGCTGACGAAGAAACTGATCAAAGTAAATCCCCTTTAAGCAACGTTGTAGTGATTCGGAATGACCAATTCGAATGGTGAGTAGAATGTTTATTTCTTGTAACGTTTTTGTAAGTAATAGTATAATATAAATTTTCAATTAATCTATCTTGCCATTCCTCCTATTTACTCTTATCATATTCCATAGGAATGAGTTTAAGAACAATATACTCCCGCACTTTGACAATATAATAATATCTCCGGGACCAGGTAGCCCTGAGAATGCTTCTGTACGCGCCTTTTTATACCGAAAGCCATTAGAAAACCTGAGGCCTTGATCAAATTCCTGACATTTCGTTTGACTTTGCAGGATTTTGCCATATGCCGAGATGTATTGAAATTAGAAAATATACCAATTTTAGGTGTTTGTTTGGGGCATCAAGGGATCGGAATTGCGTATGGGGCGAAGGTAACTTGATTTCCATTATTTGTTACTTGAATTTCTTCTAAGTTTGATGATTACTGTTAGTTATTTGGTACATAGGTTATACCTGCAAAGAGAATTATTCATGGCCAACTGAGTCTTATACACCATAATGGGATGAATTCAGTTATGTCATTATTTTCTGGAATACCTAGTCCCTTTTGGGCTGTAAGGTATCATAGCCTGGTCGTCGATTGCCAAGGTGAATATTAATTATAAAATATTTTTATATCCAATTCATGTTATGATATGTAGTATAAAGTAATCTTGTTTCAGATTTACCTTCGGCCCTTATGACAACTGCGTGGTCTTCTGAAGAGGCAGTTTGTGACAAAACTTTTCTCTCCACAAAGGAGACTGAGACCTTTCCTAATGGCACGATCGATATAATGGGTTTACAGCACGCATACAAACCAATTTATGGCGTCCAATTTCATCCTGAAGTAAGCATACCTTTTATTTTTTTAATTGAAAAAAAAAACAGCGGCTTTTTAATTTTTATATATTTGTAAAAGTCTATATCTACAGAGTATGGCCCTCAGATTTTAAGGAACTTTCTAAGAATTTCAACCACGTACTTAAAAAAGGTAACAATACATAAATATATTATCAAGTTTTGGTCCACATTTGATCTTATCTAATATTTTAATCTCAACCAGATTCGAAAATCAAATTCATTTCAAAAACTTCCCTCCCATATTGCCTGCTTATCTGCGTTTCCAACTTGTCCTATCATACCGAAAGAAATATTTGTGAGCTTAAATGTCCCTAAATACCAATTGATTTTTAAGAAATTAGACTCAGATATTTGGATAGATTGCGAGACCGTATTTCAAAATTATTTATCTTCAGATACTTCATTGGGTACATGGTGGTTAGATAGCGCAAGGGTAATCCGTTTTTACTAAACAGCTTTCTCTTTACAACTATTATCTTATTAACTTATTTATTACATTTTTCAGCAGCCAGATCCTCAAAGTCGTTTCACATTTATGGGTTCCACACCCTCAATTGCAAATTCCTTCTCTGTATCATACTGGACATCATCAAAAAGAATTAAAATCACATGTTCTAACGGCAAAGTTATTTCGAAAGTGTTATCCGGAGGACAAACATTTTGGGATTGGATGTCATTTACAATGGAGCATTTCAATAAATGCATTTCTGGGCAACTTATAATTGGAGATTCGCGATCTTCCGATCAAGCTTGTAGCGAGGTACCTTTTGGATTCCGATTGGGTATGGTTGGATATTTGGGATACGAAATGAAATATGAATCATTGCCAGGGTACACAACTCCGTCAAGACAGCAATACCAAATTTCTATTAATCAGCCTGATGCAGCATTTATATTTTCAACTCAAGCAATAATATTCGATCATCTTGACAAACGGGTATGGCTTGCTGGTTTGGTTCAATCAGGAAATAATTACAAACCTGTAATATCGGAAAATTTGAACAGCGAATTATCCATGACTACCGGGTTTTCTCATTCAGACTTTTCGGAATGGATCAATGCTACTGAAAAACAATTTCGTTTGTTGAAAGAAAAATTTCTTTTTAGGCCATCTCTTATCATGAATTCCATTAACCGTCGGGACATTGGATATAGGAACATGTCTTCCGGGGATCTCACTAACTTCAAAAAATCTTTAAATATTGGAACAAAGCCTACAAATCAAATTCCGAGACCCGTTTCCCCTATCACAAATCCTTTTGTTTCTGATCTCGATTCCAACTCTTACATAAATGCCATCAATCGAGCCCGTTCACTCATATTTAATGGGCAAAGTTATGAAATTTGTTTGACAACCCAATTTCGAACAACCTTACCAAGTCGTCTTGATAATCCGCTTGACTTATACAGGCAACTAAGAAAAAAGAATCCAGCCCCATTTTCTGCTTTACTTGATTTCTCCGTAGAGAACTTGGCTGTTTTAAGTTCATCCCCTGAAAAATTCGTTGAAGTTACCCATGATGGTGTGGTTGAAATGAAGCCCATCAAGGGGACTGTCGCTGTCGCCTCTGGATGTTGTTGCAAAGATATTGAAAATTGTGATGGCTCAGCCAAATGTGAAAAAAATCGCCAAAAGGAGGATGCTCTAAGAATGAAATCATTGGCTTGCGATATAAAAGAGCGCGCCGAGAATTTAATGGTTTGTTAAATTGACCATTGATTATTTTCTTGCGAAATTCAAAATTCAAAAATTATTTTTCAGATCGTGGATTTAATTCGTCATGACTTGGCTCATATTTGTCTACCACATACCATACGAGTTCCATTGCTAATGAAAGTAGAATCCTATAAAACCATGCACCAACTTGTGACCACTGTATGTGGCCAGTTAAAAAAAGACTTTAATTGTGTTCAAGCTGTACGCGGATGCTTCCCACCGGGTATAAATTTTATCTATGAAGATTTTGTGATCCATTTTGAAATCAAAAGACCCGTCTGTAAATGCGCTCTTATATCTAGGGTCGATGACGGGGGCGCCCAAATTACGCTCAGTTCAAATTCTTGACGATTTGGAGGATCAGATGCCTCGGGGAATTTATTCTGGATGTTTAGGATACTTCTCATTCCAAGATGGAAAGATGGGTAGAAATCAAGGAAGTGCAATGTTTAGCGTGGTGATTCGAACTGCTGTTGTCTTTGGCGGCACAGGTAATCAATCATCATAATCTTTGATTATATTCTTTTCCCTGGATTCTTAATGTATTGATTTCTAATTTTTTAGAACTTTCAATTGGTGCTGGTGGTGCAATCACTTATCCCTCAGATCCTGATGCAGAGTGGCGGGAGATGCTATTAAAGAGTCAATCGGTTGTTCCAAGGTAATGAAATCCTTCTTTTTAGTTGATTTCAATCCAATATCTTATCAAACTGCATCTTTTTGAATTTACAAACAACTTCCTGGTTTCAGCGTCCTTGCTTATTTAAATCAGGAAGACGAAAAACATGAATTGATATGAACCTCTAAAAGAAATTCTTTCACGAGGCAATCTTCACTTTTGCCTTTCAATATGTACAATATCTGTATGGAACAAATTAGATTTTTTAGAAATGAATTTAATCTATTTAGATCAATTTTATTATGAATACTGAGCCTTCTTCGAAACGAGGATCGTTTTTTTATTGTGATGATCATTCTGTCGCAACTAGTTTTGTGGGAAGATAATTTGAGTCCAAAACTTAAATACAATTAATAATACAACTTTATAAAAAAACAATGTAAAATTGTGCTCTGAACTTGTAACCACGAATTCCAACAATTGCATTCGTTATTAACTTCGAATATTCTCTCACTCTTTATCTCCTGAATTTCTAAACTAAAATAATTTAACTAACTGTCTTGAATTAGATATTGATTTTGGGAAGTATTTGAATGACGGATCTAAGGTGAAAATATGGGTTGAGTTATAGACAAGTTGACAGATAAAATTTAATTTTGAAAAAGCAAGGATATATTTTGGGTTTTTTTCGGGATGAGTGAGTAAAAAGGAGGTAAGAGAGTTCAATAAAAATCTCTGTGAATAGTATCTTACTGTAACAAAATAACTGAGCAAAAATTCTGATAAATCACCCTAATTTCTATTCATCTTAATTACTCTTGTTCATGAGTTTTGGTTTTGCATTGACTAAAAGAATTCATGGGAATGTATATTGATATAATCAATGAACGAAAAAATTTAAGATTAACATTGATATGATAAAATGAGGCTTACTCGATAGCTGTTACCGCGGAAGCTGTTAGAATAAGATCCCCTGTAGCTACCGCCGCCACCACCACTTCCAGGAACGCTACTGCTGCCACCACGACCACGATAATTGCCTCTTCCACCTCTATAACTGCGACCCCGATGGCTACCACGATACCTCCCACCGTCGATGGAGACCTGTCCAAAAGTTTCGAGATTCAACCGTCTCTCTTCCGATTGTTTTTGTCTGCGCTCGGCAACGGATAAGCCTCGTCTTAAAGAAAAAATGGTAATCAAATTTGACAATTGCACACTTCTCAAGACTTAAGATACCCAAAATTATTGAGCTAGTTGAGGCAGCAACATTAACAAAACCTACCGTCCATCAGGACCTTGCTGTTCTAAACGTTCCTTCGTCTCACAAGAAATATTATCGAAGAAAGATTTGGCCTTATTGTAAAACGTTTCAGCTGGTGGTATCAAAACATCTTCCTCCTCCTCATCTTCTGTGCCTCCGTGCGTCTCAATACTTTCCTCTTCTTTAACATCATGAACCACTTTTTTGACAACTTCCTTAACAATTTCGTCTTTATTGAATTTTGCATTGGAAGATTCAAAATCAAAATCTGAGGCTGGAACAGGAATTCGGTTGCGATCATAGTTTTGATTATAACTCCGTCGGCCACCACGCCCTCTACGGTTTTGCTGTACAAGATGTCCACCCATGCCTGGCAGTCGATTATTACTTGTGCTATTTCCTGACGTTCTATTAATGCTAATGGAGTTGGTAGTAATGCTGCTACTACTACTGCTATTGTTATTATTAGTGGGCTCAACACTGCTTGAAGGACCTGTAGAACAAAAAAAATTTAATAAACCAAGAGATCTTCAAGTTTGCAAACGAGAAAATAAATAGCCAAGGATTGATGAATTATGAGGATTAAATAGTTACGGTCATAAGTAGCGGGTGATTGTCGATCTCCATTAGTTTCTTTGGCACTCACACTTAATTCACTAACTTTTTTAACTAATTTTTCCACAGCTACGGTTGATGATACTTCTTTGATAGCTTCACTCCGAATGCTGGCCTGTTGTCCAACAGTTGACCGCGTGTTTGAGCTCGGTTTACTGAGATTCTTACTCGACGTAAGAGTGCCATCGATTTTGTAGTCTTCAGGTTTATCGGGTCCGGCATGCTCTTTCTATAATAGTAAATCATATGAGTTATATTAAAATTACTGGGGACTCTGATCAAACTTCACACCTGTGGCGGAGGTTTTGGTTGTTCAGCTTCCTTGGGTGGATTTTCTGTGAGATTCAACTTATTTGGGATCAAGATTCAAAAAAAATATAATCAAGTAAGATAGGTGTATCACAGCACTAGGAAAATTTATTTCCCAGGTAATACTAAAAAATCCGAGTAAAGCTAAACCAACCTGTTGCTGCTGTGTAATTGGTGGCTGCTGCCAAAAATGCTGTTGTTGCTGTTGATAAGCAGCTGCAGCCGCAGCTTGTTGAATATAATATGGATTTAATTGTGCTGTAGGAAAATTTGGAGGTTGAACACCAAGGGGTGGTGGAAATCCTTGAAAATTTGGTGCTCGAGGGGCGGTAGTCTGAACAAGGATTCAGCCAGATTCATTTTGGTTAGTATTTGAAAAGATTTTAAATAATAAAATAAACCAGATAAAATGTTTCTTCGAAGATCAGAAGGAAGGCAACAACGGTAATATCAACATAAAAAACGATTTTTGCGCTTCAGATATTTAGTGACATCCGAAGGTTTTCATCATAGTCTCGAAGTCAAAGATAATACGGGCAAACATAATTCAATATTTGATTTTGTGTATGAGCAATGCCCTAAATTTTCATAATTGATGTGAGAGCTCTCTTACCCCTAAAATAGCAGGATCATTAGGAACTTGTGGCATGGAGGTTTGTTGAGCTGGCGCCTCACAAACGTGTAAATCTTTAACATCAGAGCCCCTAAAAACTATGTATTCAAACACATTTTCAGATGGGGGTATCTCGTCAGCAGGGTTGCCTCGACGCCCTTCAGTTCCAAAGGATCGAACTAGTAAAAACGATGATAATGTATTCGTTAAGCATGTTTATTTGAAAGAAAATATGTCAAATTTTTCTCATTAAGAAAAGAATCAATTTTCCAAGTAGCAACCCTCAATTATTTTTTGACGTTAATTGCAATGGCAGGTAGGTTAAAGATGTTGAATGATGGTGTTTTTGATCAAAGTTAAAGTTTTCTCAGACAAAAAAAAGCTAAAGTGAGTTTTTGCTTTAATTATTTATTGATTAACTTTTTGACTTTCATATTGAAGAGAGGAACCAAGAATAAAAACCCCACTCATCCTAACATATCGTCAAAAATTTTCACGCTTCAGTCTACTAACCTTGCTCTAGAGCGACGGTCGAGTCTGCAGAATTGATAGTGTGCAATATACCCACATAACGAATATCTGACCGCGAAATGAGACTGATCTTTGATCCAATATAACCACCGCTCATCTTGGAGTTCGATATACTCTAGCGGTGGTCTAACAAGGTCTTCCTTTTGCTTGTTACACTCACGCACTGGTACACTATCGCATGCACACGAACGGAAAAGGAGGATTAGGAGGAAGCTGTGGCGGCTTAAACGAAGGAAGTGGTGTCAAAAGACAAGAGGAGTAATATGTAAACAGATATCGTGCGGCAAGTTGTCCTTTTTCCCCGTCCCACTCTGGAGATTAAATAAAACCACTGTTAACTAGTAATAGATAACACGTTGAGAATTGTAGATTTTACTTAGACTTCTCTACGTAATCAGTGACTTGGGAAAGAAGCTGATTCGTACGCTGAATGATGATTTAGGACGGATGTCGTGCAGCAAAAATGAACAATTTGATTTCGAAAATTCAATCTAGACTCCCTCAATTTTGATCAAAGATTGAAAATCGGGATATATTAAGATTGGTCAGTAAGAATAAAACCTATCACAGATTCTCTTTAATCCAAGGGGCGACTCCTTTAATCATACAACCTAATGTATTTTATTGACGGTTAACCATGTTCGATTAATAATTTCTTTAATAAGTGAATTAGGCATAGATCTTTCCAAACTATTTTTTGATGACACTCTTTCTCTTTGGCTTGACGAAATTTTATTAGCATTTTGAATAAATAATGTTTAATTTATTAAAACAGTTCAAGCTTACCAAAACAGTGCGGTTCCGACTTAATCTGAGAACTGAAAATTTAATTCTTGATATACAATAAAGCAACCACACAAATCATCATCCCAACTAGTGCATATCTATTTCAAAAAGAAATCATTTGATCAAAATCATTAGCGGATTACGAACAAATTGAGATATCAGACGAATAAACTAAAAGAAAATCGTCAATCAAACAACAATAGGGTTGTGAAAAAAAAGCTCGGCAGTCACTCATATTTCCGACGTTCTATCTCATCGAGTAACTGCCGCACTTGTTTCGTTGCGGCTTCCAAAACCATGATCACATACGTGTACAAATAAATCAACAAAGAGACTGCCCATTCAATAGTTAGCCAAACGAGTTTCTCTGTTTTGCCAATTAAGCTTAAATCTGACTTCTTGCCACGAACATAAGTCGCGTCCACAATTTCAAATGGGGGATTAGCGCCAAGATATTCAGCAGCAACTTTTAGACCGGATGTAAATCCATCTTCATGGAATCCATATTTAGTCCATGCCCCTGTATAGGTAGTTTGTAAGTGTGGTAGGTTTTGAATGGATGGTAAAGCTTTCTGAGAAGCAATTGTTGTGGCTGTATAGGTTGGGTGCTCGTAATACCATGATCCAAACACTTTGGCTGGGTCAGGTTCATAGATAGGGTTAAGAGTAACTAGCACCGGTCCATACCTGGATTCGTCAATCGATTGAAGAATGTTCATCGAATAAGTTCTGCAAAAATTCAAAAAAATATAAGAAAATAGGAAGCTAGCCATTACCGCGGAGTGAATTATTTTAAGAAAGAATATTGCGGCTTACAAAGAAACTTGATTCATATTAAGAGACGTTCCAGTGGATTTAGTCAGATAATTCCACGAGGAATAAACCAAACGTCTTTGAGGCATCAACTTTAGGCCAATATTTTTTCAGCGTCGCTTAATTTTTAGTAGATATTGAGCTGTGCTTAAATCATATACTCGACACTTACTGATAAATCATTATGCAAAACGGCACGATTCTGACTATACGGTATACCAGAGAGAATTTTTTTTTCCTCTGATGTGGCCGAGTCTCCCAGGATTTTCAAGGCTTGATCGGAATGCGTTGCAAAAATGACGTGATCATATTGTTCTTGCTCGCCCTTATCATCGGTAAGCGTAATGATGGGTGAAAAGTTTGGCGAATTTACTTCTCGTCTTATAGAAATTACACGGGTTGACAAACGAATGTCATTGATCTTTGAAGCAATCATTTCAACATATTTACGACTTGATATATATCCGGGTAAAATTTGAAATAATCAGTTCAAATTAAATTTGCTCTGAACAAGGGTGAGCATTTATCCACCTTCCGTCCTTAACGGTGAGCCATTGCACGCGATCCAGTACTTGAAGAAGACGATGATTATGCATGAACTGTATCAATGTATATATGGGAAAATCCAATGCGCATTTGTCAATTGGCGTAGACCATATCGCTGCTGTCATCGGCTAAATCATCAAAAAAGTTTAAACTCAGCAAGATAGCACTTTTTCCTAGAATCTAACTGAGAATGACATATAAATTCGAAAGAAAACTCACGAATAAATAATTATCCCGAAAAGAAGTTGAATAGCCATGCAAATCTAAATAATCACCAAGACTCATAGCTTTTTCAGGATGATCGTCAGCCAACTCCAATAGCTCAGTTGCGTGAAAGTTGAACCGAAATATATCATATAAGGTCCTCCACATGCTGAAATTCCATAAATTTTGTGGTTGGGCAAACACGGTGAGTAGATTACGGCCGGACCACTCAAATTCCCCTTTGTTCCGAGACACCGAGAAACTCATTTCCGATGGGATATACTTTATTTTCTGAAGTTTAAAAAAACGAAGCAGATTTGGATAGTTCAAAGGATTAAAAACTATGAAGCCGGTATCCACTGGCGTACTAAGTGGTCTACCAGCTTCTTTGCTAGAGGGAACAACATAATCCACAGTATTCGTATGTCCGCCAAGGTAGTCATTTTGTTCATACAGAGTGACTGTGTGAGGGGAATGTTCGTTGAGAAGCCAGGCGGCACCTAGACCTGATACCCCAGAGCCAATAATGGCAACTCTTTTAGACTTTATTTCTTTTGACGTTGCCATTATGGAAGTGGCGTTGACTTTTGAGAGATCTTGGGGTATAAATAATTTAGAAGTTAGATACTGATTATCATGATAAGTGAAAAAATTCCCCATATTCCCACACGCATTACCAAATACGCCAATCTAAAAAAAAGTGAGTCATCAACGTATTTCACCTAAAATGATTTTACATTCATCAAAGTTAAAACACAAAATTTTCAATGAATCTCTACGACACTTTACTTCTTGCTCTACTCAATTATGTCCAAACCAAAAAGAATCCTTTCTGAAGGATGAAAACCGGGTTACTTATGATAATGGAAATGTAAAAGAAGCTCGAACGCATTTTGGCTTCAAGTATATCCCAGAAAGCGCAAAAGCAACTTTAGGTAAAATGCTTTTGAGCCTATATGTGCATGATTTATCAATAGTCATGTATTCTGTGTAAATACTAAAAGTAAGTATTCAATTCAAATCGTTATTGAGAAAGTGGGGAAAGTCTTTTCGAATGTTGCATCCAAATATGATTTGATGAATGATGCAATGAGTATGGGAATTCATCGTTTATGGAAAGATCATCTTATACGTAACCTAGCTCCTGGCCCAGGGACAAAATTGCTTGATGTTGCAGGTGGTACAGGTGATCTTCATTCTCTTTTACCCTCCGTAATGACGGTTCGGGCTTAAAACAATCAAATTCTACAATCTAAAGATTTGAATAGGTGACATCGGTTTGGGATTTTTGAATTATTGTCAGAAGATTCATGGAGATTCTTCTGCCCAGGTTGTTGTTTTGGATATTAATCCAAAAATGTTAGAAGTTGGGAAGCAACGATTTGCAAAAACATCATATATCACAAGTAATACATTTTAGGATCTTAATTTTTTACAGCTTCTTTTGTATTTAGAAATACAATTTTACAGTTTTAATGTTTTTGGATTTTTTTATAGATTCGCAAGTTTCTTTCCAAATTGGAAACGCTGAAAATTTAGAAATCCCATCAAATTCTTTTGATGCATACACTATCGCTTTTGGTATTCGTAATTGTACACATATTGATCGTGTTTTACAAGAAGCTTATCGAGTCTTGAAACCTGGGGGCAGGTTTATGTGTCTCGAATTCGGAAAAGTTGAAAATCCCATTATATCCAGGTGAATAAAACTTCTTTTTTTTGCTTTTATTGATTTCTAGATATTAATCTCTTTTCCTTTCGATCCTAGAATTTATAATTTATATTCCTTTGAAATAATTCCTGTCCTTGGGCAAATAATAGCTGCGGATAGACATTCATATCAATATCTAGTAGAAAGTATTCATCAATTTCCACCTCAACCAAAGTTTGCCTCTATGGTACGCGGCGCTGGGTTCACCGTCTTCGGTCAAGGTTGGGAAGATCTAACTTTTGGTGTGGCTGCAATTCATTCTGGATTTAAAATTTAGAAATTTTACAATTTGGATATAAAATATAAATTTAAAATTAGCTTCTAAACCATTGAATCCCATGGTTACAGGAATCTGTTTTTCCATATCATTATAGCTTTAACATTTTCCCATATTTGCTGGGAAATTTAAACATTGATTTGCAAGAATGTGTATGTGACGATCTTAATGTGCGTGATGTAAACAAGAGATTTGTCCCACATGCGACCAATGAAAAAGATTTCAAGATCCAAAAGATTGTACATTGAAACTTTCCTGGACAATGGCAAGCGGAAGTTCCCAGTCAAAAGGCGAATACGTACACAAACCTCCAAAGTACAAAAACCTTTCGGAGATAGACCCGGAAGATTTTGAAGGTATAAAAAAACTATATTTTTGTGTTATCTTCAAGTATGATAAGTCAAATATGGGATTGAAGGTTCTATCCCAATTGTACTAATATAACTCCTGATTCAAATTTTGAATACTATTGATTTATAGCAATACTAGAATTCAAAGAATACACAATTAAAGAACAATGGATCAAAATCGCTGAAACTCGACTTATGCAACAACAACTCAGCAAATGTTATAGACGTGAAGGCGTCAATCACTGGGTGAAATGTCGACATTTGGCTGAACAGTACTTGAAAATGGTAAAGGAGAATCGGTTTGAGGGGTGGCGGAAATGGGAATAGGAGAGATGAGAGATCTCAGGGTTGTAAGTCCAGATTTTTCATAAATTCTTTGTTCTTGTAAGATTATATATTGCTATATGACTAACAATGAACCTATCAGCGATTTGACAATGGTTGTTTTGTATCAAGCCTTTTTATAGCTTCCAGGTGTGATTTCAATACTTTAATGAGATCTGCAGTTTGCGACTACCTTTTCCAGTCTATGAATGGACGAGATAAGTTCCAGCTTTGAGGTTGCTATTATTCTTTTTTTCTTTAGTATCACAAAGTACCAAAGATAGTTCTTTGAAAATTATGTCCATTGAATTCTGGGAAAATTATTTTATTATTTAAGGTTATTGAAAATTTTGGCAGTAATTCTTAACATCTAAAATTCCATATATCAACCCTTAATGGAAGGATCACATTTATATATAGAGATAGCTTCAGTTGAACAACAACTATTGTATATGATAAGATTGCAAAAGTAATCTAATGTGGCTCTTATTATTAAATTAGGTAATGGTGTAGTAAGGCAATGTCTCTTGCAGTAAATACTGTACAAAATGGTGCTAGGTGATAGCAGTAGTTGAAACATTTCTAAGATAAAATCTATCAAGAAATTTACAAAGTTTGAATTCATAATTATAAATCATTTTCCTCGTGGTTTAAATAAAAGTATTAGAATTAATCCAAATATTAAAAGTAACAACAATATTATTATTTTTCGATTTCGCGTTTTCTTTTGATATTGTGCACCCTTGTGAAAATAAAGAAGCGTGAGTGAATAATAGGAAAGCTGTGTCCTTGAGAAGTATTCTTCCCCAGTAACCAATACTCACCTGGTCTAGCTCTTTTGCTGCCGATTTGACATTTACAGTCATTTGTTCCACGTTATAATCAATTCGATCTAACATAGATCCCTGATCAATTACCATTGATTGTAGCTCCTTAAAAATGTCTGCTAACTCGTAAATCGATTTAGCAATTTCATTAATCTCACGTTCACGTTGTGTTATTGTCGCTTCTGACGATTCGACAAGCTCACGTTGCTCCACCGTGAAACTCTGTGAATAAAAAATTTAAATTCTCTAGAATGTTGATGTAAGGTATCTAATAATAAAATCTGAGATTTCATACCAAATCCAAATCGTCACTTGTAACATCCGAGGAGTCCCTACTATCTAGTGAGAATAATGGGGAGCTGCGCGATTCGCGTCCTTTTAACTCTATGAGAGAGCAAAGTGATCACTGGATCGAATTTATGAATTGCACATAGTAATTGAAAATGGTTTGAGAAAAGTTTGCTTATCTGCAACGTACTTTTCATATATGATGATTGTTCCTTCCGAAAGCTTGAAGATAAATCGTGCAATTTTGTCGCTAGACGCGTTTGAATATTTTTACTCATGGTTTGTTCTTGTCCTGTGATAGCTGACAAACGGCTCTCATCAGCGATTCGCCTTAATTTTTGTTGAGATTCATGAAATAGCTTTCATTTAGAAATGTAAAAAAAACATGGGAGTGAATGAGAAATAAAAAATTAAAAGGAAAAATACATTTGAAATCAGATTATTACTTTTGTTATATCCCTGGTTATTTTTTCAATTTCCTCTTCTTCAACGGAACGATCAGCGAATCCAGGAAGGATATGTTTCTTATGTAAACCTTCAAGTATCGTCACTAAAGAGTAAATTTTTTAAATAAATTTGGTTACGACTTTTTGTGTTTATTAGATTTGAGACCTCAGCCTTACCCAGTCTTTTAATTTCTTCAATGTCTTTGTCAACATCGTCCACAATGTCAACCCTATAGATTACAGTAAAAAAAGATTAAAACAATAGACTCTGCTCACACAGATTCATGCGGTCACAGTTTAACAGCTTTCGTACCATTTCGGTGGAAATACCGTTAACTCGATAACGTGATCCGTACTCTCTATCAAGCCAGCTCTTTCGTTTGTTGTATGAGTATCATAGCCCGTTGTTGCAGATGGTCGGTTGATACTTGACCGAGCAAAAGAGTTACGGTATTGTAAAAAAAGAAGAGTACGACTTCTTGTTGCCATAAATTTGTTGATCGCTTATATTTAATTGCTTGTGTGCTAAGAAGACAATGATCAAAGGCGGTGGTGGCGATGTAAAATGGTTGAAGTTGGAGAAGATATCTGCCATTTTTTGTTTATCCGTACTATGAATTTGACGTGGATTTTTGGGCAATACTAGGTGTGATTGAAACTCATGTGTGTAATTTAAGATATTTTTAACATACATGTTTAAGTAAAATATCAATTTTAAAAACTCTACATAATAGTTTCAGATAACAAGACAAAAAATTATTTTTACTAATAATTATGTTTTATATCTAACTAGTAATAACAGTAATCACACTATCAATATTGGTGTTTTCTCATTCTTATAGCCGTAAGATCAACGCGTCAAAGCTCGGCAGTTTCGGCTATTTACCTTGATTTCAATTTTGTTCTTACCCACCTCCTCCCAAAAAAATGCCTCGTCTTTACCCACGCACGACGCTTAAAAAAATTCTGAACGCTCACGATCCTGGAGCCCAACTCAGCGAAAACGTCGATCTAATGGTTTGAGATTTCAATTTTGCAATTCAAACCAGTTACCAGGCCTTTAATTACTTTGGTGTTATGTTTAACTTTCCCTTTCTCCTTTATAACTTCAAGCTTTACTTGGATTATCTTCTCTTCCTTAAAACCTTAGCGGAAGAAGCAAGTCTAGAAGCCCAGCTAGATGGCGTAAAAACTATCCGAAAGGAACACGTTGAGATGGCCCTAGAGGTGCATACTAATGTTTTGGTTGAGTATTTTTAAATGAGATTCCATATTAACTCTGCTTTCAAATAGAAAGTTCTACAGCAATTCAAGATCTAATCGGGTTTAAGTAAACTTGAGATTCTGTATTACATGCATGTATTATAGTTTTTTCGGCCTAGTATTTAAAGATCAAAAGACGTGAATAATTTTTTAAAAGATATGCTACGTATGATTTTAATTTGTCATATGACTTTCCGGAAAGTTCACAGACTGGAATTCCTGTAAATATTTTAAATATATTACACTAATTTTTAATCACCCAGTGACATTTAAATCCTTTGATGCAAAAGGATAAATAATAAGCCTTAGATCCAATTTGTCCCCCAGTTGGAACTTCTGTTTGATGAATTAGATTGTCTCTTGGTTGGCCCTGAAGACCCTTCTCCCTCATTGAGCACTACCGCCTCAAACCCTTCCCAATCATCTTTTCCGTGTTTCCGCCGGTCGATTTTGCTTTTAAATGAATTCTTCTTATTTAAACCTCCCCAATACCTCTCCTCATCTTCAGGCCTATATTCTGGTGGTGTACTTTCTCTGATAGTGCTCAATTCATGCCGTCTAATTGAAGGCCTTGCAACAGGACGATGCGACATTTCTGGTCGTGATATGCTGACTTCTCCATTTAATTCGGCTTGAGTATATAAATCAGTCATATTATTTGCAACTGTGTTCTCGTCTATTTGTTCCTTGAATTTTTCCGTCTTCTTCATCCGTCTTTTCACCGCGCAATATCTTAATAAGAACAAAAGGCCAATAATCATGAAAAGTGTTGTCACAGTGATTAATAGAATAATCCACCACGGCAATAATTTTCTGATTTCTTTGTTGCTCTTCTCAACAATAGGGGCGACAACATTATTGGTCACTTTTTTCTGGCAAAGTCCTTCACTTGTATTGATTACGGTTCCCGAAGGACATGTGCCACTACAAGACCCACCGACCAAGACCTTGGATGTATTTACGCAACCAAGGCACTGATATTCTTCGGGACCTACACATGACGAACAATCCTTATTACAGGGTTGACAATTTCCAACACTGTCAACATAGGTTCCCATAGGGCATACTTCAATGCACTGATGATCTTTGTTCATAATTGGACGATTAGATGGACATTTAGTGCACTGATTCAAGTTTGGTCCAGTACATTCGGCACAATCGGGGTGACATTTTGTACAAGTTGTATTGATTGATACGTATGACGATGGGCATTCATTATTTGAACAAATGCCGTTAAATGCGAACTGGGCTGGCTTGGCCTCATTTGGGCACGAAAGGCATTGTTTTCTTGATGGTCCACTACAACTAGCACAGGCTTCGTTACAAGCTAAATAAAAAAAACAAATGTCAGAATTTCTTTATGCTTTTGGTTTCGATTAATTCAGCATTGAATTGGAATCTACCTTCACAAGTCTGCTTTTTTTGATCAAAATATTTGCCAGAGGGACAATCCAACACACAATTATTACCATCCAGCTTAAAACCAGGCGTGCATTTTGTACAAATTCTTTTTTCAATTGGAGTCGTAGTGGAGAATGTCGAATAGGAGCAATCTAAACAATTGCTGGGACAAGCTATTGGTACAATTTAATAAAGTTATTAATACACCAGGAACTTGATTATTTCAAAAAAAAAACCTAATAATACCAATTTCTCGAAGTACTAACCTTGACAAACCCCACTCACGTTATCAGCAATGTAAAATCCGTTTGATTCATTTAAGCATTGTCCATTATTTGGTTGCACAAGAGTGTCAACACATTTTCCCTCCATTAAGTATTTTGGTCCTGCGCACTTGAAACATTTGTCGGGTCCATCACCATAACACTTTTCGCACGCGCGGTCACATGTTTTATTATTTCGATCAACTTTGAGGATACACATCGTAGGAGTATCAGTTGATGCTAAGAGACCTTCGTCGCATTGGGTACACCTATCCTGTGAACAACTTAGGCACCCTGGCGAACATGCCTGGATATTACCATCATTTGTCCTAAAATATCCCAGTTTGGGAAGGGAACATGAATCTTTATCAGAAGAGCTTTCCCACCCCGCGTTACAAGTGCATTTTCCTCGAGTATCGCAGACCCCATTACCGCAATTACAAGCTATTTATGAAAGAAATTAATAAGAAAAAGTTATAAGCTAAAAGATTTCATTAGTCAAACCTACGTTTGCAATTAGTGCCATAGAAACCAGGTGCACACTTGTCGCATTTGTCCCCGAAAAAACCTTCTTTGCATTGTTCTTTACATAGTCCTGTTCCGTATATGCCATCGTCACAAGCGATATGCTTCGAGTCATCACAACTTGAAGGGCATCCTAAAAAAACAACGATAGGTTTTATTTATTTTTTATTTGAGTGCAAAATTTAAAAGAATATTAATGAAACTGAGCATTTACATACCTTGACAAGTTGGCCCCCAAAATCCCGGCATACACTGGTCACATAATTTTCCGGTAAAACCAGGCTTACAAATACAGGTATTTTTACTCGAGCAAAAACCACCAGAAGCACATTCAGTGTCGCAGAGGCCTGTGGATTGAGAAAAATTAATTTTTAGGGGGGGGGGGGGGCGAGGATAAGAAATACAATAATTATAATCTACCAGAGGATATCTCAATGCTACCAGCCTCGGCTTGGGATGTTCCTACTGTAACTCCAGTAAAATTGGCGATAGGCTCGTATAAAGCAAAATTTTCACCAGAAAAATTTGTGGAGGACCACATAATTCCACGGAACCCATCGGGAATCATTACCGATCCAATCAACCATGGATTAGATGGATCTACCGCACTGGAAGAATTACCGTTTTCAAAAAATTGACTTTGACCAAAGTAAGCGGCTTGCTCATAAACAACTATTCCTGGTTTAATCTTTACTTCGATCGTTGCTGTGAGATCTCCAATTGGATCCGTTTGAGCCATATCCGAATCATATGAATTGAGGTTTTTCTTACCGCGACTAATTACAAATTGGAAACCAGGAGGAATTTCTAAAGAAAAAGCAGAAGAGAATATTGCAGGGGGAAGTGTTTTCTGTGTATAACTGCCTATAGAAAGGGTTGTTGGTCTTTGGGTGAATGCAGTTTCAGTATACACGTTGATTGCATCTAAATTTTTCAAAATAGGGAATTGTTAAAATTTTGGGAAAAGTACAGAAAACATAAACCAATAATACCAAAAATTTATTTTACATGAAGCAGTATGATAAATTTTCCATTGAAAAGGGAAAGCTTTAAGTTGACATGAATCCATTCCGATATTATTTCCAACCATTCCCAAACATTTTCTTCCATTCATAAGATTATCCCCGCTCAATTTCCATTTTTGAGCCTTCTGTTCACTATCACATGGACAAACTTGAGCAGTATCTGATACTTCACTTGCAAGGCATAACTTATTATCGACTGATTTGATAAACACGTCTGTAACATTTGACAGGGATAACGAAAGGTCCCCGGGAATGATATTCCATTGCAGGGAGTCAGAAATAGAATCAGATCGATCCACTGGACAGTTGGTAGTTGATAGTTCAAAACAACCTGCGTTTGTCGACGATGTTTGGGTTCTTTGCATACAATTTTGATTTTGTCGATTTCTTATGACCTTTGCTATGTGAAAATAATTTCAATGTCTGTTAAACTGATTAATCTTTACTATATATTTCATTACACTTAAAAAATACCTGCTTCCACAGATTCTGGCAAAAATTGAACAAGAAATAGAATAAATAGTTGTAAAACCAAGTTCCAGACTTGAGGACTTGCCATTTTTTATATATATTTATTGTAAAATAAAGTCTACTGGCTACAGTGTATGATTAAGAAGGTATATCTATCTACAAAAATATGATGGAAAAGACCAGCCTTCCTCAACACAAGATTATATGGGGACTGTGCAGGTGGGAGAGAAGAACGGGAAGGAGGAGAAGGAGGGGAAATTAAAAATACAAAAAACTATATCCTATAATTTATATTCGTCTACCTATTTAGTGAGTGTGAACAAACCCATTTCTTCTTTACTATCCTTTATATAAGCACCATGATAAAGATACACGCGTTTCTAATTCGAAAAAGGTTATTCATAATATTATGAATATATTGTTCATAATATTATAGTCATGAGGAAATGTGTTTTCCTAAATTCTGATCTACTATCAACTTACTTTGACATCTAAAAGAAGCAGAGAGGTGATACACTAAATAATATTTCGTTTTTTGTTGTGGTTTGTATGTAAAACAAGTAAAATCAGAGCGTAAAACCGGGTTGAATGGTACACATGGGGAAGATTTGCAATGAGTTTGATACCTTAACAATTTTGGTGGACTATGCAGTTTCGGAGATTTTTAGAACGGCAGGTCTCCTTAGGTTAATGCATAAAATTTAATTCAAAAGGTTTTGAAACATTTACAGTCTTCCTTTGTATCACTTTAGCTTAGTGGCTTCATTGCCATAGAAGTGACTTCATAAATATCTACCAATTTAACCTATATTTTTATTTTTGACACTACACCTTTTCTATTGATCTGTTTTTTAATACTCTAGGGAAATATTTGTAATAAAAAGTTTGAGCCAACGACAAACCCAATTAAGAGGCAAACTTAATTATGTTTAGATTTGTATTAAATACTTCATTTTTGCAAATTTATTCTGTAAAGCTTTATTCAGAATAATATTTGGAATAAAAACTTTTCTGCATTTACAAGTCCCAGAATTTCGGTTTAATTTTTTTTAATGTTGTAAATATTGATACATTATGTCAATTAAAAAATATAAAATGTTTGTTTATAATTTAACTATGTTTAATTTTTTATTAATAATTATTTTTTTTTTACTTAAAATAACTTTTAATACAACAAATTTTTGAATTATTAAATCATATAGCATAATTAACATATTATACATTATTATTTAATTTTTTTAACAAATATAAAAATTAAAAATACATATATATAAAATTTAGTTTTAATAATCATTAAAAAAAGTTATTCATAAATTTATAAGATTTTTTGTAAATGTTACAAGAAAACACTTTAAAAATAAAATTTTATTATATTATATTAATTTTAATCAAAATTAATTGTAATTTTTTAATTTTAATTTATTTTCATAATTAATATAAATATCAATTAAATAGCTAAAAAATAAACAAATTGTTAAAAATAATACATATAATAACATTTGTTTAAATATTATCAATTTAAAATTACAAAATAAAAAAACCAATCAATTCTCAAACTGAATTTTTTCTAATAATAAAAAATATAGTTTCTTTAAATAATTGAACTCAAGAGTAAATATAATTTAATTAATTATGTCTTTTTGCTATTGAATTATTGAAAGTAATAAAACAAATTGTACGTATATTATTAGATTCAGATTCAAATTCAAATTCAAATTTGTACCCAAATCTGTATGCCTATAATGACACCAAACAAAATGAATAAGAAAAGTCATGTATTATTTTCAAAAAGATTAATTAAAGAATCGGATTTGGAGATATTTGCTTTTGTACTTGTCGGTTAGTGTGCCCACACGACCCTTAAAATGAAGGTGCGAAGTGATTAGAAACAAAAGAGATTCAAATAAATACGACAAGAAATACCGACTCAGCTGTTGTAATTCAGTGTGATGGGTATTAGTATTAGATTGACAGTTTGTTTCGAAAAACCTTAGATGGGCTAACTATCGTCTATTATAAATTTTGTTAGTTGAATCCGAAATACCTTTTCTCCGATGCAGTAAAAAATTTGAGTTTTATACTGCCAAACAAAGCATCTACATTGTGTAACATCTCATTAAAGCCCTCAATCCAAAAGTTTAGGAACTGATTGTAATATGAGACATAGAATATCTTTAATCTAAATATTACATGGTAAATTTAAAGGCTATCCGATTGGAAAATATTTCTAAACCCTCAGTAAAAATGGCTTTTAAAATTGAGTAATTTCGATGATCGCACCACTAAGTTAAATATGGTTTGATAAAATTGAGTAAATTAAATTAAGTGGAGAATTTTTAATGTCATTATTTATTGTCCTGATCAATCAAAAAGTTGGATGCCTTTTCCAAGTCGTAATCGTAACGCTCGAGTGCATCCACCGACTGCTCTCGGGTAAATCCCATTGCTTTCAACGCTCTGACATCTTCACTGTCACTATCCTCGCCCGTTTTATTGGATGTCACCGCTAACTCCCTAGGAGGTAATTTTGGTACTGTTGTAGATGACGAAGTGTTAGTTATTAATGGTGTTTCATTTCTTTTTGGTGGCTTATAAAATTCAGAAAAGGCATCGTCAAATCCAAATGAATCAGTGGTTTCGGTTTTCTTGGTAGCTAGTGGTGAAAAACTGGCCCCAAAAGCTACATCTAAATTGGGCTTTGAGGATTTAGATGTTGGGGGTGTAGTTGCAGTCGGAATATTGGTGGAAAATTTATCAAAATAACCAAATTCATCCGATGATTGCAGTCCAAAAGCTTTGTCAAAAACAGTAATATTAGTATTTGTAGGCTTCACTTTTACAGCTGGAGCCTCAAACGTGGGATTGAACTCCTCATCGAAATCATTTTCATCAAACGTCGTCTCGAAATCGATAGGGGCGTTTGTTATTTTCGCTTCAGTAAGATCTGCGAAGGCGGCGTCAAAATCGTCTTGAAATACACCTGGATTAATAGACTGTATATTCTGTTCCACTGTCTCAGTATTGGTTTTCTTATTCTCAACTGGGTTTTCAAACACTGCTTCAAACTCATCTAATGACGTTCTAGATATAGGATTAATGACGGCTTTAGAAAGTTCACTTTTATTGTTAGCAGATTCCCCCGTTTCATCGGAAGAAAATAATTTTGTCAAGAATTCCAGATCAGTATCACTTTTTTTCTCTACATTCATCTGGTGCGTCTTTTCCTTAATTTGTTTATCATCTGAGGCCAGAATATTTTTACTAAGGCTTGAACCCGTTTCGATTGTATTAAGAGTAAAAAGATTCTGGTCACTTAAGCCATCCTCAGGTTTGATATTACTTGATGTGTTTAAAGTAAAGCTCGAAGCAAAATTATCTTCAAAGCCCAAAGTTTCAGCACCTCCCACAGATTTTTCAATTTCCTCGAGGGGTGGGAACTCAGAAGCAAATGCGTCTGCTGTCAAGTTTTCCCGAGCCGGTTCTCCAAAAGTAGTAAAGACAGCATCAAATTTGGCTTGTCCGCCACCTCCTATCAAGTTATCAAAAGAAGAAAAAGGATCGGCAGTTGTTGATACCTTAGCCTTATGTTCTTGCTCTATCTGGGAGGATTGCACAGGTTCCAACAAGTCTTGCTTATCTTTTCCCTTTTCCAGGGTCAAGGAAAATTTATTTGAGCTATTCATATCTTTTTTTTCCTGAACTGGTTCGGTTATTGATGGGCCCAGGTTTGTGGAAACTTTTTCCACCCCGGAATTTATATCAAAATTAACCTTGTCAGTGGACTTTTCAAATGGGTTTATATTAGATATTTCATCCCCCACATTTATAATCCCAGAATTTTCTTGTCCAAAAGGTGGCTTTCTACCAAAATAATTGTCGAATTGAGTGGCTTCAGATGAGGTCACTAAAGCAGGCTTATCAGAAAATAATTCGTCAAGCTTCGCAGAAGATTTTATACTTTCAACACTTTGAGTCGAATTGGACCCAAAAGATGCGTTGGAAAGTGTTCGCTTTATCCCGACATCAGGAAGTGAGGACAGTGATGCTTGTTGACTATGAAGACGTGAAGGGGTTTGACTTTTAGGCTCAGAAACCTTGTCTGTTGTTAGAGATAAAGGGGGTTTATTAGATTGACTGCCTGATTGATGCACGAAAGACTCTGTCCCAAAGGGATCTGTTCTGTGCTGATTAAGTGCACCATCCTCGTGAAGATTTTGTAAGGTTTTTATAGATTTATCTTTTCCAGCCTCAAGACTTGCCAGTTGCTTTTTATTAATTGCCAATAAGCCTTTCTGATGTCTGACATCTTTTTTCAATTTCTCAATCTGCGCCTTGATGGCAACCGTTTCTTCTTCACTAAGCCGCATCTTTTTCTTTAAAGCCTGCGTTTCCTCGAGGTCTTTCAAAATTCCAGAATTTAACTGTTCTTTTTCCAGTTGTAGATTTGCCAATGAATGTTCAGCCAGGGAAAGCTCAGCTCTCAACTTTTCAACTTCTTCGCGCTCTTTTCTATAGTTGGCCTCAATCTCTTGCACTACCTTTATCTCGGCATCATATAGACCCCGTAATTGTGTGATGCGCAATGTTATATCTTGTTTTTGAGTCCTTAATGATGCCAGATTATTTTCCATCTGAATCCTTTTCGTTTTTAAATCGGATGTGGCGTTATTCAGGTTTACAACCTGGGTTTCAAGCCTTCGGATTTCACCATTCTCAATAGCTATCTGGGTGTCAATATCGGGGTCACCGAAGAGATCAATCTCATTTGACTCTGATTCTTTAGTAATTCAAAAGAATCAAACTTTTAGTCTATTAAAAAAAGCAATGTTCTAAAGCCTATATTCTGTACATACTTTGAATCGTATTGATCGCAGTGAACGGAGACGAAGGAGGAGAGGACGCAACGCGTATTGAACCAAAAAAAAGATCATTTGAGCTACCCAGGTGACTTGAAGACGTTCGGGATCGAAGTGATCCAGACCCAGTGCTGTGATTAGTTACCGTTGCGGACCTTTGCAATTTAGGAAAACTGCTCGCTATAGCTTCGTAAATGATGAAATAGTCCAAATATTAAGCTTAATATTTCATGTCAGAGGAGTTTCCGCTAATTTAGTAATATATAAAGATTTTTGTAGTTAAAGGTAAATTTCGGAATGGGAATGAAACAAACCTGGGATAGATCGCATTGAAGGGGGAATAAGGCTTAATGGTAAGGTTGCCGGCAATACACCCCCTGAACTCTTCTTACGGATTAGATGCATGGCAACAGCAAATTCCTCACTGGTCAATCGGCCAGATTCGGTTATATCGGAAAGATCCCTAAAGAAATAAAGGATGTGAGTTCAGAGCTACAGGATAATTTAGAAGAATCTATGCAATAAATTACCAACCATATCTGCGCTAAAACAGAAGGAGGCAATTTGGAGTCTATGAAAAACTTTGCCGCTTCATCTCCTATAAATTCCAGGTCAAATTAAGAGCCAATATCAAACAAAAAATCACCACTTGTCATAACTCTGCATACCTGTGATAAAACCTCGATTTTTTTCATCAAGTGTGGCAAACAATTTATCAAAAGTTATTTTTTCCGAATCTGTAATATCCCAAGCTTCCTTTGCGGGATTGATAATATCACCACCAAAGTATGATGATGATGTATTTGTAGTGCCGACTGGATGAATTTTTTCAGAAACTTGTCTTGAAGGGCTTAAAGAAGTAGACTTAAACCTAGGACTGTCACTTAACAACGGAGATGATGGGGTGGAAGTTTGACCATGTTTTGGCAATATTAGTGTTGATTTGGGGGAAGTGGGAATAACACTAGGATTCCCTGCTGCTTGCTCATAAAGTCCGGGTGGTAAAGAAAGCGGTAGAGTCTGAATTCCCCCGTTCATAGTATTTTGAATAAAATACATTGCAATAATAAATTCTGTAATATCTAAATGTCCTCTATTTTTCGAGTCAGCCAATTGCCTTAATAAAGAGTTTTTAGTTGCGGATCAATAATACCATTAAGAGTTGGTAAATATAAGAAACTATGATTGAGAAATTATTGATGCCATACCATATTTGGCTAAGCTTTTCGACAGGTAATTTGGACCTGACAAAAATTGCTTGGGCCTTTTCGCCTGAAAGTTTATACTTTAATCAAAATTGCTGGGCCGTTATCTACTGCCAGACAAAGATTAATAAAATTTCATATATTACCATCCAAGACTCCGTTTTTCGGATTGAGTGAGTCAAACATGGCTTTGTATTTCTCCCGGTCAATATTTGATATATGATAATTTTGAGAGCCTAAGGGCAGATCAGAAGAATTATTTTGTTTATTAATTGGTTCCACAGGGATGCCTTCGAAATGTGGCAAAGGTGCATCTAAATCAATAAGGACATATGATTAATTTTGGTCAAAATTTAAAATTTCCAAAGAAATTTTGTAGCGACACAAACCTTTATTTATTAAAGCTCGATCTGGTGGTTGACCATTTTGGGCTTGAGCTATAAGTTTTAGAGCAACGCTGAAAGTCTGGGGAGTTAAAAAACCCTTATTTGCGGAGTCAGCAATTTGCCAAATCTAAAATAAAATATTGGTCTCGTAAATGATGACTTTTCATAAATCAGTGCCATTAACTCAATTAAATAATTGCCTGGCCCAGCACTGCAGAAGGTAGCCCCGATTTCCCAAAAAAAGTAACTGCCCCTTGTCCAGTTATTATACCATCACCTTCTTCGTCTGCAGCTTTAAACAACTGCCGAAAAACATGCTTCTCCTCTACGGTTAGATTAATGTCTGGACCTATGATGTTAAGAAATAAAATTTAAAATTAGCGAATGTAAAGGCAGCATAAGCTGCGTTAATATTCACCTCTTGCGGTCATTCCTCACTATTTCTAATTAAGATTTCGCCAAAGCTTAATTTTAAGAGTGAAAAAAGTTGGAAATTAACAACCGAGATTTCAAATTTCATTTAGTGCTGTCGGTATTTCAGATTTGATGCATTCTTTTAAATTAAAATTTAATAAAGATCTACAATTACATATCTGCTCACACAATCTTATTAATTAAAATTTTTAAATTGTTTTGATTAATTATAAAAAAATAATTATTATATAATTATTTTTTAATGTTAATTAGAAATTATATGTATGTTTTTTAATATTGTTATCAAATATTATTATATAATAATAATAATAATTGGTAATTAAAATATTATATAAATTCATTTTTAAAATAATAAACATAAAAATTATAATAAAAAATATTCAAATAAAATTATATTTAGAATTTTAAAATTTAGTTTATTAAATAACATAGGTTTAATTAACCAAAAAACTTAAACATATATTATCTTAATAACTATATCTTTAAATTAATATAAAGTTTTATTTTAATAATTAATTTTAATTTTAATTTTTATGATTAAAATTAATAGTTTAAAATTAATTAAGTACTATTTTTTTGAAATTTCTGGCTTAAAATTAATAATATATTCAAAATTATTATAAATTATATAAAATATATAAAAATAAATTAAAAACTATGTAATAATTTATTGTATATTATAACTAAAATAACATATGTATAATATATTGTTGAACATATAATAATTTTCGAATTAATAAATTTATCAAATATCTAATATACAAACTAATAAAGAAATTAGATGATTTAATTCAAAAAGCCAAACTGTTGTTTTCAAGCAGTTGATTTTTGTTAATTAAGTATTAGTTATTAATTTTTAATTATGATTGCCAAGTTTATTTAGTCGATTTTAGAAATAAAGTTATGACGTAATGTCTGTAAGATAGTAATATCTTAAATTCCCATGTAAAATATAAGAGAGCAAAACTTGAAGGAACTTGATCCATTTTTTTTTCTAGAAAAAAGGTTTAATTTTTGAACTGTACTCATGACCTTGGCCCAACGGCTTGCTGCGGCTGCAGTTAATCGAACCCCAATCAACGCCCCCTACACAGCAGTTGCTGTAAGGAAGCTTTTTGAATTTTCAAATGCTGTCCATAGCCATGAGCATCCGCCCATTACCCCCCCCCCTGTTTGGAGCACTGGAGCAAAACGGCGCTCAGACGGGACTCTCTTATCAAAGACGGTGATAAACGGTAGGTTATCTTTTTGAAAATTTAGGTATTAACCTATTTTCATGGATTTTTTCTATGGTAAGTAGCGCAAGGTGCTTGGAACACCATTCATCAAAGTTATGTTCTTAGTGGAGTCTGTCAATAATACTCGAGATGCGGATACAAGACATTTTATTAATAATCATTATTTTGATTTTTATTAAAAAACTCAATCTTAAGTTCATTATTGAGGACTTATACTAAACCATTTAAATTAAATCAATATTAGTAGGGCCCAGTATCCAAAAGCGTTTTTCTTCGGGTGTGGTAGATACCTCCAAGTCTACTATAATCCCTGATTTCTCCAAATACAAAAAACCTCACAGCGGTGGATACTCAAATCGTACCTTCGCTTACTTAATGGTTGGCGCAACCGGAGTATTAACTGCAGCTGGTGCTAAGGCTACAGTTACAGATTTCCTCGCAAACATGGCTGCTTCAGCGGATGTGTTGGCTATGGCTAAAGTTGAGGTTGACCTACATAAAATTCCCGAGGGGAAAAATCTTACCATCAAATGGCGTGGAAAACCCGTTTTTATAAGACATCGGACTCCGGATGAGATAACTGAAGCAAATAGTGCTTCATTGGATGAGTTGAAAGACCCACAGCCGGATGCAGAACGGGTCAAAAAGCCTGAATGGCTGGTCATGTTGGTCAGTTTTCAAAATATTGATTCTTCGTGTAAAATTTCAATTACTTCTTAATAACCACCGATCATAAATAAATAGGGAGTGTGCACTCATTTAGGTAAATGGACAGCAAAGAATTTTATTATGCAAGAAGCGCATTTAATTTAAATACAATTTTCGATTTTTGCAGGTTGTGTGCCAATCGGCGAATCTGGAGATTACGGCGGTTGGTATTGTCCGTGTCATGGTTCACATTATGACATCTCTGGCCGTATCAGGAAAGGTCCTGCGCCGCTGAATCTCGAGGTTCCTCCTTATGACTTTCAAGATGAATCAATACTTGTTATTGGATAAATTTCCTTATTATCTCGTAGAAAAGTTTATTCGAGATTAATTTGATAATTCCACAAAATCCGTTATTTTTTATTCGAATAATTAGAAACGTAGCTGATTGCAGATTTCTCAGATCTACATATAACGCATGGCCTTTATCTGAACAGTTCGCTGGTACGAGGAAGAAGTATTCCTCTCTTTTAATACTAGTTCTTCATTTTTGCTTCTTTTATTACATAGATTCAATATTTCAAAATAATTTGTGATTAGTATAAAAAAGGAAGTATCTAAGATTTTACACTATTTAAGTTATACCTACATTCAAATCAAGATCCAAAAAAGTGGGTATCGTTAGCTGTGGTCCAGGACATTAAAAACCTTTAGAAATGAGGAAATATGATACTTCCTATCAAAAAAGGGTTTATAAATCTTACCAACCAAAGAATTCTAGCCAAATATTGCAACTTTGATGGTTGAATAAAAATACAGAGAATATGAATACAGTTTGCTCAAACCCTGAATTCAAATGGAAGCCGATAGCTCCATAATAGGTTAGGTAAGTGAGGTTTATAATTTACACCGGTAAATTTTCATTAAATATGAAATTCCTCTGATAAGCCAAACGTTTGTCGCAAAAGTTCATTTCTACTATCAAAATTTGAATTAATAAGTTATTGAAGATATCACATGTTTACAATAAAATTTTTGATTACCTCCTTTTGAAATCATATAGTAATTGATCCAGACCGAATGTATTAGAACTCGGATCTATTTCATTCCTATTGGTTAAGAGACAGAGAAGAAAAATTCCTGAAACATGCAAATGTGTGTCCAAACACGAGTTCCAAACAAAAGAACATACTTTCCCGCGGAGACACCTTCAATGGTTAGCATTAAACTGGCGGTGACCGCCCCAGATTCCTTGCCCGCTTGTGCACCAATTTGTGGTGTAGAGCTTATTTTACAATTAGTAATTTGGAAGGTGTGACTAAGTGAATGAGCTTCTTTAATATTTTCCCCATCTTCAGCAAAGTTTACCACCACACAGCTGCTTTTGGGAACCTTAGTAGGAAAATCTTCCCCTTCAAACACATAGTGCACAATTGGATGTTTCCACGACTGCTGGAATTGATCATGTATTACTACAAACTGTGGAATAGTTGAGGTGGAGGGGGAAATTGATGCGGTTGGTTGTTGCATTGGGGAATTTGAAGTTGAGGCAATCTCAGAGCCGGGATTTAGTATTTTATATCACGTGATACAGCACATGATGTCATGCACACTATATATGACGAGATTGATAACTCGGGAGTTTTAAAACCTTGCTAAACAAGTAAATGGAAGTACTTTCTAGCTTAACCCTAAGGCCCAGGATCGCCGAAGCTCTCAGGAGATGTAGGTAATAGTCGGCTTTTCAAAGCCGTCATAAAAATTTTATTTAAAACTCTAAACTGAAACAAATTTTCATAGCCCAGCTTTTCATTCTTAGCAAACCTTGAAACTTTTACCGACATAATAAACCTTTCTCAACCTGAGTTATCCAAAAAACTCGAAATATCTCAAAGTGACGTATCAGAGCTTAAAAATAGCATACATCTAGAAATATACAAGATGCGCATAAAACCAATTAGTGCATTACAGCTCATACAAGAACAGCGCATGCTCACAACGGGTGACACTCTTCTTGATGATATATTAGGCGGGGGTATCTTGTCTAGTGGTATAACTGAAATTGTAGGCGAGAGGTAATCTAACTTTAGATTCCAAATAAATTTTTACAGTTCTACAAGTAAAATTTAACTTTATCAAACAGTGCTGTAGGCAAAACCCAATTGTGTCTTCAATTAAGTTTGACGGCACAATTACCGAAGGAAAAAGGCGGACTGGGTGGAGGTTTTAGTCGATTTGTTTTTCTATCTAAAGAATTTCAAAATTTTTGTATGACCCTCTCTCAACATTAAATTTAGGTACGGCATACCTTTGTAGTGAAGGACATTTCCCAATTCGGCGCTTAAACCAGATGATCATCCGATTCAAGCGACAATATAAATTCCTAGAAGACGTAGATCTTCGTGAAAACATTAACTGCGCAAAAATATCGGACCTGGACTCACAGTATCATGCCATAAATTATCAATTACCTGTACTTCTCTCGCGACATAACATTCGGCTCGTGATCATTGACTCAATCTCGTCAAACTTTCGTGTACAATCTTACCATCCGAAAGTCCTGAATCAACGTTCTAAGCAGATATGTAAATTCGGAAGCAAATTGAAAGAGTTAAGTGACCAATTTCATGTTCCTATCATATGTGTTAATGAAATCTCGGATTATATTCCTGAAAATTTCTTTACACTGAGAAAGAATTTCTGGGAGTTAGCTTATCAGCAAAAACAATTTGCCATTATCGATGGAAACAAGATTCCGACATTAGGTTTGGTATGGGCTAATACTATCAATGTAAGAATAATGCTGTGCCGATCTCACAACCCTATTTTACATAATTCCCGGAGAAGAATTTCGATGTTGTTTTCACCTCATGCACCCAAGATACTGGGGGAATTTTATATTGACACTGATGGTGTCCATGGATGCTGATCTAACAAATTTGGAATTTTAAGTATTGTATAAACTGCTTTCTGGATTTAATTTGGGGTTAGGGAGATTTATCAACTAGAAATGATCGACTGTAGCTGAGTGGAAATAAATACTTTTGGACCATGGAGGGATAAAACTTCACTCTTAAAATATTCCAAGGATCTTTTATGACCAAAAAAATAAAGCGAATCGTGTTACTGAATTGCACCGAGATGATTGCGTGTTATCGCACCTTGATTTTGTTATTATTCTCCCCGTTATTGGGAAATAATATAAAGATGATCCTTTTTATTTATTGGAGAAAAAAAGGCAAAGCGAAAGAACATCATTTCCTTGATAATTGCGAAAACCATTGAGTCATCGCGTCATGAACAAACCAAAGACGCGTCGTCGCGTTTTTTTTGTATTCTGTCCAATCAACGAGCTGTTACAGCTAATCAGTCAATTACTGAATTCGGACTGATCGTAGCGAATCATTAAAGGATCACGTTTTCAGCTAGCCATTAAAAATCCTGCACATCGGATATATACCAGAAATTGCAAGGAGATCGTCAACTAACACCGCTTTATCGAAGAACTAGAAAAGCAAGAGATGGTTTCAAAGGCAATCAAGCGTTTGGTAGACCGGCCAAAGGCCACCTCCTTATTCCGGGAAGTATTCACTGGTAATTATTTTTCTCCTAACTAATCCAATTTTTGGAAATTCTTGCATTTACTCCCCTTGCGTTCTATATTTTCTAAGGACCAACCTGTTTGTACAAATTTCTGACGCGGCGTCCTGTAAGTTGGTTCTTCGTATTTTTTATGATTAGTGGAGATTCTCTGGTGAGCTCCATTCTTGCCAGTGCTGACCATCTTAGTTGCTCTTAATGCAAAAAGCAAAGATTCCTCACCAGAAACCTATCATATATACACCAAGCTCGAAAGAAGCGAATAGTAATAAGGAATAGAGAAAGGAAAAGAAATTTAACCTTGAACGCACTGTTTGAACAACGAGAAAGAGAAGAACGCCTCCCTTTGACGAGGTGAGTCACAACTGGCCTATGTTATCGGATTTCTTTTAGATGTTGCTATTTACTATTACTGTATAGTCGAACCGCTCGATCGCTTTGTATAACCGTGGAGCCCCTTGCCTTACCAGGTAAAGAAAATATTGTTAAAATTTTATTTATAGAACTTTGACATACAGCATGAACCTATATTTTGAAACTAGCAAGTTATAAAACAAGAAACAATGAGGGCGTTCAGCTTCTATGGGAAGTTTCACTGTACCGAATGCAAAAGGTATTTTTTGGCACAATTCATTTTCAAATCCAAGTGAGAATAAACTTTTAATTTTTATTTCACATAGGGAACTTTGTTATCAAATGGGAAGATAGACACAACAACAAAAAGAAGAAAGTTGAATAATGGTGGCGTAAACACTTGGGATTATCAATTGATTTATTTGCAAAGCTTTCCTTTAAATTTGGGCTCTGGCCTTTTTACGGGTCGGATCTCTTTCGAAATACCTGAAACGAACTTTGATGTCGAACAAAGCGTTGAGGATTTTGTTTTGTTCATTTCTATAAATTCAAAAGGTCGAGAAAATTGGCCTTCTGATGGAAAAGTTAGCGGCTGGGAGCAGTTTATTTCAGACTTTCTTCAAAAGTCTAATAATACACGAATATTATGGGTGCAGATTAGCCTCTTAGACCAAGGCCTATTCATTAAAGATGATGACTACGAATCGGATATCCAAGCCGCACATAGCCAGGATGCAATAAAACAACCTTTTTGGAAGATGAGTTTCAAGTTAAATTGGGACCGCAAAATTCACCGGGCCTTTAAAGAAAAAAATTGTGAGGCTCTCACAGTTCTTCCTTCCCGAAACTGTGTAACAAGACGTGCAGAACAAGAATCAGTTCCAGTCGCCTTTTTATTTCGCACTGCGGATTGTGAAGTCAAACAAATAACCAAAGGCTTTCGGTGTCCTTGGTGTAACAAAGATTATATTGATAGTCCTACTTTGCAAAAGCACTTGCCCAGCAATCATGTTCATCTAAAATTTACTACTAAGGTAGAAATTTTTGAATTGGACTTTGAAATAAGATGAAATCACCTTAATTCTTATCTTTTATATAATCAATTATCCTAATGATAAAGAACGGAAAACAAGTTCCCAGCGACCGTGTTATAGTGGTTTTTCCTAACGAAGATCATTCGGAGCTGGATTATTTCGAAAAAACTTTGGGAATTTTACGACCTAAGCCATTTGCCTTTCCCATTATCCACGGATCAGTCCGACCAACTGTCTTGCCTATGGTTAATTTTTACCATTCTCAGTCATTTATGCCATTCACACTAGATGATTCGGATATTGACTCAGACACTGAAATGTGTACCCACTGGCTACAACAAATTAGTGACGAGGTATGTTCTCTAATTATTATAATTTCAAAGAAGTAGAGAAGTTACTCTTCTGTTTGTATGAACATCACTTTAACCAAAAACCTCCGCCTATATATAGAATCTGGATGAATCGACAAATATAAATAATTCAGAGAAGAAACTTATGAAAATGTGGAATAGGCACGTGGAACCGCATAGGTATGTTATTTTTTATATCTCCAATCTCCTTTCGGCTTATGAACGATTTAGTTTTGATGCCTCCACTTGTAAGGAACCTTGATATCTTGGACATATTATTCGCGGTGATGCCATGCAAGTCCATAAATATATGTAATCAGCATTAAAAGGGGTTCATTGATTTCCTAACAGCCTTACATCACAATTTCATTTTTTTATTCTTCCTTCCCACTTCCATTAAATATTTCTCGATAACCATTATCTAATATCTACTTCAATATTTAGAGGACTTGGAGATTGCCATTTACCAGAAGTTTGCATTCAATTCGCAAAAGAGCGTGCATTGTCGATTGCTAGGTTGAATCTTCGAAATAATTTTGCTCTTCACCTTTTGAATTTGGCAGAGTATCAGATGATCGATGCGGCTTGTGCAACTAGATCTTTAGGTTATGTGGATAGAGCACTAGATAATATGGCAGCAAATTAAACTTGATGACCACTGAATCATTCAGTTTTTAATTAATTTGCACTTTTCCTCGGCAAACCATAATTCACATCCCCGATGTTTCACACCATACTTGACATTTAATAGGCTTAAACCTTTGAGATATTAGAACTTTGAAATGCAAAAGCTTTTGTTACGTTCACATGAATATCGTGAACACCAAACCCATAAAACGTCTGAAAAACTGTTAAATTTTTTTCTTTAATATTGAAGCATAATTTCCACGAATTTCTTTACAAGATGGCTGTTGCAATTAAATCAATTGGATTACAAGCAATGGTTACAATTAAATTTAAAAAATTTTGAAATTGTTTAATTTTATAAATTTAATTGATTAAATTTGGAAAAACTTTTTCTCTTTTGTAGTTTTATAACTATAATTAGAGCAAAAAATAAAAAAGTTGCAACTTCTTTATTTTTTGAAGCATTTGGTAATATTTTGATTAGTAAAGCATTTGTAACTATTAAAGCTATTTAATAATGTTTTATAAAAGCACTTTATTTAAATAAAATAGTAATAAATTAGTTTTTTGTTGGTTTAAAGCACTATTTTTTAAAATAAAAGTTTTTTTATTTAAAGTCTCTTTTAAGTAATTAATTCTAGTATAATTATTATTGTTACAAAAAGTTTTAAGGTTTTAATAACAAACCAATAATAAAGCACTTTTTTTTATCTCTTTTTTTATGTTTGCTTAAATGGCCAAAAAAGCTAAAAAAACAATTTTTTTAAGATATTTGAAATTTTTTTTTTCTTTTAATATCTTTTAAAACACTACTTATTATTTAAATTTTGTTTTTTTTTGTAAAAAATAAAATATTAACTTTATTTAATTTTTAATATTAATACTTATTTTATAATAATAATACTAATTATAATATAAATTTTGTTATAAATAATAATTTTAAATAATAATACCAACAACATATTTGTAAAATTGATTTTAATTAATAAATAATTGAATTATTTGATATGTTAAATTTTAATTGATTTTTACTAATTTTAAAAGCAAAAAAAATTATATTTTTATATATAACTTTAATTAATTAACCTATTAAGTTATTTAATCTTAAAAATTAAGTTAATTAAATAAAAACTAAAATACTTTTTTTTGTTTTTTAATAATGTTATTTTTAATAATATTTAAAAACTATTATTAATTAACAAAAATTTTTTAAAAGTTTAATTAATTTATAATATAACTAACTAATTTGAAATCTTTTTCTTGTCAATCTCTTGACCACAATGAGAATAATAATATTTTCTTTAGAGACACTGCTTTGCTTTTATTTTCTTTTTTTTCCTCTTTGGTTATCTAAATCATTTTATCCATATTGCCTCTCTTCTTAGTAATGAATCTAGCAAGCTCATTTGCTGGTGGTCCTAGTTCGGTTTCGGCTGGATTGGGTTTTCAGTCTAGTATTAGTATTAAAAAAAAAGCGCGTGTTGAGAGTGTGTACTTTCGCAGTTCCACATTCAAAAAAATGAAAAAACCTGGGGCTTCTGGTATAGTGATTGACTCATCAGCTAGACCTCTGTCTGTCAACATGCTACAAGCCAATAGTAATGAGCATGCTAAATCTTGGGACAGTAAAATGGACAGTAAAGAAAACAGTATAAGTGAAGTGTTGGATGTTAAGAACATGAAAAACATGGTTGCCGAAGAAACAAGCTATATTGACTCTAATGCTTTTAAGACAGATGACATAATGAATGACACTACTCTGAAGATGACATGCACCAGAACTTATATCTTAAGAAAACTGCCAAAAAAGCTGCCTTTCAATATCTTGAATGACAATGATGTAGAGTTGGTGCTTCCAGCACCTAAATTTGTTGGTTCCAATAGATTGCCATTAACTAATTTGCATGTTAAAAATGTCTGGAATTTTGATTTGAAAAATTTTTTTGCATTGGATGTTGATCTTTCTGCAGTGCCTGACAAAACCTCTGGTGATAAGTTATTACATCTTAAGAAAATTTTCTATCAAATTGATGGTTTTGGGAGGAGCTTCTACTTCCTCAAAATTTTCTGGAATTATCAGATCATTTTTTACTTCAGAATCTAGTTTGAAGAAGGCAAGAGATCTGGCTGTCAGTAAAAAAATTTTAGTCAATGATGAGATAAGAAAAATAAACAACCATTCGGATCGGGAAGTGATAGTCAGAAAAATCTCAGTAGATCTTCCCAATCAGCAGTTGTATCAGTTTTTTTTAGATTTGGTAAGATTGTATCAGTAAGAATGCAGTTAATTGGTCTTTGGCAGAAGATCTGGGTAGAATTTGAGTCATCAGATATGGCTAGCATAATTACTGCCAAGTGGTCAGTTCTTATGGAAAAAGATTCTGTAAGAGTGGCATTGGCTGTAGGGAATAAACAAACATGGATTTCTAGAGATTATTATAGAACTTTGTTTTACACCTTGCCTATTGGTACTACTGCTTATGATTTGTCTAAGCTGTTAGTCTCTTATAGTGGTAGAACATATTTTATCAGCCACAATCCTGTTTCATATGCTCATGATAGATGTGCAATGATTTGTTTTGATAGTGAAAAATTGAGAAATGATGCCATTGGTTCTCTACTGGTTTTTAGAAAAGTAAATTTAAGATGGGCTGGTCTTTCTCTGACTTGTTGTGCTAAGTGTGACTAATTTGGTCATGTTCCTGATGATTGTTTTATGGGTGGAAACTCTGGCACTCATGAGAAAAGAGTGGTAATTTCTCATAATCGGGTCCACTTAGCCAGTATATATAGAAAAAAGCAAGCACCTATTGCTTATCCAGTGTTTTTTGGTGGTAAAACTTGGGTACAGGTTGCCAGCAGTTCTTCTGCTCGTATTTCTTCTTTGTTTTTATTAAATGTGAATGTGGTGTTGGGTGCAAATATCTTTCACACAACTTCTGACTTTTTTGATGTCTCTGGTTTTAATAATTGTTTGGCTTCTTTGAAGTGCTCTCTGAAGCTAGTAGTGGACCAGGTTTCTGACATCTTAAAGAAATTAGGTTTTGTTAATCTGGTGCTCTTGCCTTCTGTTTCTCATGTATCTTCTCTGGTTGTTTCTGATTCTTCAGCATTGGATTTGGTTTTGGACATGATTTTGGATAAAGTATTGGCATTGCCAGTTTCTTCTCTCCCTGAAGTTGACATTGTGTTCTCTGATTTCAGTTCCAGCAGTTCAAAGATTCTAACCACCAAAGTATGTGGTTTAGAGTCAAAGATAGTGGCTTTGGAAGTATCAATCCATTTGGTATTAGCTAAGTTGGATTCTTTAGACTCTGGTTTGGGTTCTTTGTCCTCTTCTTCTTCCCAATGAATAGTATGATTTGGAAATTTGCTGTATACAATGTTCGAGGTATTAATGTACCTGCTAAGCAAGAGAATGTTGTTCAATGGCACTTGAGCTCAAGTAATATGGTGTTTTTTGTTATGGAAACTAAGCTACATTCTGGTGTTAAATCTTGGATTGTCAATAAGTTTAAAGGTGTGCAGATATTCACATCTGGTTTAAAAAAAAGTTATCTTAGTGCTGGTGTGGCTGTTATTATGAACGATTCCTTGAGTTGTCATGTTTCTAGGGTAGAAGAGATTTCAGATAGGATTATTTTAGTGTGACTCCTATTTAAAGACAAGCTCTCAGTTATGGTCTTGGGTTTGTATGTGGGTGTGTTAGCTGGAATTAGATTCAATCAGACTTCAAAGGTAAACTCTCTCATTGCTAAGGCCATTAACTCTAGCACTTTTATGGTATTAGATGAGGATTTTAATGAAAATAAATCTGGGAGGAGTGCAAGTTTTAAATTCTGTTCAAAATTGGGTTTGGTTAATTCTTTTACAGGCTATTTTTTGGCCAAGGCTGCTACATGAAACAATTTAAAAGGGATCAAGAGGACTATTGACTATATTTTTGTTAGTAGAAACTTGGCTTCAGCAGTTGCAGGTCATGCAATTAGCTCTGTTTCCGATTTTTTTAATACTAATCACAAGGCTGTTATAGTGTTTATTGGTTTGGGTGGTCTCTTGGATGGTTGTCTAAATAGCTTGTGCAAACAAGCGAATAAAGATCATTGGAAATTCAATATTAAGGATGCAAATGGCATCAAGTGGACGAAGTTTAGGGATTGTATGGCTTCCAAGCTATTGTTGGTGGAAAGTGAACTTTCTAATGTGGAGGCATATAATAAAATAGATGTTATGTGGACTATTCTGGAGAAGACAATGGTGGATTCAGCTGATGAGATATTTTTGAGGCACTGGTTCAGTGAGTTTCAGTGTTCAAAAAACAGACATTCTTCTAGATTTTATGAGTTGGAAATGTTGGCTGCCAAAATTATTAAGAAATTTAGTTGTGGTGATGCTGCTGGGGTTGATTGTCTTGTAAAAACTTGGTTGACTTTGGATAAAGCCAAAGCCTGTGTTTTTGCTAATCTAATTCTCTCGAACAAACATTCTGTGTTTATTTTCAAACATTTGTCCTTGGTTCATAAAAGTTATAGGAAGTCTAAGATGTATAAGTCAAAATTGGCTGAAGAGGCATCTATTAGAAAAGCAACAAAGAAGCAAATAGAAAAATTTTGTTCTGATAAAAGTGGCATGATTAAAAGCATTCTAGACCAACCCTTTCACAAGATGGTACTAGATCATTTGGTGATGGATAATGAGCTGGTCATGGAGCCAACCGAGATTAAATCTAATATGGATAAAATTATGGAGGGTTGAACAAGTAGATAAATGGTGCCTCCAACTTTGTCTGATTGTTGAATCTACCAATATGCACTTTTGGATTATGTAAGGAATGACATCTTTTCTGGTATGATGCATCCTATCAGTCTGAGTGAATTGCTTTTGGTCATTAGTGGTTTACCTGATGGAAAGGCTGCTGGTTTATCTGACATCCCTAATAAGTTGTGGAATCATAGTGGTAATGCAGTAATAGGTTGCCTGTTAAGGCTGCTGAATATGTGCTTGAATGTGAGTGGTGTGCCTGTCCTATGGAAGAGGACATGGGTTTCAATGATTCCAAAACCCTATGACTGGGATGGAGTTCTTATGAACACTTGTCCTATTGTGTTAATTGAGACTTCGAGAAAGATTCTTTTTAAGATTCTATCTGACTGTATTTCATTTGCTTGCAGTAAATTTGGTGTCCTCTGGGTTGATAACTTTTCTGTGCTGAAGAGCACTTCTATACAGTCTTCAGTGTTTGCTGTTGAGTCTATTGTTGAAGATGCTCTTAAGAAGAACAGGGAAATTTGGTTGGTTTTACAAGATATGTAAAAGGCTTATGATTCTGTTAGTTGGTACCATCTGAAGGCTAGCTTGCTGCAAATCAAAATGTGTGACAGATTTATAAATTTTTTTGGTAGTATACATAAGAATAGGATTAATAGGGTCATAACTGATTTTGGTCTGTCTGATAGCTATAGGGTGTATGATGGGTTAGATCAGGGTAAGGTTTTTTCACCTCTGCTCTGGAGAATATTTTATGATTCCCTTTTGTGTGAGATTAAGAGACATGAACATTTGTGTGAGTACTGGATTGATACTAAGTTTGTTTCAAAGTTAGAGAGGATTGAAAATTGTAATGAGATAACATCTTACTTTGTGGCTAGTGTGTTTGTTGATGACATAATTTGGGTTGGAAGCTGTCAGACTTCAATTCAATATGTTTTGAACATTGCCAGTGAATTTTTTGAGATTAATGACATTTCCATCAACAATAATAAGACAGTTGCTATCCTCATTAATCAAGACGTTAAGGTTGCTTCTTTGAATATTTGTGGTCAGCTGATTTTGATTGCCAAAAAGGATGAAGTACATTGTTATCTAGGTATTTTTTTGTCTACTGAGAGACTGTCCAAGCCAAGTGTTGCCAAAGCCCATTCTGATGTTTGTTTTTTTGTTAATGTTGTGCTAAAGAAAACTATTATTGATAAGCAGTTTTCATATTTGGTGTCAGCGGTCTTGCAACCTATTATTAGCTATTGGATTTAGTCCAGTTTTGTTTTATCAAATGTTTGTCACAAGTGAGATGTCATGATTAGGAAGAGTCTAAAGCTTAAAACCTGTCTTTTCTGCGACTTTCCCAATACAGCTTTACATCATCCTTTGTTGTATGATTTGAAAACTTTTAAGCAGGTTTAGTCTGAGAGTAAATTGGCTGTTATGGTCTCTTTTTCTAATGCTTTGGACATTCTGGGGTGCTTGTTCAATCATAGATTTTTGAACTTGTAGGTTATAGGCTGGGCTCTTTTGAATTCCTTACAGTTTTCTGTCAGGTTACATGTTAGTCTTGTGAACAATTTTTTGGCTGGTATAGTAAAAATTTTCTTGCACAATGAGCTGTCTTTGGTGAATAACCTGCCTAATACCTTCCGTAGTTCTGGTGTTTTTTCTATGTCAATGGTGTTGGGAGACACTCTTTACTTTAGTTCTGTGCACTCTTTGAAGCGTTTTGGTGTTGCATTTGGCAACAGACTGCTGGATAAAAAAGGACAGATGATGGACTGAAAGACTTTTTAGCAGTAGAAAAAGCTTGATTCAAGAGATCCTGTTTTTTCCTGGTTTAAACAAACATCCCAATTTCTACGTACTAATGGCTCAGTGTTATCAGATATAGCACAGACTGGCCAGCTTCATGGTTTAAACATTTTGGATTCTTAGGAGTTTTCTGTTGTGCAGAATAGCTTGCACAAGATTTGGTCTAGTTTATTTGATGTTTTTACAGATGGTTCATTAAAAAATTTTGGCTCAGTTAATGTTTCTAGTGACATAGCTGTGTACTTTCCTGCTGTGGATCTTAGTCTTGGGGTGAGAGTTTGGGGTTTGTTGTCTTCTATTTTAGCTGAATTACAGGCTGTAGCTTTGGCACTAGAGTGCTGTCCATCTTTTTGTATGGTAGTGGTGCATACTGACAGTCAAGCTACCATTAATGCTTGTGTATTTGAGATGTCTGCTGCTGTTCCCGACTTCCATGCTCCATGTTGGGTGAAAAAGCATCACATTTTCAATTTGGTTTATGAGAAAAATCTTAATGTAAGATGGATAAAAGTTAAAGAACATTCTGGAGTTTGTGGCAATGAGAAGGCTGATGCTGCAGCTGGTATTGCTACATGCTCTCAATTTTTCTTGCCAGCAGGAATTCATGAATAGTTCTTGGTAGCTGAGAACATGGTTGTATCTGATAATGTCCTGTACTTTGTTTGAAATTTGTACAGATCTGTTTGTCATGCTTGTTGAGAAGCTGGGGCTGGTCGTGATGTTATTCTGAGTGTATTGATTGGAAATGTTGACTGGGAGGCCATTTCAAAAGTGTGGGACTCTGACTTGCATATGCTTGCTGGGTCTACCAGTCGGAAGTCTTCTGTTCTACATTTGTATTTGATGAAAGCTGTTTACTAACAGCTCCCAGTAGCAGTTAGAAAAAGATTGTATAATAAGAGCTATTCTGGTGTACAGTGTTTGCTTTGTGGTAAGGTGAAGCTGTCTGATCATGCTTTTTTGTGTGCCTTAGATGTTGGTATTCAGGGAGAAATTCTAACTGAGGCTTCTGCTTCATGGATCTCTTTGGTGGGGGTTAGTTTTCCCATCTCCTTCTACTGTTTTGCAGTTCTTTGGTCTTTGCTCTTCAAACATTGGTCTATACTTGGTTGTGTGTAAAGGGTTTGTTATGAAAGATTGATGTGCGGAAGCTGTTGGAGTTTTTAATAATAAAAAAAAGACTGTGGGTATTGTCATTGATTATGTGAGACGTTTTATTGAGTTGCATTGTTCTAGAATCTGGCTGGTGAGATCTAAGTATAGAGCAGATATAAAGAGGACTGGTTTGGTTGGAGATAGTGAACTGGTGTCAGATTTTGCATGGTGTACAGTGCAGATAATGTCAAATAGTATAGTTAGGATGCTTGACATTGCCGATTTCCTTGCAGTTAGCTTTGGGCATTGTAAGTCTTGTCTTTTCTTTTCTGGATTGGATTGTGATCCATGTGTTATTATAAGTGTATAGTGTTGCTTTGTCTGGTCCGAGTGGCTGGCCACATGTAGTGAGCACGTGAACCACATTTAATTTAAGCCTCCTAGTATGGCTCTATGTACTAAATAGTGGTTGAACTTCACTTATTAAATATATTTAATAATAATAAAAAATAATTTTTTAAGTAAATAATTTTTTAAAATTAAATTGACTTATATTAAAGTTGTTTTTTTAGTTATTTATGATTTTATTAATATAAAATCAAATTTAAAAAACAATATTAAGTTATTTTGTGTAGAATTTGTATTTTAAATGTTTTTAAATATTAAAAATATTATTATTTAATAAGATTTAATATATATTATTATTAAAATTATTATAATAAATTAGCAAATTTTTAATTATAATATTTAATAATAATATATATTATCTATTTTAAGTTTAATATATTTTTAAATACAATTTTAACTTGTTAATTAACTTTTATTAAAAAAAATATATTAATTAAAAAAAAATAATTATTTTTAAAAATAAATTTAAAACAAAGTTAATAAATTTTTTTTGTTTATATTGTTTTTAAAATTAATATAACAAAAACTTCTTTCTCTTCTTCATTTCAAATTCTCAAAAAAGAGTCAAAAAAAGTTTTTTGAAAGAAGTTTTTTACCATTCAGTATGATAAATCCAAACCGTTTTTGCTTAATTATGAGACCATTGTTGGCCCTAGTATTGTCATTCTGAAAAAGTTTATTATGAAATTTGGTTTTAGCATTAATATTAAGTCTGTTGAGTCTAGAAAAAAGAAAAAAATGAGGCTTTAGAGAATAGTATGAGTAATAGAAAAATTGCTGCTAAGAAATTGAGTGGTTATTTATGGAGTTCTGAGACTGATAATACCACTGAATCAGATAATGTGAACATAGAGGAGGAGTGTTTGGTTAAAAAAACCAGCTTTAATTATGATGAAAGTGGCATTCTTGCTGAAGGAAACTTGGATCAAATGCCTAAAAATTCGAAAATTCTGACCAAAAGAGCACTAGGAAAATTAACTTCTTAGGTGATGATTGTAATAATATTCTGTTGGACACTCCTTTGGTACTTTCTCTTCCTTTGAAGACTTTGGTGGACGTTTCAATTAGGAAATCATTCACTTTAGATATTGGTTTAGATAAAGTGATTGAAAAATTTTTTCAGGAAAAGCTTGCAATAGTTAGAAATTTATTTTCAAAAGTCAATGGTTTTGGGGAGGGCTTTTACTTTCTCAAAATTTTCAGAGATTATCCATACATTCTTTATATTTGAATTTAGTTTGGCACAGACTATGGAAAAGGCAATAGCTGCAAATATTCTGGTAAACACCAATCTCAAGAAATTTTTTAGTTATTTAGATTGGGCTGTGATAATAAAAAAAATTTCAGTTGAAACATCAGCTAAGGCTATGCATACTGTACTATCCAAGTTTGGAATGATTAAGTCAATTAAAATACAATTGGTAGGGCTGTAACAAAAAGTGGTGGTAGAATTTGAGCAAATGGATTATGCTAATTTGGTTGCAGTTGAGTAGTCTATCCTAATTAGGAAAGATGCTGTACATATTACTAGAGCAAATTCAGACAAAGAATCATGAAATGTGAAAAATCATTATAGGGCACTGTTTTATATACTGCTGATGGGAACTAATGCTCATGATATTTGGGACTTTGTTAGGTCTATGGGTAGAAAAACATGCATCATTAATTGTTATCCAATAACATATGCTCAGGCCAGATGTACTGTTGTTTGTTTCAATTCTGTTGAGTTATTGAATGTTGTTATGGGAACCACACCTGTACTTAGAGGCACCAATCTACACTGGTCTTGTCTCATTTCTGCTAGATGTGTCAAGTATGGGAAGTTAGGTCATATGTTATTAGACTGTGCTAGTGGTAAGAAGATTTCTTCTAAAAACTTATTGTGTAAAGTGTTTTCAGATAAGGATAAAAGTAGACTGGCATCCATCTATGCCAAATGTTTAGCACCGATGGCTTGTTCTGTATCTTTTAGTGGTATTTCTTGGGCAAAAGTTGTTGGTAGGTCTTTCTTCTTCTTTTTTTTTGTGCATAATGATTTGGCTGATACTGATTTTTTTTTGGAGATAAAACCCCCTCATTGGTCATTAATGAATTGAAATTACATTTAACTGCTATTAAAAACAGTTTTACTAGTCTCATAAGACAAATTTGTAAGTTAGCTAAGAGATTAAAGTCACTTATGCTGGCAGTTTTTCAATCTAGCTCTAGATGTCAGCTGTCAATGACCCCTCTATTACAGGATCAAGTGAGAAATATAGTGATGGAAAAGAGCTTGGGTAATGCCACTGGTGATAAGGCTGCTATGATTTTGGGCTCTTTTGCTTTTTTTAATATAGCATAATTGAAGAGCATGCTGGATGGGCTTGCTGCTTCAGTGTTAAGTTTGTTGGTTCATTTTAATAGTTTGGTTCTGGCTGGTGGTATAATTTCTAAAACCCTTTCTCAATGAGTAATTTGGTGTGAAAAATAGCTATGTACAATGTTAAAAGAATGAACAATTCTGCAAAACAGATTGATATTATTTATTGGCACAAAGACATAAACAATTTGGTCTCTATTTTCACAAAAACTAAGCTAAAAGGAAAGATTCGCCTGTGGATTGTAAACAAATTTGATGACATTTGGGTGTTTACTTCTGGTTTAAATTCTGGACACCTGAATGCTGGTATAGTAATTGTCATGAACTTTTCTCTGGTAAAACATATAAGTAAAGTTTTTGAGATGTCTGAACAGCTTCTTTCTGTTAAATTGCTTTTCAAGAATAAACTTTCTGTTTCAATTTTAAGGCTTTATGCTGGTGTTTCTTTTGCAGTTTGGTTTTCCCAAGCTAATAATATTAATTTTCTAATTGCAAAGACTATAAATGAATTCTCTTTTGTCATTCTAGATGGGGATTTCAATGAAAATGGTTCTCACAAATATGCAAGTTTCAGAAAATGTCTCAATTTGGAATTGGTTAATTCTTTGTCAAAAAGTCTGGTTGTGAAGAATCCAACATGAAAAAATTTGAGAAGTGTAAAAAAAACAATTGATTACATATTCATTTCTTTAAATTTGGTTAATACAGTAGTAGATCACAATGTTATAAATGTTTGTAAACATTTTGATATTGATCACAAAGCTGTTTCTGTCATGGTAAGTTTGAGTGAATTCCTAAATGTGCAACTGAACTCACTGCACAAACAAGTAAATAGAGATCATTGGAAGTTTGATTTCAAAAATGCTAATAAGTTGAAATGATGTAAGTTTAAGAGTATTACAGCAGCCAATACTGCTATATTCTCAGATAAGTTTGTTATATCTAAGAAGTTCTTAGATTTGGATACAATATAAAACATTATTTACAGAGTAATAATCTTTTCAACTAATAGAACATTTAAAAAAAAATGATACAAGAGTTATATTAGGGAATTTACCAGAAAATTGTCTAGATTTTACAGATTAGAACTTTTGGTGTTAAAAATTGTTAGGTGCTCCTGTGTGGATTTTGAGAGTAAATGTGTTTTTTTGTTAGATTTTTGGTCTTTTCTGGATGTCAATAATGCCTTAAGTATCAGAGCTTTTCTGAATTCTGGTGCCAACTCTAATTGTGTATGTTCTGTTTTTTTTAGGATAAAGAAGTCATATTATATCAGCAAACTTGTTAAAGCTAAAAAGACTAATGAATCGAACATTAGGCATGTTATTGATAAGAGGATGAAGAGTTTTGAGATGAACAAAGGCCACACTATCAAGAGTGTTCTATAGTGTCTTTTCTGTAAAGTGGTGTTAGATCACCTGGTAGTTGAAGACAAACTGATTTTGGAACCTAATCTGGTTAAAGCCAAGGTGAATATAGTCATGAAAGGTTGAACCAAGAAATATGCAGTTGTTGCTAATGTCTCCAGTGATTGATGTTATTAATATTAATCTTTGGAGTATGTTTTTGATAAAGCTTTTTTGAATGTGATGTGTCCAATTGGTTTTGATAAGCTGTTTTGTGTAATCTCCAATCTTCCCAATGGCAAAGCTGCTGGGCTTTCTGATATTTCTAATGAGCTTTGAAAATATTGCAATAAGACAATTTTGAATATGCTTTTGGAGCTTTTGAATTTTTGTTTAATTAGTAAATTGGTGTCTAGTTCTTAGAGAGAGGCTTGGATCTCAATGATTCTCAAACCATATAAATAGATGAGTATTCTAATGAATATTTATCCTATTGTTTTAATTGAGATTACACAAAAAATTCTCTCTAAAGTTTTTTCTGATAAGATTTTGTTGGCATGCAACACATATAGTGTTCTCCATGGAGACAATTTTTCAGTCTTGAAAAGTACAACAACATTGTCTTCTATCTTTGCTGTTGGTTTAGTAATTGAAGATGCATTGAAAAAAAACCATAAGCTTTGGTTGGTTTTGCAAGATATGTGGAAAGCATATGATTCTGTTAAATAGGAATATCTTAAAAAATGCCTGGTTAGGATAAAGATGTGTAGCAAGTTTATTTGATTTTTTGGCAGTATTTATGGTGGTCACATTAACAGAGTTATAACTGATTTTGGTTTGTTAAATGAATATCCAGTACATAATAGTTTGGATCAAGAAGAGGTGTTCTTACCTCTTTTTTGGCATATATTCTACAATCTTTTGTTGTGTGAAGTTAAGAGACAGAAGAGCTTATGTGAATATAGATTGAATTCTTATTTCATTTCCAAAATTGGTCATGCTGAATCTCAAACTGGGTTAACCTCCTTTTTTGTCACTAGTGTATTTGTAGATAATACTATCTGAGTTGGCTATAATTAGAAGACTACTCAATATATTTTTAATATTGCTAGTGATTTCTTCTATATTAATAATATTTTTATAAATAATGACAAAACAGTGGCCATTCCTATTAATTGTAATGTTGAGCATTCTTCCTTATTAATTAGTGAGTCATCTATTTCTATTGCCAAGAGAGGTGAATTTCATCACTATCTTGGCATTTATCTGTCTACTGATAGACTATTAAAGCCTAGCTTGGCTAAAGCACATTCTGACATTCAGTTTTTTACCAACCTTATTTTGAAGAAAGCCATCTCAAACAAGCAATTTTTATATTTGATGTTAGCTGTCCTTTATCTTATCATTGATTACAAGACACAATTCAGCTTCATTCCTAATAGTGTGTGTAATAAGTAGAATGCTTTGATTTGTAGAAATTTGAAGTCAAAAGCTAGTCTGCCTCGTGATTTTTCTGGTGATATAATTTACCACTTTTTCTTTTATAGTTTAAAGATCTTTGAGCAAGTTCAGTCTGAAAGAAAATTGGCATCTGTTATGAACTTTGCAAATTCTAGTAGAATTTTAGGGTGTTTGTTTTCTCACAGATCTTATGATTTGCAGATTTTAAGTTGGTGTCCACTCTATCCTTTGTGTTTTCTGGTTTGTATGGGAGTCAGTTTTTTTGATAACTTTTTGGCAGATGTGGTCTGTGTTTTTCTTGAGTGCAATTTGTTCTTAAGTGGTCTTTTGAATAGCTTTTTTTGTTATCAGTGTTACCAGTAGAATTTTAGCTATTAAATTAGCATAAAATTATTCTTATAATTTCTATTATTAATTAGCATATTATTATCATTTTGATTATTACTTGTTAATTAGCCAAATTATTAAATATCATTACTCAATCAATAACTTGATTTGTACTATAGAAATTAAAATGATTAAATTACACAATATCTTGAACCATTTGATATAGTCAAAATTCGCCGAAATTAATGAAAAATTGGCCAAAATAATTAATAATTTGTAGAAATAACTTGTAGTTCACCAAAATGTATTTTTAGTTTACTGAAATTGGAGCAAAGAAAAAAGTACAAGTTCAAAGATTAGTACTATAACAAGTTGTATAAAAGAAGAGCTTCTCTTTTCAAGAAAATGTATCTTCTTATATCTTATCATAGTATCTTACTTTAGATATTTTAATTATAACAAATCACTTTTTTTTACAAAATCAAATAAAAATTAAATATTTGAAAAACCAAATCCTTAAAATTATTACACTTGAAATTTCTCCAACACAACTAACATTTTGAAATTAATTAGCTACCAATTTCAGTAATCTGTTAGTAACTTCAGGCCTGAATAGAAAATGTTTTTATTGACAATTCTATTTCTTTTACATTTCTTTGATTTTTTATTTTTTTTCTTATTATAATTATTAGGATAGTTTACAGACAAAATTTCTGTAGAAAAGTTGACTTTTACAGCAAAGTAACTATACATTTTTAGTAAGCTTTCAGATGAGCAATTCCTGGGAAAGAGTTGATGTTTACTACAACATAACTACACAAAGTAATTAGCACAGAATTGGCTATTCTACTTATAAGTCCAGCAGTTCAAATTATAGGAGTTAATTTGAAAATAAATTCAGTTATTGGAAATTTAACTGTTTCTAAAAAATGTGAAATTAGCAACAAACAAATATTAACAACAATTAAAAAAAGAGACCAAAAACCTCTAGTAACATCAGAGTAGTGTGCCCATGTTAACTGTTCATGATGAGTCTAAGTTCTTTGAATCTCTTCCTTTTTTCTGGCAATACAATGTTGCTTTTGTGAACTAGTTTTACAATTATTATAGCACAGTTTTTAATTGAAATACTTTTAAGTAATAGAAGAGACTTGATTTTCATGGCCTTGTTTCTGACTGGTTCAAGATTTCTGTTGCTTTTCTTAATAATGCTAATTCTTATTCTACTTGCCCTTCAGTTTTAGGTAGTATAAAATCTTTAAATGTTCTTATATCTTGTGAATTTGAGTTAATTTTTAGTTAATTATCTTGTGTTAATTCTAATACTTTGTCAATTTATATGGATGGTTCTTTGAAAAACATAAGCACAGTTAACATGAAAACTGGTACAGCAGTTTTTTTTAAAGACATAAATTTGGGTTTGGGTGTTAGTGTTTTTGGTATGATGTTCTTTACTTTGGTAGAATTACAGGCTATAGCACTGGCTTTTGAGTGTGTCTCCTCTCTTAGTTTGGTTTAGTTGTTCACAGACAGTCAAGCAGTCCTAAATGCATGCAAATTGGAGTTGGGTCTGATATATTTGAACTATTGTAATTAATATTGGATAAAATGCCAGCACATTGTAAGCATTATTCATAATAAGAATTTAAGGGTTAACTAGTACAAAGTTAAGACTCACTCAGATATGTTGGAAAATAAATTTGCAAACATTCTTGCTAATGCTGCTTCTTTTTCTAACTGGCACTTTCTTTCTCAATTAAAAGAATGTTTTATACTGGCTGGGAGTAAGATTGTTTCTAATAGCTTAAGACACTTTGTTCATAATGTTTTTTGGTTTATGTATTGTGTTTGTTGGGAAGTTGGTTCTAGTTCTAAGATTCTGATAAATAGTTTGCTTTTGGACATTGATTGGTTCAGTTCATTTTTGGTGTGACATCCAGACTTGCACATGACTGTTGGTCTTATTAGTAAACCTTCTGCTGGCATCCACACTTAGTTTATAAAAGCTTTATATTATCAGCTATTTGTTGCTATATGGAAGCGACTTTTTAACAAATGCTATCCTAGTGTAACATGTTTATATTGTGGTAATATTGAGGTGTCAAATCATGTTTTTTCTTGTGTAACTAACAGATCTATTTATATTCAATTATTGGATGCTTATGCAGCTTCTTGGAGGGCACTTTCTGGTCTTTTTTATTTGTTTTTTTGTGTGTTTTGGCTAATGTTATCTTGTGTTCCTAATGTTAATGTGTATATGGCTATTTGCAAGAGTTTTGTTTTTGAAGGTTGGCTCCAGGAGGTAATGTCTATTTTTGGTAATTTCAAAGTAGTACATCTGAAAATTGTGGCTTTTGTGTGTATTTTTTGCTTTACTTTTAGAGATAAGATTTGGTTAGTCTGGGCTAGATATTGTGCTTTTATGAAAAAAAATGGGCTGATTCTACCAAGTGGTTTGGTCTCTATCTCAATTTCTGGTCTGTCTTTAGGGTTGTTTGCTGGTGTTGTTAGGTTGCTTGGTGTTGCTAAGACATTTGGTGTTTGTTTCAAATTTTATAAGTCTTGTTTTTTTTTTTTAGGTGTTAGTGATTTGATCTTGGTTTATATAAGTGTTTAGTGTTGTTTTGATCAGTTTGAATAACTGGTCACATGTAGATAAAGCATGATTCATATCTAGTTTAGATCACTTATGTTGATATATTGTACTAGGCAGTGTTTAGACCTTACTTGTAAAACATAATAATAATAAAAAATTAATAAGTTGATTTTTTAATTCTTGGTTTTTTAATTTTATTTAATAATTAAAATATATTATTATTATTTTTGGTTTTAAAAAAACTTAAATATTATTATTTTTAATATTTTACAAAAAAATTATATTTAATAAAAAATTTTTAATTATTAATATTATCTTAAGTATTAAAATTTAGATTATTTGGTTTTTATTTATAAAGTATTTTTATTATATTTTTAAAACTTTTGTTAAAATTTATAATTGATTTTAAAGTTATTTATTAATATAAATTTTTATGTTAAAATTGTTATATTTCTGGTTTTTTTTCTATTATTGTTGTTAATTTTATAATTAATTTTAAGTTGATTTTTTTTAAATTTAAATTAGTTAAGTTGGCTTTACTAATTAAATATATTATTTTTTTTTATTAAGTTTAATAAGTATAACTCAATTACTATTTAGGACTATAAAACAAACCAAATATTCTAAACTAAGTGTAATTCACATACTTTTTATATGTAATTAGCTATTTAAATTAGTTTAAACTATGTTATATTGTTACAATAAAAATAAACTTATCCAAAACTAATATTTTTTAAACTACATCAAATAATCTAATATTATAAAGAATTAATCTAATCAACTATTTAATAATCTTTAAAAGATCAGTTTTAATATTATTAAACTCAAAAAAAAAAAAACTCTTTTTTTCATTGATCTCTTGGTCACAATGAGAGCTTTGAGTCGTCACTGAAATAGCCTTCCTTTTTCCTTTCCCCTTCACCTTTCTCCAGTTATTTCTTCAGACATTCCCCCTTTTGTTGCTATAGAACTGGTGGGCTTTGCTGCTGGTGGTTCTGGGTTTGTTTCAGTTGGGTTGAGAACCCGGTCTGGTGTCAAAAATAAGCACTCAGTTGGTTTTCATTCTCGCAGTGCATTCTATAAGAAGCTGAAGAAACCTGTGATGGTTGACAGGTTGGTAGAGTTGTCTGCTGGTGTCTCGAACGTTATGGATGAAAGTGGTGACGGACCTAACATTGGGTGATTATGGACTAGCAAAGTCAACAGCGAAGTGGACAGTGTGAGTGGCGTTTTGGACTTGAATAACATGGAAAACGTCGTCACTAAGGAAACTTGCTATGCAGAGTCGGATGTTTTGGGTTTGGACAATAACATAAATGATGCCACGCCAAGGAAGACACATACCTGCACCTATGTTCTGAACAGTAAGCCACCATCTCTTTCTTTCAACGTTTCAAGTGATGGTGAGGATACTTTGCCTCTCCTGAGTTCCAAATTTCATGGATTCAATCACCTTCCTCCAATTGGGTTATGTGCACCAGAGAAACGGAATTTTAATTTGTCAAAATTGTTTGCATTAGATATTGAGCTATCTGCTGTTTCTGGCAAAACTAATAATGATAAAATGATCAGTTTGAAAAAAATTTTTTATCACGTTAATGGATTTGAGGGAGTCTCAACTCTCTCAAAATTCCCAGGAATCATCAGATCCTCATTTACATTTGAAATTAATTTAAATAAGGCTAGGAAATTGGCAATTAGTAAGAAAATTTTAGTCAATAATAATCTGAGAAAATCAAGTGTCTGTTCAGATTGGGAAGTGATAGTCAAGAAGATCCCAGTGGATCTTTTTAGATTGGCAGTAAAGTCAGTCTTTTCCAAATTTGGCAAGGTTGTTTCAATCAAAATGCAGCTGATTGGTCTCTGGCAAAAGGCCCTGGTCAAATTTGAGTCATCTTAAGTAGCTAGTCTGGTTGCTTCCAAATGGTCAGTCCTCATGGGAAAGGATTCGGTGCATGTGGCTTTGGCAATCAATAATAAACAAACATGGGTATCGAGAGATCAGCATTAGGCTTTGCTTTATACTCTTTCAGTTGGCATCAATACCCATGATCTTTTCTGTTTGTTGGAGTCATACAGTGGGAAGACTTGTTACATTGGCCATAATTCTAATTCATATGTTTGTGATAGATGTGCTGTAATTTGTTTTGGTGATAAGGCATCCAAGTTGGCTGCTATTGGTACCGTTCCAGTTTTCAAAGGTGTGAGTTTGCGTTGGGCTGGTCTTTCTTTGGCCAGTTGCACTCATTGTAAACAATTTGGTCATGTTATGGTCAACTGCTCCTTGGGTGAGTATTCTGGTGTTCGAGGAAAGAGGGTGGTTTCTGAGCAAGATCAGATTCATCTAGCTGGGATATATAAGAAAAAGTCGGCTCCTATTGCTCGTCCGGTCTCATTTGGTGGTAAAACATAGGCCCAAGTTGCTGGTGGCTCTTCTTCTCGTGTGACTTCCTCTGGTTTGGTTGGTGCTGGTTTGCATTCTGGTTTGGTTCATTCTTCAATGGCAACTGACTCTCCTACCATTTCTTATTTGAATGACCGGCTGGCAATTTTGGAGCACTCTTTGGAGCTTTTGACTAACTGCATTTCTGGCATTTTGGTTTGACTGGAATCCATTGATTTGGTTTCTGTAGTGACCTTTTCTCTGAGCCTTCTTCCTGCTGTTTCTGAAACTTTAACTTCTAATGTAGATTTTGATATGATTATGGATACTGCTTTGGTCTCATTTGGTACTCCTCCATTCGTCATTTATGATGCTGTTGTTAAGCTCAGCTCTAGTAGTTCCAAAGTCCTCACTGCCAAAGTGGGTGGTTTGGAAACAAAATTGATTGCTTTGGAGGCCTCAGTTGGTTCAGTTTTGGATAAGTTAAATATTCTGTGCTCTGGTTTGGGTTTGTCAGTTCCCCTGTCTTCTCAATGACTCACTTAATTTGGAAAATTGCCACGTGTAATGTTAGAGGTATGAACAATCCTGCAAAACAGGAAGATGTCATTTGTTGGCACAAGAATATGAACAATTTGATTTCTATTGTTACTAAGACCAAGCTAAAGAGTAAGGTCTGTCCATGGATTGCAACTAGGTTTGATGGTGTTTGAGTCTTTACTTCAGGTCAAGATTCTGGTAATCTGAGTTCGGGTGTTGCTATTGTTGTAGACAATTCTCTGGCTCGCCATGTGTATAAGGTTTCTAAGGTGCCTGGTTGGCTTCTTTCAATTAAGTTGCTTTTTAAGAACAAACTTTTGGTATCAATTTTGGGGCTTTATGCTGGTGCTTCTCTGGCAGTCCGTTTCTCTCAAGCTAGTGAAGTCAATTCCTTGATAGCTAGGGCTGTGAATGAGTCTTCTTTTGTCATTTTGGGTGGTGATTTCAATGAAGATGGCTCTCGCAGGTGTGCTAGTTTTAAGAAGTGTTTGGATTTGGGAATGGTCAATTCTCTGGCAGGGAATTCATTGGCAAAAAGTCCTACCTGGAGAAATTCAAGGGGTGTTGTAAGAACTATTGATTATGTGTTCATTTCGTCAAATTTGGTCAATGCGATAGTAAGCCAAGATGTTTTGGATGTTAGTGAGTATTTTGATACTGATCATCAAACAGTTTGTGTGTCTGTGGGTTTGGGTGGACTTTTGGATATGCATTCGAACTTTTTTCGTAGGCAGGCGAATAGAGATCAATGGAAGTTTAACATTAGGGGCATTGATGAGAGTAAATGGGACAATTTCAGGTGTGCCACTTTGGCCAATGCAGCAATGTTCTCAGATAAGTTTGCCACCTCTGTAAGATTCTCAGATTTGGATGTGATGTGGGACGTCATTTGCGAGGTCATAGTGCTTTTAGCTAATAGTACTTTCAAAAAAAAATGATTCAAGAACTTTGATAGAGTTTTCTCTAAGGAATCCTCAAAGTTTTACAAATTGGAGCTTTTGGTTTTTAAGATCATCAAGACATCGCGTAAGGAAGATGTTGTTGGTTTTGCTTCTTTCATGGATTGTTGGACTTCTCTGGACAGTATTAAGGCTTTAATCATTTGGGATCTGATGGATTTTGGTATGGACTCTGGTCATGTCCTTTTTGCTCTCTCAAGCACTCGAAAATCATATTGTGCATTTAAGCTCATTGAGTCTCAGAACGCCAAGAAGGCTAACATTAGATCAGCCATAGATAAGAGAATGGAAAGCTTTGAGGTCAATAAAGATTATACGATAAGGAGTGTGCTGGAGCACCCATTTTGTAAGGTGGTGCTTGATCACTTGGTTGTTGATAGTGAACTGGTTTTGGAGCCTGATCAGGTTATGAGCAAGGTGGACGTGATCATGAAGGGTTGAACTAGGAAGCGTCGGGTGGTCGATAATATGTCAAGTAAATGGTGTCGCCAATATCAGCCTTTGGAGTATGTTTTTGATGAGGCTTTTTCAAAGGTGATGTGTCCGATTGGTTTTGACAAGTTGTTTGGGATGGTTTCCATCCTTCCTGATGGCAAAGCTGCTGGTCTGTTGGGTATCTCAAATGAGCTTTGGAAACATTGTGATAGGTCTGTCTTGGAGATGTTGTTGGTGCTTTTGAACACTTGCTTGGCTGGTGAATCAGTGCCCGGTGTTACCAGTAGAATTTTAGCTATTAATTAGCATGAAATTTCCCTTATAATTCCTATCATTAATTAGCACATATTATTATCGTTTCGAATTTCACTTATTATTTAATCAAATTAGCAATTATCATCATTTAATCAATAACCCGATTTGGACCATAGAAATTGAGATGATCAATTTACACAATACCCTGAACCATATAACATAGCAAAAATTCGCCGAAATTAATGGAAATTGGCCGAAATAATTCATAGTTCAGCGAAATAACTTGTAGTTCGCCGAAATG
>JAAOMT010000129.1:0-123937 GCA_016748015.1 Geosiphon pyriformis | reverse complement strand
GGGTAGCCTACAGACGAGATTCCTGTAGAAGAGTTGACTTTCACAGCAAAGTAACTACACATTTTTTAGTGAGCTTCCAGACGAGCAATTCCTGGGAAAGAGTTGACGTTTACTACAACGTAACTACATAAAATAACTGGCACGGAATTGGCCATTCCACTTATAAGCCCAGCAGTTCAAATTATAGGAGATAATTTGAAGATAAATTCAGTTACTGGAGGTTCAACCACATCCAGAAAACGTGAATTCACAGCAAACAAGCATCAACAACATTTAAGAAAAGAGACCAAAAAAACCTCCAGTAACACCGGCCCATGGAGAGAGGCCTGGGTTTCGATAATTCCCAAGTCTTATGAGTAGGAAGGTGTTCTGACAAACACACATCCTATTGCTTTGATCAAGACAGCCCACAAGATTCTTTCCAAGGTTCTTTCTAATAGGATTTCTGCTGCATGCAGTACTTTCAATGTTCTTTGTAAGGACAATTTTTTGGTTTTGAAGGGTACGACTACTCAGTCTCCCATTTTTACAATTGGTTCAGTAATTAAGGATGCTCTGGAAAAAAATTGTGAGCTCTGGCTGGTGCTGCAGAATATGAGGAAGGCTTATGATTCAGTTGGCTGGAAGCATCTTGAAAAAAGCCTGGTCAGAATTAAGATGTGCAGCAAGTTTATTCGGTTCTTTGGTAGTATATACAGGAGTTGCACCAATTGAGTGATGACGGATTTTGGTTTAACTGGTGGTTATCATGTGTATGATGGCTTAGATCAGGGAGAAGTTTTTTCCCTCCTTCTGTGGCGCATTTTCTATGATTCTTTGTTGTGTGAAGTTAAACGTCAGGAGAGTGTGTGTGGGTATAGACTGAATTCGTACTTTATCTCTAAAAATGGGCGTGCTGAGACTTGGGCTGGACTTTCTTCATTTTTCGCCGCTGGTGCTTTTGTCGATGATACAATTTGGGTTGGTAACAGTCAAGCTGCCACTCAGCATATTCTCGATATTGCCAGTGAATTTTTTCAGGTCAACAATATCTCTGTTAACAATGACAAAACAGTGGCCATTCCCATCAATAGTAGAGTCAGCAGTCTCTCCCTTTCTATTAGTGGCTCACCCATTTCCGTTGCTAAGAAGAGGGAACCTCATTGGTATCTGGGTATTTTTCTTTTAACTGAGGGTCTTTTGAAGCCGAGCTTGGCTAAGGCAAATTCAGACGTTCGCTTTTTTGTCAATTTGGTTCTGAGAAAAGCTATTTCAGATAAACAATTCCTATACTTGGTGTTGGCAGTTTTCCAGCCCATAATCAGTTATTGGACACAATTTAGTTTTATATCGGTTGGTGTTTGTGCCAAGTGAGATGCTCTGGTCTGCAAGGGCTTGAAGCTTAAGTCTGGCCTTCCACTTGATTTTCCCAGTGATATGCTGCACCACCCTTCATTTTATGGTTTGAAATCTTTCTCGCAGATACAGTCTGAGTGTAAAGTGGCCTCTCTCGTCAGTTTTGTGAACTCTGGTGGAATCTTGGGTTGCTTATTTTCTCACAGGTCTCATGACTTACAAGTTCAGTGTTGGTGTCCTGTTCATCCATTAAATTTCCCTGTTCGAGTTAATATCAGTGCTTCCAACAACTTTTTGGCAGGCTTGGTTCATATTCTTCTTGACTGCAATTTGTCTCTGGGTGGATCTTTTGTTAGTTCTTTTTGGTCTAGCAGTAGTGCACCTATGTCTACTGTTTTGGGCAAATCTAAGTTTTCCAAGTTTCTTTCTTCTTTCTGTCAGTTTGGCATTGCCTTTGTTGATCAACTTCGTGATTGTCATGATGCCATCTTTGACTGGTATATCTTCAAGTGGTGGAAGAGGCTGGACCCCCGTGGCACCATTTCGGAATGGTTCAGGCTTGCTACTGCATTTTTCAATGATGCTTCTCTCCTTTCTGATGATCAGTTTGTCTCAGATGGTGCTGTTTATCAAGATATTCTTGGTTCTACTGATTATGCTTCTGTTTGTGGTCGTCTTTCTCAGGTTATTTCTGGTAGCTTGTCTGTTTACACGAACGGATCTTTGAGAAGTTTGGGTACTGCTGCTTTTTTTGAGGACATTGGTTTGGGTTTGGAAGTTGGTGTATCAGGCTTGATGTCATCCACCCTTGTAGAATTGCAGGCTATTGCATTGGCCATAGAGTGTGTCCCTTTGTCCTGTTCCATTCACGTGTTTTCTGATAGTCAGTTTGCTTTGAGTGCTTGTGAATCAGAAATGGATCTTGTGTGTTCTGACTTTCGCAATTAGTATTGGATCAAGTGTCAGCATATCGCTAATGTTATTTGTAGTAAAAATTTGAGAGTTAGTTGGCACAAGGTCAAAGGTTACTCTGGCGTTTCTGGTAATAAGCGTGCTGATGAGATTGTTGGCATTGTCTCTCTTTCCAGTTGGCGTCTGCATTCTCGCTTGGATGAACATTTTTTGGTGGCTGATGGTGGTGTGATTTTGGGCAATTCGAAACATTTTGTTCATGATATTTGCCAATCAATTTGTTGTGCATGCTGGGAAGTTGGTTCTGGTACTAGGTTTTTGAAGGATAATATGCTTTTTGATATTGACTGGTTCTGCTCTTTTATGGTCTGGCATCCTGACTTGCACATGGCCACCGGCTTCATTAGCAGGCTCTCGGCTAATGCTCGTACCTATTTCATGAAGGCTCTGCATCACCAGTTACCTGTTGCTATGAGGAAGCGTCTTTATAATAAATATTACCTTAGTGTGCTGTGTTTATATTGTGGTGATGTGGAGTCTTTGGACCATGTGTTTTTTTGTAAGGTCAACGATTCTACTCATAGTCAGATATTGGATTCTCATGTGGCTTCTTGGAAGGCTTTTACTGGTTTGTCACTCTTTTCATCAGCTATAATACAGCTTTTGTTATCTTGTGCTTCTGATTTCCCTGTGTTTGTGGCTCTATGCAAGGGTTTTGTGTTTAATGATTGGTTTCGCGAGGCTGTTTCTGTGTTCCGTGATCCCAAAATTGCAGGACTAAAGGTGGTTAAGTTTGTGCGCTCTCTTGGTCTTGCCTTTAGGAATGATGTTTGGATGGTTCATGCTAAGCATTATGCTTACATGAAGAAGGCCAAGTTGATTCTGTTGGATGGTTCAACACCTGTTTCAGTCTCTGGTCTGGTTTCAGGGTTTTCTACTGGTGTTGTTAAGCTGCTTGACATCACTAAGGCTGTGAGCATTCGTTTCGGTTTTTGTAAACCATGTTTATTTTTTTCTGGTGTAGGCAGTTTAGTTTCAGTTCGTATATCTGAGTAGTGTTGTTCTGATTGGCCCGAATGACTGGTCACATGTAGACAATACATGATTCACGCTTAGTATAGATCATTTCCTTGATGTGTAGCTCTAGGTAGTGTTTGGACCTCACTCATAAAATGAAATAAAAAAAAAAAAAAACTCATATAACTAAAGAAATATTAAATTAAAAAATATATTATTATCAATGCCAACCAGAAAATTTTAATTACCAAACATATTAATATTATTTATATAATACTTTTTTTTCAGTAAAACTATTTTTTTTCCTAATTTATTAACAATTTTGTTAAAAAACCCAAATAAATCATAGTTTATTAATCTTGAGATTAAAAATACTGTTTGAAACCAAATTATTATTAATAAACTGTTCAAATATAATAATCAAAGAGCTAACAAACTTAATAATTAATCCAATTAATACAAAAAGTTTGATTAAATCAGATTTCAAAAAATACAACCAAGATAACATCAAAAAATTATTAACAATAACAAAAAAAAAAGCAAAAGTTATCAAAAAAAGAAATTCAGAAAAGCTTAAAGGAGCAGAAGTTTTGGCATAAAATTTGGAGTTTACAAAACAGGATATAAATACCTTAAGAATCTTGAAAAAGAAAAATGGAAACACCTTATAATTTACAGTTAAATAGTCTATTTCTTAACATCTAAAACAATATCAGCAGCCAGAAATTTCCTACTAAATACAACACTTTTTTAGTATACTAGTTTTAATAATAATAGTATTCAAATTGACTTGAGATTCAAATATAATCAGAACAAACTGAAAATGATAACCAAAATTAAAAAAGTAAGGAATAAAACATGTCTAACTACCAACTTAAAAAATTATATTACTGATTTTAAATACAGTACAACCAGAAAAAAAATTAACCAACTTGGTCTTAAACCTATTATAAAACAAAATAATTTCATTTTTATTTACTAAAAGAAAGATTTTAATACTATTTTTATCTATTAAAACCAACTAATAATTTAAAACAAATACAACAAAGTCCAGTTTTTTAAAATAAACAACCACATATTGCCAAATGCCAATAGGCTTTAGTACAACACAAATAACTTTACCAAACACATTGAAAGCTGTTTTAATATCAGCAGCAAATACATCTAAAAGCATATTATATAATATAACAGTAGCAAAAATAGAATTAGACTCAGAAATTACCAAAGACTTGGCAATTTTAAGAATGGCTAAATGAACAAAACTTGTAAGCTCAACCAAAAAGACAGTTTTCAAAGACTCTTAAGAAGCAAATTTCATATAAAAAAGCTTTATATTGTCTTTTAACACCAATTTTACATTTAAAAAACTATGTACAGACTAGAAAACAGTCTTAACATAAGCCAATTTGATTTTAAAAGTAGTATCAAGTACCAGAATAGAGACTATTTATCTAGTAAATCTTTAATAACTAGTAATGGTTTTCCAAGCATTATTAATAACAGCACCAGAAACCAGAGAAGAAATTGAATCAGTTTCTATTTGATTAGTCTAGTTTTTAAAAGCAAATGATTTAACAAAAAATTGTTGTTTTGCTTATAAAACTGGCAATAATTTGTTAAAGAATATTACATTTGGCAACACAATCAGTAATTGATTTTGGCCTATTTTGAATGATGTATTGGATAATACAACAAAGATCTTATTAAGAGTTTAATATAATAATAACAGAAGTAAGTAATTGCTTCCATATTTTTAAATATTTAGTCTTTTTAACTATATTTTTTAAAGAGATAGTGTTAACAGCACCAAATATAAAAGCTATAAAAGAAAAAACCAGTTTGTTAAACAGTCTATTATTAAAAATTTTTGGGCTTTTAGATAAGATAAAAGCAACATTAAAACTAACTTATATGTGTCTCTTTAAGAAAACTTTGACTGATAAAAAACCAGCCAAAAATAAAGAAAATACTTTAGTAATTACCAAAGACAGTTTTTTATAATTATTAAATAAGAAAAAAATTTCTAAAATATTTTATTTAGTAGTTTCTATAACAGAAAAAAACTTCTTTCTCCCTTACATTCATAAATTCTCAAAAAGTGTTTTTCTGAAAAAAAAGTTTTTTTTATTTTTTCTTGTTAGTATTTCACAATTTCTCTTTCTAATAATCCTTTTTTCGTGGACTTGAAGACTGCTTCTAGTAGCAACATGTCTAAAAAGAAGGCACCAAAGGGTGCTTTTCATGGTCCTGCTGGTGGTTCCTTCTTGCAGAAGAAGAAAGTTGTGCTTGAGAATGTCAAACACTCAGATGACAAAAAAAATATCTCTCTAAGCAAGTCTGAACTTGGTAACAATATGTTCTCTGATGTGGATAATGTGTTTGGTGACAAGAAAAGTGCTAACATGACTGGCATTAATGTTGGGTCTCTTCTGGATTCAGCTGCCAACACTCTTAAAGCCAAGCATATTAATACTGATACTATTTTCAGTTCATCTCTTGGATTTCCTAATTTTGTCATGGATAATGATGAAGATGTCTTTCTTTTTCTTTGCCTTTCAATCTTTTTGGAAAAGAAATGGATTGATCCAAAAATTATTAAGACTCAAGTTGAGGTGTCTGCCAAAAAATTTTTTGCTCTTGATATCAATCTTAGTGCTATAGAAGGGAAATCAGCAACAGCAAAAACTCAGTTAATTAGAAAATTTTTTTTATCAATCAATGGTTTTGGGGGGGCCATTACTCTCTCAAAATTTGAAGGGATCATTTGATCTACCTTCACTTCCAAAAAAAGCATGAATATGGCTATATCATTGGCCAGAGAAAAAGAGATCAATGTAAATAGTGATCTTAAGAGACAAGAAATGAGGTCAGATCAGGCTGTGATAATCAAGAAAATTCCCATAAATACATTTAAAAATATGATTGTCACCACAGTATCCGAATTTGGGGAAATTAAGTCGATCAAAATTCAATTAATTGGAATGTGACAAAAGACTATGGTGGAGTTTGCTGAATTGAACCAAGCTGATTCATTGGCTTCAAAGTGGTCATTTCTGATTGGTAAAGATTCTGTGTGTGTAGCCAAAGCAGTAAGAGATTGTGAGACTTGGGCATTTAGGGATTGGTTCAGAGCACTTCTGTTTACTTTATCTGTAGGAACAACTGTTCATGATTTGGGCAATCTTTTGAAAAGTGCTGGTGGGAAAACATGCATCATAATTAGATCCATGAAAACTGGTAATAGGATTTACTGTGCAGTAGTCGGTTTTGTCTCTGATAATAATCTAGAATCTGCCTTTTACATGGAGCCTATCTTTAATGAAATAAGACTCTCTTGGGCTAGAATGGATTTGGTTCATTGTGAAAAGTGTGGGCATTTTGGACATTTGGCTCTTAAATGTAATACACCAGATGCAATCATGCTGTCATCATCTAAGGGATCATACAAAAAGAGTGCTTCAGAGGAACTTCATTTTCAGCTTGCTAAATTGTATGAAAAAAAATGTGTTCTGATATCTCACCCTGCTGCTTTTGGTAGCAAATTTTGGACCCAAGTGGTCTCACTCTCTAAGTCTTCTGACAGTACTTACTTTGGGTCTGGTTCTAGTCTTTTTCTTCATGGACTCTCAAGTCTTGGTGGTATCTTTCCTCTTGTGTCTACAGTCTTCTCTGGCTTAAGTAATTGTTTAGTGGTCTTGAAAAGGTCTTTGGAGCTTTTGGCAGATCAGGTGTTTGACATTATGAAGAAGCTGAGTTTTGTGGAATTAGTGCCTTTGGCATCCAAGTCATTTGTCTCACTTCTGGTTGTTCCGGCATTTTTGGACTCTGTTGTGGATTCAGATATGGCTCTAAATGGTATACTGGTGTCTTCCATTCTTTCTCCTTTAGTTGTTGCAGACACAGTTGCTAATCTTAGCTCAAGTAGCTCAAAGATTTTAACCACCAAGGTGGGTGAATTGGAATCTAAGTTGGTGGCTTTGAAAGTGTTAGTTGAGTCAGTTTTGGTAAAGTTGGATCAATTGTGTTCTGGTTTGGGTTTGCCAGCTCCTATAAACTTTTAATGAGTGATTTGGTCTGGAAATTTGCCACGTATAATGTTAAGAGTTTGAACAATTTAGCTAAACAGGAAGATACTATTAGATGGCATAAAGATTTTTGCAATTCAGTTTCTATTTTTATTGAGACTAAGCTCAAAGGTTGCACTGGGCCATGGATTAAAAATAGGTTTTCTGGTTTAAAAGTTTTTAGTTTTGGGATGGATTCTGAACATTGTGGAGCAGAGATTGCAATCATTTTGAATGATGATCTTGCTTATCATATGTGTAAAATTTCAGAAGTCCCTGGATGCCTTATTTTTGTTCGTTTTCTTTTTGCCAGCAAGGCTTTTGTTATGATTTTGGGTCTGTATGCTGGTGCTTCAGCTGGTGTAAGATTCAAGCAGGCTTCTGCTGTCAATGCTCTTATTGCATTGACAATTAGCTCTAGCTCTTACATTCTTCTCAGTGGTGATTTTAATAAGAATGGGGCTGGGCATAGTATAAGTTTCAAAAAATGCTCAGATTTGGGTTTACACAATGTACTTTTAGCAGGTTCCATATCCAAGTCTTCTATGTGGTACAATTTCAGAGGAGTGAAAAAGACTATTGATTTCATTTTTGTGAGTAATCATCTCTCATCAGCTGTGTTTGATGGATGTATTGGTGGAGTTTTTGATCATTTTGATACTGATCACTTGGCTGTGTTGATCTCAGTGGGACTGGGTGGTCTTTTAGACAAGCAGTTAAATACATTGCACAAGCTTGCAAACACAGACTGTTGGAAGTTTGATTTTAAGGACTCAGATGCTGCTAAATGGAAATGTTTTGATGATCATGCCACTGCTGGTATGTTGTTTTTGAGAGATGACTTTGCTGCTGCTAAGGATTTTGGTGACTTGAATGCTATGTGAGAACTTTTGGAAAAGATGTTAACAAAGTCAGCAGACTTTATTTTTTCTAAACATTGATACAGTACTTTTGACTGTTCCAGGAACAAACATTTGTCTAGGTTTTACAGACTTGAATTGTTAATTGTTAAGATAGTTAAGACTCTGAATGTGGGTAATTCTTTGAAATTTGTCCGTTTTGTTAAAATTTGGTCAGTTTTAGATGATGTAAAATTCTCCAAAATTTCTGGTTTGCTCGATACATATAGCAATTCTGTAGAGGTTTTCAAACAATTGTCAGTTGTTAAAAAACATTACTATAAGACTAAGTATATTGAATCTGAGCTGGCTAAGAGTGCTTCTATTAACAGAGCAATTGGTAAATGTATGAATGACTTTGTTTTAGAAAAGAGTAATATGATCAGTAGTATTCTAAAGCACCCCTTTCACAAGATTGTTCTTGATCACTTGGTATTAAATGGGGAATTAATTCTGAAACTGGCTGAAGTAAAGGCCAAAGTTGATAATATTATGGTTGATTGAACTAAGAAACACAAAGTACTTGATTCTGTGTCTGATCTGTGGTCCTGTCAGTATGCCTCTTTGGACTATATAGTTGACAATGCTTTTTCTGGTGTGATAAATGAAATCTGGTTGGGTGATTTATGTGCAGTTGTAAAGAATTTGCCAGATGGCAAAGCTGCTGGCCTTTCAGATGTCTCAAATGAACTTTGGAAACATTGTGATAATTTGGTGTTGAGTTGTCTTCTGAACTTACTGAATTCTTGTCTTATGCATAGAGATGTTCTGGCTTTGTAGAAATGTGCCTGAATCTCTATGATTTCTAAACCATATGAATGGAAAGAATGTCTCACTAATACGCAGTCAATTGCTTTAATAGAAACTGCTTGTAAAATTTTGTCAAAAATTTTGCCTAACTGTTGTTACTGGAGGTTTTTGGTCTCTTTTCTGTAATGTTGTTGATACTTATTTGCTGTGAATTCACGTTTTCTGGATGTGGTTGAACTTCTAGTAACTGAATTTATCTTCAAATTATCTCCTATAATTTGAACTGCTGGGCTTATAAGTGAAATGGCCAATTCCTTGCCAGTTACTTTATGTAGTTACGTTGTAGTAAATGTCAACTCTTTCCCAGAAATTGCTCATCTGGAAGCTCACTAAAAAATGTGTAGTTACTTTGCTGTGAAAGTCAACTCTTCTACAGGAATCTCGTCTGTAGGCTACCCTAATAATTATAATAATAAAAGAAAAAAAAGAATATAAAAGAAATGTAAAAAAAAATAGGAATTTTATCAAGGAAAACGTTTTCTATTCAAGCCTGGAGTCACTAACAGTTTACTGAAATTGGTAGCTAATCAATTTCGAAATGTTAGTTGGGTTTTGGGGATTTTCCAAGTACAATAATTAAAGAATTTGGTTTTTCGAATTATTTGATATTTATTTCTTTTTGTGTATATAGAAACAGTTTTTAAGAGATAAATCTAAAGTAAGATACATTTTCTCGAAAAGAGAAGTTCTTCTTTTATACAACTTGTCGTAACACTATTCTATGAACTTGAACTTTGCTATTTTCTATAATTTTGCTGAACTAAAGATACATTTCGGCAAACTACAAGTTATTTCTGCAAACTATTAGGTATTTTGGTGAACTATCAATTATTTCGGTGAATTTCTATAAATTTTGGCGAACTTTTGAATGTTACATAGTTTGGGGTATTGCATGATTGATCATCACAATTAGATTACATTTGTGTTGTATACAATTTGGGTTATTAATTAAATGATAATTTCGGACATTTTTTGCTAATATAATAAGTGATAATTTGAAATGATAATATATGCTAATTAATGATAGGAATTATAAGATAGTTTTATGCTAAATGATATCTCTAATTTTGTCTGGTAACATAACCTCCTCCTCAAGACTGAGCTCTGTCGAAGTCCAAGTACTGTCTATTATTTTCAGATAATAATCCAAAATTATTGAAGAAATTTGGTTTGAAAATTGTTGAAATTTCAGTTCTGTGAGCTTTCCAATGTATTAAATCTTCAAAGGTTGAAAAATTGGGTTTTGTAGTATGTTTTCACAGGTGTGGAATAGGTTATAAAGTCTAAGAGCAGCTCTAAGCCTATAGCGACTGTTTGTTGATCCAGCTGTTGTCTTGAATTCGTTGTGAAGTTGTTTCTGAATAGCTTCTTTTGTGAGGTTTGCTGTTGTAAGTTCCAGTTTCCATTTGTAGAGTGTTTTTCCAATGTGAAAATATCTATAGATTGGAGAATATTCAGTGTTTTCTTCATTGAAACACAGTTGAAGTTTTTGTTGAATTGTAGCATTTGGTGGGATACTAATCGGAGTGAGCATTAGGTTTTCTCTTAAAGCAAGCTTTAACAGTTCTAGCAGGTAAATTCCAGTATAACTTCTTGTGTTCTTTTTATATGGATGATATTTTCATGAATTTGGGGCTAAATTTGTAACTACTTCTGTTTGGGTATAATTTATGTGGTTTCCAATAACAGTAATGGATAATTCGGGTATTGTTTTTAAAGCTAACATTAGTTTTTGGGATAATTGTTAAATGTTTTGAGGAATAGTCATTATAAGCACTTGAAAAAAAATAAAAATTTATTTTTGGTGTATGGATTTTTATGTTATTTTTGTTTTGTTTTTGTGAAATTGTTCTAAATTATAAGAGAATAACTAGTAAAATTAAATTAAGTGTTCAGATTAGAAGGTTGTTCAATGACAACTATTGGTTCTACGTTTCGGGGAATATCTTCAAGACTGATCAAAGGGGAATGTGTACCAATTTGTGGAATTAATGATTCAGGATTGTTTCTGGAATAATAGTGTTTCAAACAATCTCTATGTGCAACTTTTGCTAGGATTTTGTCATCAAGTCTTAGCTTGTATGATCCATTGCCTAAAACTTCATAGATAAAGAATGGTCCATCCCATTTATTTTCAAATTTTCCACTTCATTGTTTTTCAGCTTTAGTTCTGTGTAAGAGAACTTTGTTTCCAATTTTGAATTTATTGGTGACTGAAGGCAATTTGTCATCATGCCATTTTTTTTGTTGAGCTTGGGAGTGTTTAATATGGGTGGCTACTATTCGTCGTTTTCCTTCCAATGTGCTAAGCAGAGTGTAGGCTCTTCGCTGAAGCGTTTCTTGTAAATTGTTTTCATCAATCAGTTGTGCTGGGTATGTTTCTACTGTGAAACTAATTGGTAATGTTGCCATCCTTCCATAAGTTAAATCAAATGGTGTGTGTTTCGTGGTATCTTGTTTTAATGTCCTATATGCTAGTAACACTGATGGAATAAAGAGATCCCATTCTTGCTCAAAATTGGTTGAGACTTTGGCTAATGATTCACACAATGTTCTGTTAAAACATTCCATAAGTCCATTTGTTTGTGGATGGTAGGGCAAAAACAGAGGTCTTTTGACACTGAATCATTCACAAATTTCTTGTATCAGGTTGTTCACAAAGTGTGTTCCCTGATCGGATAAAAGTTCAATTAGACATCTATGTCTACAAATGATGTCTTCATAGATGAAATTTGCTACTGATTTTGCATCTGCTCGTTGAATGGCTCTGGCTTCAGGCCATTTAGTAAGATAGTCTACAGCTACTGCAATATAATGGTTTCCTTGAGTGGTAATAGATAGTGGTCCAACTAAATCGATACTAACTCTGTCAAAAGGCTGTCCAACTTTGATTGGATTTAAAGGTTCTGTAGGGCAAGTTTCTCCTCTTTTTTGACAACTATCACAAGATTCGACATATTTGTGAATGTCTTTTCTCATTCAAGGCCAAAAATAGTATTCTAGTGTTCTTTGAGTGGTGTTATCTTTTCCGAAGTGTGCTGATGAAGGATCTGAGTGCATATTGTATAAAATGGTCTCTTTTTCCTGTTCTTGTATTAATCTGAGTGGTTTGGTTGGGTTTTTGAAATTTCGATAATAGATAATGTTGTTGTGTAGAAAATATTGTTTGGCTTGTTGTTGTAACTGATATTTTTCATCTGGGGACTAATCTGTTGGGATTGTTAATGTCTCCAAATATTGTTTGAGATTGTTGTAGTTTTCGGGGTTCATTGTTTGTTGTTTTGATGCTGTTAATTCAAATGGGTGTTGGTTTTGTTTTCTAATCTTGTCTTATTCTTGAAAGACAATCAATGTTGGTGTGGAGTTTTCCTGGTTTGTGGTATATGATGTATCGGTAATTAGCTAAAAATCCTGTCCATTGGGTTTGTTTTGCGTTCAGCTGGGTGTTTTTGTTTTGAAGCCATTTAAGTCCAATATTATCAATGATAATATCAAATTCTTTGGGTCTGAGGTAAAGGTTGAAGTGATGTAGGGCCCAGATTACTGCTGCAGTTTCTAATTCTGTTGTGGGGTAGTTCTTTTTGGCTGGCTTTAATGTTCTATTAGCATAAGCAATTACTCGCTTATTTCCATTGTCATCTAACTGTGATAGGATGGCACCAAAGGCAGTATAAGAGGTGTCAGTTGCTAACTGGAATTGGTTATTGAAGTCTAGGTAGGCGAGGATTGGAGCTGTTGTAAGTTTTTCCTTAAGTATTTTGAAGGCATTTTGGTGTTCTTCTGTCCATTTGTATTCGACATTTTTAGTAGTGAGCTGGTTGAGGGGTTTTGCAATTTCTGAGAATTCTTTGATGAATTTTTGGTAATAGGATGCTAATCCAATAAATCCTTTTAATTCTGTGATATTTTGTGGAGTCTTGAAGTTTTTGACAGTACTGATTTTTCCAGGGTCTGGTTTAATTCCATTTTTGCTAACAATGTGACCAAGAAAAGCTAAACTTGTTTTTCTGAAGTAGCATTTTTCAATGTTCAATTTCAATTCTGCTTTCTGTAATCATTGAAAAACTTCTCACAGGTGAATTAAATGTAGCTCGAAAGATGGTGAATAAACATCAGTGTCATCAAGATAAACTACTACTGATTTCCAAAGAAGGCCTTTGTAAACAACATCCATGAGTCTTTGGAATGTTGCTGGTGCATTGCATAATCCGAAAGGCATTACATTGAACTCGGAATTTCCTCCTTGAATGGTGAATGCTGTTTTGGGGTGGTCTTTGGGATTTATAGCAACTTGTCAGTATCCACTCTCTAAATCTAATGTTGAAAAGTATTTGGACTTTCCAAGGGCATCCAACATGTCATCAATTTGGGGAAGAGGGTAGGCATCCCTAATGGTAACACTGTTGAGTTGTCGGTAATCAACACAAAATCGTATTTTTCCATTTTTTTTTTAACTAGGACCACAGATAAAGCCCATGGGCTCATTGATGGTTGAATAAGCCTATTGTTAAGCATTCATTGTACTTCTTCTCGGATAAATTGGTGACTTTCTGGGGCAACTCAGTAGGCTTGTTGTCGCCTTGGTTTGGCATCTTCTGTATAGATTTGGTGTTGAACCAAATTAGTTCTTCCTAAGTCATTGTTGTTTTTGGCAAAGATGTCAGCAAATTCTGCAATTAGCTCTTTGAGCTGGGTCTGTTGTTGTGGTTCAAGTTGTCCTATGTTGATTCGAGATAGTTTTTCCATGACAACATGGTAGTTTTCAGAGCTAGAGTTTGGGTTGATTTTTGGTATTAAATGTCCAATAATTTCAGAGAAATCGGGAACTATTTGGGGTAATTCTTGTTGAAATATATTACTGTGAATAACTCCAATTTCTAAATTATTTAATAAAATTATGGGGTAATTATTGGGATTGTAAAAAGTAACTCAGACTTTCTTTGTTCCTTCTGGAATATAAATGTTTGGGATCGAAATATTATGTTCCAAGCAGACTTGTTCATTGAACTCAAAAATTTGTTGTGTGGTTGTTGACTTTGGGCAGGTGTAGATTTCTAGATGTTTTCCAAAGGGTGAGATAGTAATCGGTTGTAGAAGTCTGAGAATCTGGTGGGATTCATTCTGTGTGTTAAGAGCTATATTAACTGGAACTGTGAATCATCTAGTTGAACCAAAACTTTGGGTTCCTTTATCGCTTTTTCCTAATTGTTCTCTTTGATTGACTAGTTGCAAACCCGAAATGTTAATTAAGGGTAGGTAAATAGCTTGGGCAATTTTTTCAGCATGTTTAATCTTGAATGGTTTGTCAGTTTCATTTTGAAGCATCACTGTTATGTCTTCAGTATATCCAGCATCGATTATTCTTTCTCTGACATTAATTTTCTTGCTTGCCAGAAAGGACCAGAAGGCGATTTGAACCATTGCTCCTGGCGGGATTTCGAGTGCAATTTTGAGGTTAATTTTTGTGAGAGATTTGGGTTTGAGAACAAGAGTATCCTTGCCTGAATATCTTAGGTCATATTCAGCATCCATTTCGTGTGTTTTTTCGGATTTTATTCCTTGTCCATTGTTGTTAAAGTATTTAAGTTGTAAGGCAGGCTGATTTTCAATAAGGTAGATAGGTGTTGTTTCAATTTCTTCCGTTTCTTCAGGTTTTCTGAATTCAATTTCATTTTCATCATTTTTGCTGGGCAAGGGGATACTAAGAGCATAGCATTCAGAACACTATTGTTCATTGTAAGGCATAATGCATTCTTCACATAGCCTAATGTTCATTTGCTCTAATTGTTAAATTTGAGCTTCTTGGATCGAGTAGGTGTGACTTGCAATTTGGTGGTAGACTTCTACTTTATTTTCATAATCGAATCCAGCTAATTCCATGGTGTATTCAATGTATTCTGCTTCTTTCATTTGACGAACATCTTCTTTGGTAGCTCCATTAATTAATGCCATTGCTAAGTCGAAAATCATCTCGGCATCATGAGGGTAGTGATAAAGTTTGTTGAGAGCACTATTGTATGCTGCATTAAAGGGTGTTCCTCTTTTTACTTTTTCTGAAATTGATAAAGCATATTGGCAGGTCTGATCGCAGATGCCTCCTTTTATTGCTACATCAATCCAATTGCATTCTTCTGGTAGCATATCTCCACAAGTCAAACAAAGGGTGTTGTCCCATTTTCTGCTCTTTTTTATTAGATGGCCCCATCGCTCTCTGTGCCAAGCCTTGCAGTAATAACAAGTATGATTTTCATATTCTTCTTCAGGCAAAATACAGGCTCTCATTGATGATAGTTTCTTGTGACAGTCCTTACATTTAAGAGGAATATAGGGGCGTTGTTTCCTTGGTTCGGGTTTTGAGTAAGGTATATTCCATCCAGAGGTTTTGGGTTTAGTGTGTGAGGTAAAATGTTCTTGTTCTGTTTCATCGGCCCAGTTGGACGTTGATCCAAGAGCCATAAATGTTTCAATTATTGGTTTTTCTTCCTCTGGTTCAAATTCAAAAGCTGGGGCTTTTTCAGAGCGTTTGTTGAATGTACCACAAATGGCAGGTACCCGGGCGTGTTGTCCTTGGTAGGAGATTGTTAACTCTTGTGTTTCCCAATTCAGATTAGCATTGGCTTTTTGAAGCCAATCATTTCCGACAAGAGCTTGGTACTGGGGTGCGTCCATTACAAGAACTTTGACTGGAATGGTGATTCCATCAAGAGTGAATGGAAAATTGTCAATTTCTCCTACTGGGGTCTTTTTCATGCCATCGGCAGTGACAATTACTGTTTGAGCTGGTCAGTCGACATTTCTTTTTAACTGTTGCATTGACTGGTAGGTAATAACGCTTCTAGCAGATTCACTGTCTAGGATTAAGCGAATTGGCTTTCCTTTTACTTCAGCTTCTGTGTACATTGCAGTAATGGCTTTTTGCTCATTAGCCGCTGCATTGCTAAGCAAGAATGGTGATTCATTTGCTTCAAATTCAAAAAGAAAGATATCAGAAAGATTGGCATTTTCAGCAATTCGGGCTGGTGGAATAGTGGTGTGATTATGAGAAGGGTTTTGTTGTTGTTGTGCTGCAGCTCTACTTTCCGAGAGTGCAGTATGGTGAAAATCCTGTTCTTCCAGCATTGTTAAATAACTGGGTTGAGTATAGTAATAGTTGGGTCTTGTTTGAGTGGTATTTTGGAGAACCAATTGGTTGTTCGAACTGATTCTACTGTTGTTTACTTGGTATCGGTTTTGTGGTGTAAATTGATTTTGTGTAATCAGTCTTCGAGCAGGTACTTGATAATATTGGGTGGGTGGTTGTTGGTATTGCTGTTGGATTGGTTGTGGGGCGGGCTGATAATAGTTATTCTGGTATTGGGGTCTTGGTAGATAGTAAGCTGGTGGTGATGATTGATAATAAGATTGCTGTGGTGGAGAGTAACGTTGATTACCCCTATTTTGTTGGTCTCATTGCAGCTTTCTGCAATCTCTTTTCCAATGGCCAGAGATTCCACAGTAATGGCAATTCTGGGGCTGGTTATTGGAAAGTGGTGCAAAGTTATTTTGATTTTGTCTTTGGGGTGGTTGATATCTTTGGGGTTGTTGTTGTTGTTGGTTGGTAAAATAGTTTTTGACCTTCTTTGTGAGTTGGTCAATTTTTTCCTCAGCTGCTGAGCTGGTTTCTCCAATTGCCAAATTTACAAGTTTTGTGCGATTGGCTTCTTCTATGGCCATTTCGTATCTTTTTGCATGCTGTATGGCAGAGTTTAAATCTTCTGGTGCGTGTGGGTGAACTTTTTTAATTAGTTTATTTTTTAGACCAGCGATAAATTGATTCAAGATTTGAGCATCAGAATAATAATTGTTTGTCTCGAGTTGGCGAATCCGTCTGAGAAGTTTGTTGAATTTCCCAATATAAGTCATAACAGATTCGGAGGGTTCTTGTTTGATATTTCGAAAACGATTGCGAAGAGTGATGGAGGTATTATTGTTGGTGAACTGTTCAAGAAAGGCTGCTTTGAAAGCATTCCAATCATTGAATGGGGCGGCAAGGTTTTCAAACCATTCTCCTGCTGTTCCTTTGAGAAAGTAGGGAATTGTTCTTAATATTCTGGCAGCGTTCCATCCATTTGCATCTCCAGCTTTAGTAACTTGGTCGAGCCATTCTTGGGGACTGGTCTCAATATCTTCTCCATTGAATTTAGGGATTTTTGTGATGTATGTTGTCATTTCACCTTCTTTGTTTTCACTGTCTATTGATTCTTCTTCAGTTATTTCAGAGTTGTTTTCTTCGTTTGCTGCTGTCTCAGAGTGTTCACTTTGATTTTCAGCTAGAAAATCAAGGAGATTGGAACTAGTTTGAAGGGGTTCTTGTTGTCTGGTAGGACTTCTGAGTGATGTAAAATCTTCTGGTCTTGCAAATCGATTCAAGGGTGAATTAGGTGTTTGTGCTTGTGCAAGTGAAGCTAAAAAAGATGGGATAGTAAGTGGAAGTTTTGAACTGGTTCCCTGTTCAGGTGTTTGTAAATGTTTGGCAGTTGTTTTCAGTAGTGTTGGAGTATTTGGGGTGGTTCTTGAATATTGCTTTAATTTGTTTTTGCCTTTGTTGCTTGTTTTTGTTTCCAATTCAAAATCAATAGTGTATTGAGACTGCACTTGGATATGTTTCTTCACAGTATTTGATAATGTTAAAATTAAGTTCGTGAAAGTAAGTGGCAAGTGTTTTACTATTAAGGTCTTCAGTTCCCAACTGTGAATAGTGTGCTAAATTATTGTAAAGGTTGCTTCTAACTTCTGAGATATTGTAATTTCCAAAAAGATAATTGTTGATGCGGTTTTCAATGTATTGGTATACTGATTTCTTGACAACTTCAATTCCATCTGGAATGTTGAATCTTTGCTTGCAGTGGGTGTAAATTGATTGGTAATACTCTAGAGTTGTTGTGTCTGGTGTGGTCGCCACTTTGAAGTTGTTTTTGCTGTGTTGTTTCTGTGGGAGAGCACCAAATGTTACCGGAGGTTTTTGGTCTCTTTTCTGTAATGTTGTTGATACTTATTTGCTGTGAATTCACGTTTTCTGGATGTGGTTGAACCTCCAGTAACTGAATTTATCTTCAAATTATTTCTTATAATTTGAACTGCTGGGCTTATAAGTGGAATGACCAATTCCTTGCCAGTTACTTTATGTAGTTATGTTGTAGTAAACGTCAACTCTTTCTCAGAAATTGCTCGTCTGGAAGCTCACTAAAAAATGTGTAGTTACTTTGCTGTGAAAGTCAACTCTTCTACAGAAATCTTGTCTGTAGGCTACCCTAATGATTATAATAATAAAAGAAAAAAAAGAATATAAAAGAAATGTAAAAAAAAATAGGAATTTTATCAAGGAAAACATTTTCTATCCAGGCCTGGAGTCATTAACAGTTTACTGAAATTGGTAACTAATCAATTTCGAAATGTTAGTTGGGTTTTGGGGATTTTCCAAGTACAATAATTAAAGAATTTGGTTTTTCGAATTATTTGATATTTATTTCTTTTTGTGTATATAGGAACAGTTTTTAAGAGATAAATCTAAAATAAGATATATTTTCTCGAAGAGAGAAGCTCTTCTTTTATACAACTTGTCGTAACACTATTCTATGAACTTGAACTTTGCTATTTTCTATAATTTCGCTGAACTAAAGATACATTTCAGTGAACTACAAGTTATTTCTGCGAACTATTAGGTATTTCAGTGAACTATCAATTATTTCAGCAAATTTCTATAAATTTTGGCGAACTTTTGAATGTTACATAGTTCGGGGTATTGCATAATTAATCATTGCAATTAGGTTACATTTGTGTTGTGTACAATTTGGGTTATTAATTAAATGATAATTTCGGACATTTTTTGCTAATATAATAAGTGATAATTTGAAATGATAATATATGCTAATTAATGATAGGAATTATGAGATAGTTTTATGCTAAATGATATCTCTAATTTCGTCTGGTAACACTGTATATCTTTGGCTTGCAATACATTTGATGTTCTCAGAGGTGACAATTTTTCAGTCTTGAAAGGTACTTCAACTCAGTCATCTGTATTTGTTATTGGATCAATTATAGAGAACATCTTGGAAAAGGGTAGGGAACTTTGGATGGTATTGCAAGACATGCAAAAGACTTATAACTCTGTGGAATAGTTTCATCTGAAATCTAGTTTGAAATACATTAAAATGTGCAGTAGATTTATTAAATTTTTTGAAAATATCCATTTGAACAGAACCAACAGGGTTATAACAGATTTTGGCTTCTCTAATAGTTATAAGGTGTTGGATGGGCTTGACCAAGGTAAAGTGTTTTTTCCACTTTTTTGGAGAATCTTTTATGATCCTTTCTTGTGCAAAATCAAAAGTCAGAAACACTTGTGTGGATACAGGATTGACTTGAGATTTGTTGCTAAGTCAGACAAAGTAGAATTGCAAGCAGAGATGACATCTTTTTTTGCTGCTGGGGCTTTTATGAATGATACAATTTGGGTGGACAGTAGTCAAGCTGCCACCCAATGTATTTTGGACATTGCAAGCAAGTTTTTTGCTCTCAATGATATTTCTATCAATATAGAAAAAACTGTTGCCATTTTTATCAATGGAAAAGCTTTCAAAGCTGAGTTTGCTAAAAGTGTATTCAGATATGCAATTCTTCTCAAATGTGGTTTTGCACAAAGCTATATCTGATAAACAATTCTGCTATCTGGTGTCGTCTATCCTGCAACTTATTATTAGCTACAGGATCCAGTTTAGTTTTATTCCTAATGCCATTTGCTCTAGATGAGATGCTATTATTAGGAAGGACTTAAAATTTAAGATGCATCTCCCTTATGATTTTTCTATGACTGCATTGTCACATTCTTCATTTTATGGCATAAAAACATTTGCCCAGATGCAGTCTGAGGATAAATTGTCATCTGTCATTAATTTTGTAAATGCTCCGGGTATTTTGGGACAACTTTTTATTCATTAGAGTTTGGATTTACAAGTAGCCAGCTGGTCACCTGTTTATCTATTGTGCCATCTTATCAGGTTGCAGATCAATTCTAAGAATAATTTTTTAGCCAGGATGGTAAAAATTTTTTCATTCTGTGGACTGTTCTTTTCTACTCTGTTAACAGCTTTTCATCACTCTGTTGGAATGCCAATCTCTGAAGTTCTCGGTAATAGTGTATTCTTCAGAGTGGCCCATTTGCTAATGCATTATAAAATTGCTTTCATAGATTAACTGTTAAACAAAAAGAGTGAGTGCCTCGACTGGAAGTGCTTTAAGCATTGAAAGTGATTGAATCTGCATGGCCCTGTTCCGGTTTGGTTTAACTCAGCCATTCGCTTTTTGGGTACTTGTTTGCTAGCTGTTAATGTCAGGCCATATATGTTTATTAACTGTTTAGTGAATCCGGTTGTTACCAGTGCAATTAGTGAAGCTCAAACTATTTTTTTAGATTCTGGTCTGGTCTTATTTGATGTGTTTACAGATGATTCTCTAAAACATTTTGGCTCTTGTTCTATTGTAGTCAGGGCTGCTGCATTCTTTCCAAAGTTTGGCCTTGGTGTTGGTATGAAAGTTCTGGGGGTCATGTCATCTATTTTAGTAGAACTTAAAGCCATTGCTCTTGTACTTGCCTGTGTTCCTTTGGATAGCAGTGTTTTTATCCATTCTGATAGCCAGGCTGTTCTTTCTACTTATATGGATGAATTGCTTTTGGCTTATCCTGATTTCAGAAAGAATCTATGGATGGAGCATAGGCAGATAGTTAACTTTATTAGAAGGAAGTCACTTGCTGTAGCATGGCTCAAAGTCAAAGGCCATTCTGGTATCTTGGGAAACAAGTGTGCTAATGAGATTACCTCAGATGCCTGCTGGTATGATGTCTCATTTTCTACATATGTTGATGAGTTTTTTTTAAAATTGGGTGATCTGGTGCTATCTTGCAATATTTGACACTATATTAAGGACTTCTTTCGAACATTATATTGAACAAATTGGGAAAATGAGTTTGGTTCCAAAATCAGCAATACTTGTAATGTCAATTCAGTAGATTAGAAGAGAACTTTCACAGTCTGACATCCTGATGGTCACATGACTTCTGGTTACACAAGTCATCAGTTAGCAGCTTTGAGGTTATATTTTATGAAATCTTTGCATGACTGTTTGCTTGTAGCAGCCAATAAGCGTGTGTACTGCATTTCTTATCTTAATGTCAGGTATCTGTTTTGTGATAAGGTTGACACATCTGAACATTCTTTTATGTGCTTCTCTGATACATTGACTTGTAATGAAATCTTGTCTGGGTTTTGTGTAAGGTGGTTGTTACTGTCTAATGTTATTGTCTCTTTTTCTATGATAGTACAGGACCTATCTTTTGGTGCAGGTGATGCTAGATTTTATTCCATGTTGGCTAAAAACTTTGTGTTAAGTGGTTAGTACTGTAAAGCTTTGGATGCTCTTGGTTGCTTTGTTGTGGCTGGTGCAATAGTGATTGATTTTATCAGGAATCTGGCTTTATCGTACAGATCTGTGATATGATACAAAAGATCTAACCACCAATTGTTCATGAAAAAGGCAGAAAAAATAGTCACTGATGGCAGTATGTCACATTTAGTGGATATTGTTAGAGATAAATTAAGTGTTGGAGTTGTTAGATTGCTTAGTGTAGATGAGACCAGAGGAGTATATTCTGGTTTGCATACTAGTTGCCAGATTTTTTTGGATATGGGAGGTATGATATCAGTGGTAGCTAATTTGTAGTGTAGCCTGGACTGGCCCGAGTTGCTGGTTACATGTCATAAATGCATGAATTGCATTTAGCTTTGTAATGTATATATATCACATGTTTTCTAGATAGCAATTAGGTTACATTCATTAAACCAAAATAAAAAAAAAAATAACAGAAAAAACTCCTCTGGTTGAAATCTTATTAAATATCTTAGAAAAAATATTAAGTGCAATTTTTTTATTCTTTGCTCTGATTGTGATCATAAAATTAAGAAAACAAAAAGTTTTTTTTATATTATTAAACTTATTAATTTAGTTATAAAATTAATAATAATTTTTTTTAAATATTAAAATAAAAAAAGTTTTATAATTAAAAAAAATATTGATATTTTGGAAAAATTTTTAATAATTTAAACAGAAAAGTAATTTATTTTAAAGTAAAATATAATTTATTTAATTTATTTAATTTATTTAATAATAATATTTTTAATAATAATTCAGATTTTTTTATTAATAAAAATAATAATTTTTTCATAATTTCAAATTATTAATATTAAATATAATATAAATAAAACTGTTTTATAGTTAGCTGGTTTAATTTATAATAGCAATAATTTAATTATAATTATATAAAAAATAATTATTTAGTTAAATTTACTTTTCTAAATTTAATATAATTTGATTTTAATTAATTTAAATAGTTAATTACATGTAAAAAATATATAATATATGTCTAATTTAAAACATCTATTATTATAATATGTTAAATAATAATTAGTTTACATTTTATTGAAAAATAATAAAAAAATACCAAAAAATAACAATATTAAAAATTTTTGTTTTTTTTAATAATATTTATTTTATTTAAATTTAATACATCTATATTATTAATAAATTTTTGATCTAATTTTATTATTGCAATACTATTTTTAGTGTTTTTAAAAAACATTATAAATTTATATTTAAATCTAAATATTTTAAATAATTGCTATTTGATTTTAGCTGTAAAAGATTTTCAAATATAATAATCTAAATTTTAAATTTAAGTTTTTTAATTTAACTGTTAATTCTTAAAGCTTTTTTTTAAAACATAAAACCTAACAATAAAATGTTCAGATTTTAAAATTCTTAAAAAAATTTTTTTTAAACAATTACAATAATACTTAATTTGAATTCAATATTTTAAAATAAAAGAAATTAATTTGCTAATTAATTATATATTATTTGTAACACGATTTATGTTTAATGTATAATAACTGTATTGTACAAAAATAGTGGGTGGTTGGATTACACTTATAAATTTATGTTTTTCTTGTTTTTTGGATTTATTTATTGGTTATAAAACAAATCCAATAAAATATTATTTTGTAAAAAAAATACTGATTTAATATTTTGATTGCAATTTTTGAAATTAACTAAATTTAAAGTAAAATTTAAATATATATTTATTTACTGACAAAAATAAATAATCGAATTAATTAGGTAAAAAATAAATAGGGTATTTTCAGCTTATTATCTTTCAGGTTCAATTATTTGCCGATTTTATTTAACTTTACACCCCAAGATTTGAACAAGTTCAAGATGGTACAATCTACAATAGTCGATAGCGAAACCTGGACAGCTTTCGAAAAGTTATTATTAGCCCAAGCTGTGTACAAGTTCGGGGACGACAATTGGCTTGCAGTTTCTCGCACCATGAAGCAGCACCCAATGATTGAACGGCCTTCTGATTTCTTTTCCCAAAAGGTCTGAATACAAACCACTTCAAGTTTATTTAGTTCCCTTCACTACCCAAAAGTCTTTTAGTCTGAAAGCCACATTCAATGATGAAAACTCATCAAAAATCATTATTGATCTCACAGACTTGTTCCAATAAGTACAGACTCTTGATTGAACCACTGGAACTTGAGGCTGAAGCGGAAAAGTATGTCACCTTCACCTTTGACAATTGGGTTTCACTATCTCGTCCTTGTCTTGTGCTAGTATAGAAAACAAGGAATTTTCTTGTTTGGTGGATAACAGGAAAGAATGAGAAATTGACATTTTCGTGTACGGGTAAGAGGCCGTGAGCGCAATAACCCCATTAATCTCTAAGATGATGGTTCTTATTGATACCTATATACTAGCCACAAGCAAGGATGTGATATTGATTCAATATTTAGAGTGCAAAATGCAAAGCCAGATTTCCTTTATTTTAATCATTCTTTATTGAAATACGGCATTTGCAGTGACAGAGATCTGAACGGTTGGGACATTCGTTTTATTTGTCTTTCGACCCTTCTTATCGCAATCTTTAATCATCACTCATCCCATATTCATACATCTATTGACAATATATTACATGATTTTTTTTTCTCGCAAAGACACTCCTCGTATGCCTGTTGCCGCTAAATTGGCACGACAACTTTATCAAGAGCGGATACAAGAGCTAAAAGCTTTGATCAAAGTTGAGGAGCAAAATTTCCGGTAATTTCTGTTCTCAGGATGTCTAATGGAAAACTTTAAGATTGATTATTCCTGATTTTGATCTTACATCAAATTAATTATTATTGTGATTAGAGTAGTTGTTACTGAGATCGACGAGATTCGATCCGGGAAACTTGACGATAAGTTGAAGGAAATTTTAAAAGAAAATCAGCAATTGAAAGAGGAAGAATCACAAAAAGGTGGAACTTCGAATGGTGTAGGCATTTTACCAATGATTAAAGAACAAGAGGAAGGAACATTGAAAACTGTACCCTTTAAGGATGAAAAGTTATCCGAAGAAAATAAAAATAGGATTGAGGCCCAATTCTCGGTCTTTGATTCAACTATTCAGCTCAAAGCTTCGACATCGACAATCGACAACGAGGAAGGATCTCAAGTGTCCGGATCTTTATCTCCTATACTTTCAGCAGAGCCCAAAGACACTATTATGAATGTTGAACCTTTGACCAATAATCAAGAGGAAAAAAAGGGATTAGAATCTTCGTCCACAAAATTCCCAAGTATCGAAGTATTCTCGGAAATCATCGTTCCCGATCATGTGGTCGATCACATTAAGAATGAACCAGATAATGTTATGCCAATTTCTGGATCAGAGACTTTAGATGATGGATCTATTTCTATTGCTGCAGATGATACCTTTACCAACAATATTCGAGATATTCTTCCAGTTTCTAAAAATGCTGAATCTAGAAATCTTGATGTGGAAACTTTCAAGGTTAAAAATGAACCCAAAGACGATTCCGAGAGTCTCTATGATGAAACTCAGATTTCAGAGGAAATAACTATGCTTACCCCTACAAAAGTAGTTGATAATCGCTCCGCTAGACTTCTTCCTGTTTATCCTTTGGTTCCTTATACATCAGACGAGGAAGAAGACGTTGGCACATCAAATATTGAAGTTACCAGCTCAAATAATGGAATCAGTTCGTCGCAAAACGCCATAGAACTCACGTTTGCTACTACTCCGTTGATTAATGTAACCTTGACATCTCCTAATGAAAATTGTACAACTATTGAAGAGGCTTCCGAAGCTGATGCTTCTTTAGCCCATGCATTATCTCAGACTGATGATTTCGTTAAAAGGTCTGCGGCTGTGTTACCAACAACTGATATTTCCGAAATAGACCGAGATATTGTTGAAAAAATCAAAGAAGTATTGATAGAGGAAGTTGAAAAAGACAAAAATGCTGAATCAATAGTCACTGCAACAACAGATTCTGAAATCACATCACCAATCCCTTCCTACCCAACAGAGCATCAACCTATTGTGGATAACAGAGAGAAAATTCAGCCAGTGGTAACCATTGTAATTGACCCAATGGATAAGCCTGAAATTTCCAAAGAATCGAATCAAAAAGATCACATGTCGCTGGAGGAGAATCTATTCTCGCTGGAGAAGAATCTATTCTTGCAGGCCTCAAATATGCCAAAACTTACTTTAGAATCTCTGAAACAATATTTTCAAGAAGAGCCTCTCAGTTTAAAAGGAATTGGTAATGAATCAATCACATCAGCAATACGAGCAAGGGATGAAATACCAGACCTTAAAATGAAATGGCCAAATGAAAGGTTAAAAGCTATCCCACATACAGTATCTCAAATCAACGAGTTGAATAAAGCCGATGATAATGTTAAAACTTGCGAGGAAATAAAAGATTCCCAAAACTCTAACAATCAGACTATCCAGAACGAAATATCTATAGAAAGGGAACCACTGAAACATGAATTCGTCAAAAGATTACTCAGTCCAATCACAATCTCTGACCTTGATACACCACAGACCATTGGAGGCGAAGCTGGTGAGGGCGAAGATGATGTAATGCAAATTGACCAAACCGTGAATGAGGTTGAACTAATAATCCGTGAAGTCCAAGAAAAACCACAACAGACACCTTTTAATGAGAGCTTCCAAAAAGATCCAGCGAAGGTTGGGAAAGATCAACAGATGGTAAAAAAAGAAAATGGAACGGATATTGGCGAAAGCGAAATCTCACCAATCACATATAATAATTTTTCTAATACTGAAAAACCCATTTATCCAAAGGAAAGTTTTCAAACAGCTGAAGATAAATCTTATCTTAAGTTGCATAAAAATATCAATGCTACCTCACCTCCCATTGTAACTCAATTAGCTAATGAGAAATCCCAACAAGAACTTTTAGTTAAAGAGGAATTCTCTGACAATGATGTGAATATGGTTGATGTAGACGATACCTCAAAACAGCAGCAAGGATTAGATTCACAAACCATTGAAAATGATAGGCTGTTGATAACTATTCCAGAAAACTCTGTTTCAGGTCAAGGACCTGAACTTTCCTATGAGATTAAGGAATTTAAGACTCCCTTTCAGCTCAATACATTAAATATAGCTCCTTTAGAATCTAGAAAAAGTCCCTCTTTTGAATCAAATGAACTCGCACTTGAAAGGATTGAATCAAGATCTATGGTATCTACAGAACAAGTAATACTGGATGAACCTATAGTCATTGAAAGTCCATACGAACGCAAGGACTCGTTAATGATCAAAAATGATTCTGCCAATCCTATGGAGTTTAAGAAAAAAATTCTTTCTTCGGAATCTACTGAACAATTTAATCACTTTGAATCCAAAGAACCCACTACTCCCATTGAACTAAAAGATCCAGGAACTAGTCCCTGCGAATCCAAAGGGATAATCAGCCCCGTGGAATCCAAAGAACCGTCGAGCCCTGTTTCATCATTTAAAGAACCTATAACTCCGGCTGGTGTCAGTGCGATTGCTTCAACTCCCTCAGCAGATGGTATGGAAAATTATATGGATATCTTTTGTTTTTCTTTCTGAAGTTAATTGAAATTTATTTTGAAACAGTTACAATTTCCCCACATTCGTTCAGTGAAGTAGCACAAACTCCAAGTGCAGAAGCATCTGGTATTTGAAAATTTTAACAGAATATTGTTATTTAATATCTTCGCAACCGTAAATTAAAAATAACAATATCTCCGCATTCAAAAGAAAATGCGTCTTACGTAGACAAACGACACAAGACGTGGCAACGGCTAGTAAATATGCTTCTTCAGGAATTTAATAATCATCGATTTGCAGGACTTTTTCAAACACCCATTCGGGAAGTGGATGCTCCCGGCTATTATAACATTGTCAAGCATCCAATGGATTTGAAAACGATCAAGAAAAATGTCCGAGAAGGGGTAAGTCGACTATTTGGCCCAATGGAAAGAATTTTAAATCGGCATAATTAATAATAATTATATTTCATGATCCCCACTTTCCAGAAAGTTGATGATACGGATAAATTCCAACGCGATATCATGTTAATGTTCATGAATGCCTTGGTATATAACCGTGAGTCAACAGATGTTCATAAAATGGCCGGCAAAATGAAAGAATACGTTGAAAAAATGATTCTCGACTTTAAAAGTAGTGAAAATTCCCGAGGTGGTTACGAGACAACAACACGGCGAAAAAGTATGGCTTCCATAGATGGAAGTCGGAAAAGGAAATCTACGCTAAATATTTCTAAAGAGGAATAAAATTTGCATATTTTTATATTTCCATTGGGAAAAATTATCAGCTCCCACTTAAATTGCCTTTTTGGGTTGATCTTCGATCTGGAAATTTTGACTTAAACCTAATTCATAAACAAAAATACTTTAGCAGTCTTATTAAATCCTAATGATTGTTTGATTTGGTACCACCATCAACGCTTTCAAGTAGTGGGCACTAAAATCAAAACTGGGAAACACGAGAATTAACAGTTTAAGAAGGTTTCTTGATCGACTAATGGCGCTGCAATCTGCAGGAAGTAGAAAAATAGAGAGCGAGTATTCTAGCAGTTTTTTTCTCACCAAAAACCCTTAATTTTGACTGTGTTGATATAAAGGCTTCCCTTGGCAACGTTCTCGATCTGTTCAAAAACGGCTGGAACCTCATGATAGGCGTTATAGTCAATATCGGTTTTCTACTCACTTAGCCCCTGTTGTGACACATGCGAATATATTGGAAAAAACGAGAGGAGCACCACAAATCAACGCAGGATTGCCAGATCAAAGGTTCATTGATAGGATGTCTACACCACGCAACATATCTCCATCTCGTGATGGATTAAAATTCTTCAACCAAGCTAGATTAGGTAGGGGCTCGATGCAATCATTCTCATTTGAGTATTCAAAATACAAATAATATTTTCTTAGGCGAAAATATTTCAATACCTCAATTTTCACGAGGGATAAGCACCTCAACTAACCCGATTAAGGGTTAGCTCATTTTTCCTACCATTTTTGTTATCCAGTATCCCAGATAATTGACAACTAACTTTATTCTTCAATTATACCAGATATAAAAACCCTCTATACAGAAAAACCTCCTGAGGCACCAACCCAATCTTATCTTGCTATCGCTTCCCAACTTTCTGAAAAAAAGGAAAGCTCGGATCGTAAATTGATTATCTTAGATCTTAATGGGACATTGCTTTATCGAAAATATCCAAATCGAATATTCGCGAGACCACACTTACATGAATTCTTGGATTACATCTTTGCGCATTTTGAAGTAATGGTCTGGTCTTCAGCACAACCTCGAAATGTCCGGATTATGGTCGAATATGTTTTTTCTCCTCAATATATTAAGAAGTTGATAGACGTTTGGACGCGCGATGATTTTGGATTAAGTGAGAAGGAATATAATCAGAAATCTTTAACCCTTAAAGACTTGAGAAAGGTCTGGGGAGGCTTGAATAAAAGTGAACACGGTAGAAACAAAAGACCACGATGCTGGGATCAGACTAACACTCTTCTCATCGATGATTCTGATCTTAAAGCACAATTACAGCCGTATAATGCTATACATCTTTCCGAATATGGAGAAATACTTCAAGAATCGGGGCACGATAGAGAATTGAAAGACATTCTTCCTTATCTAGGTCGCCTACGATATGAAAGTAATGTTAGCTCATATATAAAATCAAATCCTTATAAGAAGTATTTGGCATCCTGGCGACTACATAATGAAAGCAGAATTCCTGAATCTCAAAGGCAATCTCACGACTTAAGCTCCAATCCCGCAACAGCTAGGGTTTTATCACCTAGAAATTCCATCGAATTCCGCCAAAATAAACATTCGGCTAATCCTGCAGTTCGTAGATATCACACTGAGCGTAGATATTCTGGCCGTCAATATCAACATAAGAATTGGGATAGATATCAGTGCGAGCCATTTGAAAGACGCGTCAATGAAGATTATACCCAAAGCTACAGAGATTATCATAGGAGATATGAGACTCTGCATTACACGAGAATCCCCTTCAGATACAACGATGAGAGTCGCAAGTATTCTAATAGAAGTTAATCTGAACTCATTCCGGCCTAAAACGGTGATGATGAGACTATTTACGGGAATGAGAAAAGCTAATATTCTAAATGCGAGCGTAATTCAGCTAAATATAGCCGCATTTTGTAGAGTTAGTGCATCTTAAATTACAATCGTGACGTGAGTGTATATTCAAATGACTAAGGTATCATTTAAATCTAAACACTAATTAATAATTCTTATACTTGAAAATGTTGAAACTATTTTCAGTTTATGTTAAAAGCTAACGTATATAATAAAGGTACCTGTACAAGACGAAAACTAAAATTTGATTAATGTAGTTCATATGCTTATCGCTTGAGAATTTTCATGTGGCATTATTCAAAATTTAGGACTAAAATGTAAGAATTCAGATCTCAAAAAATCAAGATTTATTTGATTTGGGCGTTTAAGCATTCGTGGTATAATAACAACTTTAAATCCTTCCATAATTAATTCTTTGAAAATTTACTAAATAAAGATGAATAAATTATGATAGATTTCTAATAGGAAAATAAATACCTTCCTGTGCACACCAATATGTTCCCTTGCCCCCAGACTTTGACGTTGCCACTTCAATTTGTCCCGGAATCGGATTACTATACATGTGTTCCTTATTAGCGCTAAGGTAAGTATCTGTCTCGGCGTGAACCAACTGAACTTTTTCTTCTCTTTCCCAAGATTTGCTTGATTTGTTATCGCATATCAATTTCCAATTATCACCTAGAGGATTGGGTTAAAAATGGAAAGGGAATAAAAATACTACACAAGGACTAACTTATGCCAGATATATGGTAACTTCTAAAGAAATTTTATTCACCGTTATCTTGACCATCATACGCGCTAACCTCTTGCTGTCCTGAGATCGGGGCCGTGTGATGATGACTATGTAAGAATTTTCCCGTACCACTATGGAGCAATCGAATAGCTGAACCACAAGGGATAAGCTGTCTGTTATGTCCAATTTATAAACATTTGATTAGAGAAAAGTTTCGGAATAAGGCCAAATAAATTGAAGACGGAATGGTGAATACCCTCGCAAACATTGTTCTCCAAGTGCAGCTTTTACTTGCCAGAACGAGTCAGGATCATCAGGGTTTGCCAAGCCAGTGACACTTTGTTGACCAGAGCCCGTTCCTTATACAAATAAAGCCCCAAAGAAACATATAGCATTAAACTGACGCCTATATATATATATATATTGATCCATAGCTTTTTTTTTGACTTCAAAAGAGTTTTAAAAGTTTTAATCTTTCTATTTCCTGCATAAATCCTCCATAAAATATTGTGATAAATGAATTATAATTAAACACGGAACCAATGAATGATAAGCTAGAAAGAAGAGAAAGATTTTATACATATAATTGCTTAAATAAAAAGGAAAACAAAACGAGCACATATTTAGCCTTACCTTTATTGATAGAATTGTTGAATAAATCGAATCCATATTAGTTCAAGAAAAAAACCCAACCCACTCAGGAAAACTCACCATAAGACACAACATGTGAATGTAGCTTGTACTTTGACACTTCATGTGTCAATCTGATTGCTGATCCACAAGTAACACCCAGAAACTCTGGATCCAGAGCAAGAAACCAAAATTTAAGCAGGTCGACTTCAAAGGTCAATAATAAGTCAAGAAAAACGAAGAATACCTTCACCCTCTAATTAATCACGCACCTTCTTCAATGTCAAGTAATGAATCACTCGCTCCTCCTACACTTGACACCTGAACAAAAATCGCCAATAAGAACACTAAAAATGAAAAAATAAATATCGGACTATGTCGAGAATTGCTGGATTTTGGAATATAATAAAACGAGGAGGTAAAGCCTTGGTGCCGTCGACGTAGCTTCATATTTGATGTTTCTGGGTTAAATTTAAATAACATGCATTAGAAAATTTTAAGTCTTTTATTCATTGTCATTGCAAGTCGAATTATATCATAAAACGTAGAAATATACAATTGGCCCTTAATAATTTTATAGTTTAAGCTCTGAACCTTATTAGTTATGAGTCATTTATAAAGAACAGTTTTCCTACATTTTTATTTATAACTATATTAGCTATCTATAAATAGTAAGGAATGTATTAAAATAACAATTATTAATCAAAACAAAGATATAATTAACAATATTTAATTCGCGTTTTTTTTATCAACATAAAATTTTTCGGGATTTTTTTTTGATAAACATGAATATTCAAAAATCCAAAGTTCAAACAGCTAAAGATGTTAAGACTTGAATGGCTCAAAAACATCTCAATAGAGCATTTATGGGATTATTTACAAAAAACAACTCAAAAAATGGAATCCGCGCCCCGAAAATAATCACAAATTATTCCTCGCGTTACAAGAAGAATGGCAAGCAATTCCACGAAATATCTATATAAATTTGGTTACTAGTGTATCTAGACGTATTGAAGAATGTATTAGAAAGGAGGGTGGACCAACTAGTTATTAAGTATTAAATAAAATAAAAAGTTATTAAAGAAATAATAAAGTGTCCTATGACTTTTTTCCGCCGAGTGTAAATGTTTGAAAAGCGAACTTTTTTCCAATTTGTGGAAGCTCATGAGGAGCTTCCGTTTATTCAACGGAGGTCACTAGAAAAACGGCCGAGGCTATGCTATGAGCATGCTGACAGCTTGACCCGTCACAATACTCTTCACAACACTTACAAACGGCGACCTTTAACCTCAAGTCCTTTGAAAGATTCTCTTGGTGCAGAACCTGTTGATATTATCCTGGCCAATTCCCAAACCCACTCTGCTTCTACAATTGATGGCTATATCTCTATTCAAAACGAGGTTAAATTTAACGCTAGTAATTTAGAGGAACCAGTTGACGAACAGTTAATTGACGGTGACAGCCCACGATTGGTTCTATCCAATCGCAAGGCCTCTGACTTTGCATAAAGCCTTGGATATTGAGCAAATCGTGGACAAATACGTGCAGATGCAGACTAAATTGAGACAAACAATACGCAGAACAACAGAGAAGGAAAGACAAAAATGGGAACCTTTTCTGAGGACCTCCATGACAAACTTCATGGAGCTTGGAAATTTCAAGGTCTTTTTCAACAGGTGGTTAGAGAGCAAAAATATCCCAACTGTCATGAAAGACCTCATATTAACGATTGGCACAAAAAAATGAAGCAGCAAATGGAGTGGGCTTTTCATGAGGAGCGGCAGTTGAAGTAGAGGCTAAAAAGCGAAAACGGGAACAGTGGAAAAAAGCCAGAAACATTAAGAGCAAGAGAGTGACTCAAAAGGCAAAAAAAAGTGATACAGCTTGAAACCGAATCCCATAATGTTTATATTTATTTGAAATTTTGGCCATGATTAAATTCTAAGTAAAATTAAAAACTGCTGTACAAAGTGGAGTGATTGTATTGTTGTGAAAAAAATGTCAATAATTGGATTTAAACTTAAGTTTTTCTAGTTGCTATCTAGTGGAAATTAATTATGAGTAGAATATTATATTTCTAATTTTGATTAATTGATCTGTAAGGGTAAATTGAAAAATCAAGTTAAAAAAGTTTCTAACAGTCAACAAACAATAATTAAATAAAGAAACCAATGCATACCGGCTTACGCTTTCAAACAAGCGCTCAATATCAGTGGCACATCGAGTAAAGGAATGACTCCAGAAATCATATCGAGGATTTTTGATCAACTCAATGAAGGTTATCAAGAGGCCCCAAGGGTGCGGTCGATTTACTATTAACCTTTCCAAAAGTACTCTAAAATAAATTATGTTATAGTTTAAATTGCCTTGAATTCTCGTGTTGTCTTGCCTGTCTCGTCTTACCTCGTCACTTGCTCTTTGATAATTTCTTGATTGCCTTCCCCAAATAAAATCAACAATGCACAGCTGAAGTAATGGGTGTGGCTATTAGGGAACCTCAGTTGATTAGCTATTGCGCTTAAGAAGAGGTATCGACCTGGAAATAGGTCAAATATTTAGTTAGCAATAAAAAGTTAATAATCCACTTGTAAGAATGATTCGATTGATTCACCTTCGGCGTCCAAACTAGTAAGAAGCTGTCGAAAGATCTCCATATGGGCAGTATGGGTTAAAGGTGTTGAAGATTGCTTATTCTGATGTTGGTTAATAGCTTGAATGCCAACGTATAAAACGAGGGAGTTAATAACTGGCGTGTTATATTTGGACCCTGCGGAAGCAATTTCGGATGGATTGGTGTTATCCAGCAAAAGCCGTTTAGGTAGTTCCATCGCGAACGAGGCTGGCTGCCGCGTCTTGAGATAAGTGTCGATTTCTTGTTTGAGGTTATTTGGTAATAGAGCAGAGGTGTAATCTGAGAGAACGCGAGGCGGATCACTAATTTCCGGGAGCAAATCAACCTTCAAATTAGGCGTGAAAGGATCAGGTAGCCTCATATTCCGCGGAAAAGCGCTCAGAATAAGATTTCGTAGCTGAATACAAGAATGGGGAATCACATCACAAAAGCTGAAGTGATATTCGCATAAGAACTCAGGGAAGTCATGAAGAAGGACTAAAAGTACACGCAGAGTGCCCTTATACAAAACACGCGTGGTATCCCTCATTTCAACATTGCGGAGGAAAGGATCCAAAAACTTGAAGAGACAAATAAGCAATCGATGAAACGCTGGCCAACCCTAAAAAAATTGTAGACAAATATTAGGTGAATCAGTTTCGCAAACACCTTGTGATGATCTAAGATTAAATGATGAGGCATGAAAAAACCTTTTGATTCTCAGCTAATAGTAATTTGGGCATGAAGAGACGATGTGAAATCAACGATAACCAAGCAAAGGTAAACCCTGGGAAGAATGCCGGTTGAAGTGTATGAAAGGTGTTACTGATATGGAATTAGATAATGCGTTTTAGTTTAATTGATTATTGATTATTGATTATTGATTATTTCAAACGAATTAAGATCAAGTAGTATAGCCTTTACCTCAAATTGGTGATGATTTGAAAGTATATAGGCTGTAGTTGTTGTTCATAAGAGTTGATGTCATTAAGCAAGCTTGTGAATAAACGAAAGAAAGGCTTTTGGTTGAACTGTTGCCGACGCTGTTCGTGGGCTTGCGCCAACACAAGAACAATCAATGATATTATTCTGGTGAGATAGGTGACTTTGGCAACATTGTTGTTTACCCCTTCAGGGTCAGAATGATATTTGACCAACAATACAATTAACTTTGAAAAGGCATCGATTGCCTGAAAGGCTACAGCAGGGGCAGTTTGCATAACAGCTTTTTGTTTCAAATAGCTGTCCACGCTAATCTCGGTGCAGAGCCTAAAAAACATTGTTGAAGTTTCATCTCCTTGTAAAACCCCCGGATTTTGCAACTATTGTAAATGAAAAGGAAAATGGGTAAAGTTAGAAGGTTTCTCTTCGCTAACGGCTTTCATTAATTTAAAGCAGTCAGGCGAATACATACCTGCATAATGAAGTTTGTAAAAGCTTTTTCATTTGATGAAGGATGTTGATAAAGTTTTACCCATTCGGTAAAAACGTATGATAATTTCTCACGCAATCCATCCCGTGGTCGACGTATTTCGTCAATTAGCTGAACTACGCTACGTTTTAACAAGGCATTTTAAACAAGGCTAAAGCATGTAGCTGAAAAACAAGTTCAATAACTTTGGTAAGCAGTGTACCTTTCGGGAGCTTTTCCACGTCGGATGAGTCTATCAAGAGCTTCAATTGAAAGTAGAAAATCATTTCGCGCGGCGATCGGAGGATCCTTAAAGACACATTCACGTATTAATTTGGCGGTAAAATCGATGACCGTAGGTCGCCCGTTATCAATGAGCTTAGCAAGCTGAATATCTTGGTCAGCGATATTTACAAGGCCTGCCTTAATTAAAGCTACTACCACGGGCACTATGAATTTACGCTGATATAATATTATCGGAATAAGAGGGGTATCGAATTAAATAAATGAAATAAAAATGTTGAATAAAGGAGGCTTACCTCATCATCTGCATATATCAACCATGCAGTTACTTCTTTTGCTACTTTCTGCGAAATTTCACATAGCTTTTCAAGGAGAATAACATATATCTCACGAGACAGGTTGGAATCGTTCTTATACAATAGCTGAACGACTTTCTGTGAGAAGTTCAAAGCGGTTTCGTCTCGATGAATTGATTGAGCCGCAATCATAGGGATTTGGTTCACAAGTAAACGTATATCATGATTTTGAGGTAAAGAAGTCCATGAAGCTTGGGGGTTTTTGCTAATCAATTTATCAAGCTCAGAAAGATATTGCTATGGAGTCATACATAGTAATTTAAGAGATTATAAGATAGTTAAGGAAAGGTCAAGAGCCAGATATATGTGACGAGCTTACCGCAAATCTTTCAAGACTCTGATGAGCTGTTATAACTTGAGGATTCTCGTAAGAAATCTCGGTGGAAGTGTATTGGTGAGGAAGAGGGACTTCTTGTCCACGATACATCCCAGCTCGTAATCGCTCTTCTAAAGAAAAGGGAATTTGTAATTATTTTTGGAAAGTTTAATAAATATCAAAGTTTTCGAATGTTTACCATAATTTGTAGATTGATTGTTCAACCGTGAAATCCTTGAGAAATCTTCGTATACTCTTAGTTGTTGCGGTTGAAGCCCATTGGGTTTCAGACGCAAGGGTTCGGGTAGATTGTTCATGTAACGTGAAATGCCGGGATAAACAGCCATGTCATAATAGGGTTGTCCTGTACGCTATTGAACCAAAAATTGAGTAATGTTTGGAATGGTTTTCGCTTGTAAAAACAAGAATAAACTGGATTGAGACAATACCTCTCGATGTTTCTTCCGATTTGAAAATGAAATTGATAGATTATCCTCAATTTCGGGGATCGCTTTCTCCATTGCGGATTTTTCCACAATAGAGCACGCTAGATCAAGGTTATCTGCAACTACTATTAAGATAGCTTGTTCCGAGATATTCTTTTGAATTCGAAAGATTAAGCTTTTAGTAACAAATATAATTATATATGAAGTAAAACACTTTCTCTCACCTCAGCGAATCCCTGTTGAAGGAAAAGATTGCGCAAATGGGTTACCATACTCATGCGGAGAGGTTCCTTACATGTAACAAGGGCTAAGCTACCGGCCAAGTTTTGCACCATCAAGTGAGCTGCATTGCGCATTTTCTCTTCGTTGGGTTCCATAGCAAAGTCTTTGAGTATCAATTCTCTGGTGGAAATGCAAGCAATCCCGACAGACCTTTCTACCACAGGTGCAATGATCTGAGAATTCATTTCAAATTATTAAGATGAATTGGTTATGATATAAGGTGTCTGTAGAAGAAATTATCTTCACAAACCTCTTGGATGGCCCTGTCAATCGCCATATGTACAATTTTTCGAAGCCCAGGATGATTAACGAACATTGTTACATTATGGTTAAGTTTTATGTATGGGCCAAGATTTGAAAGTGTGTTCAATAGGTTTTCGTCTAGATAAGGCAATAAAAAATTAAACCATCATCCACTCTACACAGCTTCAATGAAATCTTGATATCACTGGTACCTGCAATAGGAGCAGAGGTAGTGCCACCAACTTGGGTCCCTGGCAAGTTAGGCGGTGGGGGCACTTGTCCAGTTGTTGGCAGTTGAGCGGACCAATTTTCAGATGGTTGTGGGAGTCCTTCAGTGGTCAGAGGAATTGATTCTTTTGGTGGCCTATCCTTAAGAAAAGTGGTGGGTTCGATGTCTTTCAATTCAATACTTAAACTTTTGCAGAGAACTTCAATTTCAAATTTGAGATTGAGCTTCAGATCCGCAAACTGATACAGTTCAACCAGAAGTTTAAGGATTGCCATAAGCCATGGATTTGGAGGCTTAAAAATTTTACTTTTGCTTGCTTGTTCAAGGACCTTACACACAAATGGGATTGCCACAATCAACCTGTTACTATCGTAACCTTCAATCAGAAGTTCCTAAAAATTTGGTAAACAATTAAAATCGTATTAGCAAAAATATGAAAATAAATTTACCATTTACCACTTGACAAATAATCAACCAACCTTAAAAGCAATATTTTTGTGTTTTATTGGTTTATTTCTCGCTAAAGCCATTCCACCAAGCCATGAACCCAAATTTTTAAGTAATGACCTTTCCGAGGCAGATTGAACTGTTTTTTCCGAGTTCAAAAGAACCTTAATATTGACAAAAGTCTCGTGTAGAACATGTCGAACAAGTAGTTGACTTTCTAACGCTTCCAAGAATTGCAGATAGAGTTGATGATAATTTGGTTCAATACTCGCTCTTTTAACGACCAAATAATTAGCAAACCATCGATAATGTGACTCTTTCAGTATGTCTTTCATTTCCGCGACTTTAGTATCCAAATTACTTTGAGCGACGTTATTCACTATAAACAATATCTTATCTTGGATAGCTTCACCAGGTACTTCATAATCCACTTTATCGGCAGCAATCAAAGTATCCAGATTCAGAGCGGTAAAAGCAGGCCTTGAGGCTTCCACCGGTTGAGAGGACAGTTCTGACGGTGTAATATTGTTATTAATGTTATTAATAGTTTCGCTATTATCATTTTGATTGTTGTTGTTAATTTCAGTAGTATCATTTATAGGAACATCTATTGCCGAGCTGGAAATGACAGGTCTAACAGAAACCTGTTCTCCATTGTTAATGGGATTAGTGTTTTTTGCAAGAGCAGATCTTACATACTCGATGATTTCAGGGTGAGATTGCTGGAGCTGAGGAAGCTGCAGTAGATGTGAACAGTATTGTGGCCATTCGGGAAGACGAGATTGAAATTGGGACAAAGCTTGTACTCCGAAATTGAACATTTTAGATTCGGCAGGATTTCTGAGCGCACTCAATACATACCGCAGAGCGACAAGAGCCATATATCCAACAAGTTGAGATTGAATCAAAGACCCAAAAATGATGCTCGTTATGGTAAGCTCTCTTTGAGGATATTTTGGAAAGAATTGGTATTCATCGAATAAATTGTGCACCATACAATTGAAAATGTCTTTTTCCCTCGAATCCTGGGAGTTTTTAAATCTTTGAAGAAGTTGGATCATTTCTTCAATACTGATTTCTTGTCTATATACTCTTTCGTAATATGAATTCGCTTCTTCTTCCACGTCCGGCGAAAATGAGGTTTCTGTACCAGTAACATTAGCCTCAGGTGAAGAGCCAAGGTTCATGAGAAGGGGATACACCTGTAGAGCAGTGCTATGTACCTCCTTTAATAATTCGGCATTCTCAACCGACATGGGGCTTTATTGTTAAAAATTGCGGAAGGGATGATGTAAGCCGGTGTATAAGGGAAAAAAATGTATCCTCTGAAATGTTCTCGTACCTATTGATCAAGATTTTTAAAAAAATGGCTACGACATCAAAATGTAGCCTTACAGAAGGGAAGTTGCCAGTTTCTCCCGTAACTTCCATTTCAACTTTACGCATTAAAAATTGAAGACAATCATGAACAAATGGATCGGCATATTCAACTATATTTTCTTGGAGCCATTTCTCCAGATTCAGATATTCTCGTCGAGAAGCCAAAGCAGCAAGTTCTATGGTAAAGACGAATTGTTGAACTTTAAGCAGAGGGGGCAGAATCTAGGGTAGGTCATTTTGTGGGGATAATTGCGTCTAATAAATGGTAATTTTTTAGAAAGATAAACGATGGGAATATGCTTATGGTATACCTTCAAATCTTGAGCAATGTCAAGTATACGAGAGATTTGCATGGCATCCTTCTGGTACAAATCGAGGCATCCTTCAATAAACAACTTAGGGTTGACTTCCCAGAGATTAGTCAGAACAAGAGTGGAACTCGAATGACTAATCAAAAACATGGCCAATAATTTGTTTACAAATTCTTGATGCATTTGGCTCCAGGGTTTCTATAAGAAATAAATGAGATCAACTTGATTATCGTAAATTCTGTGAGCATTGAAAATATTTATTATCATGAATAGAATTTATTTTACCTGAACCCGTGCAAGACCTAACACTATTAATTCTGGTGTCTGTTTTGAAGCTCCATCAAAGAGATCCCGGACCTTTTCATATAGCTCGGTATCCGCCAGTTTGATCAAAGTTTCAATAAAATCCAAGGAATTCCAAGGCTGCGATGTTAGCATAGGGGCTAAAGATTTGACATTAGCGCCAGAAGTTGCAAAGCTATCCACAGTCAGAACTCTACGTGTTCGAACATCGTTGATACTAAATACTTCTACAGGGGCTTGAGCGATGCACCGCAAAACGCTAAATTGTCCTAAAATATTTTCCCAACGACCCCAGAACACATGAATAGGAAATTTTTCTTGATCCTAAATATTGAAGCGATTTAGTCAGAAATTTATAACCAATAAAAATGAAAACCAAACAACTATTTTTTACCTTGACTGCTGTCTTAAAGGCTTTTAAAAGAATTTCGAATCCCTTAAAATCGGTTACGGAGAACTCGGAATAGTCAAGTTTTTGAAAGACCTTGACCCAGTCTATTGCTGGTTGCTAAAAAAATTTTGAATGGAATAAATTTTTGTAGAGTTATGAATTTTTTCGGGTGCAGAATTTTGATTTATTTACCAGTTCAATCAAGGTGTTTATGAATGTTTCTATTTCCCATGATTCTTTTCTTTCACTATCTGTAGTCGGTGTTGTTTGATTCCATGAAGCTTTTTCATCATCATTTTCACTCTGCGTTTTTGACATAATTCCCAGAACGTGAGCCACATGTTCTTCTTTGATTATATTCCCCGAATCAGGTGAAGTCACTCCCAGTTGAGCAAGAATACTGCGAACAGCTGTGGAGGAATTGCAGCTGCTATAACCGATGTCCATCATCATTCTCGCCAATGATACATTGGATTGTTCACTTTGATCATCCATTTTCACCCGAGCAAAATCACTAATTGGAGATTTTTATTGCAATACGTTATCATATTGCAAATATTAAAGTAATTAAATGAAGTTGAAAAGTTACCTATCAGTAATTGGTTGATTTGAATTCAGGAGAGGAAGTAATACAGGCGGCACCGGCTTCGAAGCAAACTTTGATCGGGCTGCGTCGATTGGCGCGTCAATTTGCTGAGAAGAAAGAGCAAGACTATCAGCGTGGTATGATCTGAAGAAGACGAGCAGATGGTGCAAAAGTTGCCCAGACGTATTGCTTAAAATTGAATTATCTTGGAGAGCTTCAACTAACGAATCGAAATTATTTGTGATAATCTCTCCGGCTAAACGAGATATTAGGTTAAGATTTTCAAAGGTGAAATTCATTTAATTAAGAATCAAAACTAAGCAGTTAAATAAAGCTTTTTACCTTTCTCCTCTGTTTCTTTTCTAGTTGCTGACAGTAAAGAAATGCAGATCGCGACTTTCTCAACTGGATTTAAGCCAACTTGATCCAAGAATCGGTTGAGATCAAAATTCCGAAAAGATTCGTTGTTATCAATAGAATTTAAAGCGTCACAGAAAACTCCCGAAAGGGTTGGATTGCTAGCAGACTGTTTAACTTTCTCAATTAGGAGACGATAATTGAGAGAGCTGTGAATTATCACTTCTGTATTCCGATTCCCGGTACTGAGGATTTTCGATTGATTTTCGATTAACAGCCGTCGCAATAAATGGAAATATATGTCGTGGCCGTGCTGTTCAATTAGCTATATAAGAATCAAATATTTAGTTAGATCATAACATATGTGTAACACCTCGCCTTCAAATTATACGGAGGAAATATAGATCAAGTTCTTTCTATAAAATAGGAAGGTCATTTATAGCGCATATAGTCTTCAAAGTCACAACTCTTTTTTTTTTGATCTTATGTAGTAGATGCAGACTAATCGGGACGACTAGGCTTACCGAATCTATCTCTGCAACGGTCTTAGTGTAATTTTCAGCAGTAAGGGTGGACAATAAGAAGGAAATTTGAGCTCTGACAATTGTGCTTAAGCCCGTTCGAGACGAAGGTCTCTGATGGGGCGTGTTGGGCGACGTCTTTGCAGTTGTGGAAGAGATTTTGTTTACAGGTGGTGGGGAAAAGGACGTGAAATTAGGTTCCTCACTGTTCATAATGGGAAAGAGAACATGATCGTCCCTCTAAGTGATCTTTGTGTCTTACTGAGGAAACTGATACACCATAAGTCAAGAAAGGGCGTTCTTAAGTAAATATAAATTTTTCCTAACTAACAAAGATGTATGACGTCAGCAATTTATTTGATAGGTTAATCACCTCAAATCTATTTTATCAGTTTAAAATAATTAATTAATTGCTTAATAATAGTCAATAAATGAAATTTAAAATTGATTAAATTAAATTTATGTTTTTTTAACAACAATTTTTATTTATAGCAACTTATTATAAAATTTTAAAACTTAAATATATGCATATTTTTAATTAAATTATTTTTAAATTATTTTTAAACCCAATTTTTAATTAATAATCTGAATTGTTAAAATTATATAATTTATATTTATAAATATTTTTGTTATAGTTCAAATAAATAATAAAAAAATTTTAATGATTTAAAAAAAACTTTCAAATTATTAAAGTTGTTTATATTATTATTTTATATTAAAAATTTTAAAATAATATTTTTTTACTTTTTAATTTTATAAATTTTATATTTACAACAAAAAAGTTTTTTTTAAAAAATAAAAACAATTAAACAAAATATTACAAAATTTTTTTAATAAATAAAACTTTGGTTTTTTATTTATTATTAATTTTTTTACCAGTTTGTTTTATTAATTTAAATTAAAACAATTAATTTAAATTTAATTATATTTAATATTATTTTTTTATTATTTATTATAAAAACAAAAAAAATTATGTTTTAATATATATTTTAGAACTTTTAATAAGTCAAGTCAAGTTAAATCTTAATTTAACTTAGATTTAACTTGGAAAACTTTTATTTTAAAAAAATTAAATTAAATTTAATAGTTTATAATTTGACTTAACTCATTATTAATCATGTATAAAAATTTTATTGAATTTTTAACTAATAAAAAAAATAATTTTTAATTTATAAAAAAATTATAAATCATAATAAATAAAAATAAGTTTTATGTTTATTATTAATAAATATTAAATACTTGGCTATTTTAAAGTTTTATTTTACTATTTTTTTTTATTGCTTAACAAGTAAGATCCAAATGCAACCTAATATAATACATCAATTAAGTAATCTAAACTAGAAGTGAATCATGCATTTTCTACATATAACCAACCACTCAAACTAATCAGAACAACACTAATTGTCTATATAAACTGAAACTACCTGATTCAAACCTGAAAAAAACTTATAAAATTTACGAAAACCAAAACTAACTCCTAAAGCATCAGCAATACCCAACAATTTAATCATGCCAGTAAAAAGAACCAAAAAAAACCCAAATACCAAAACTGAAACAGATCCATCATGTGGAATTAGACCATTTTTTTTCATAAAAACCTGATGCTTAGCACAGACCAACCAAAATTTCTCTCTAAATATAAGACAAAACTTGTGTATAAAGTCTGCAATCTTCTGATCTGCAAATTTGGAATCTTTAAAAACAGATAAGGACTCTTAATACCAATTATTGAAAACAAAACTCTTACACAGAGCCACATACACAGCAATATTAGAAGAGCAAAAACTTAAACACTATAAAACACAAAAAGACAAACAAAACAGACTAAAAAGCACACTCTACTCATCTACATAGGCATTTAGCAACTGCACACAAGTGCCAAAATTAGATGAGTAAGAAAAAGTGTGGTCGGAAATCTTGATATCCTTACAAAACAAGTACAATACACTCAGATAACTATTAATATACAAATATTTATGAACAACAACAGGGAGCTGGTAGTGCAAAGCTTTTATAAAATACATGTGAGTGTTAGCAGTACCTCTACTAATAAAGCCAGTGGCCATATGTAAGACAGAATGTCACACCAAAAATAACCTAAACCAATCAATGTTTGTATGCAAATTACTCACCACAACCCTAAAATTAGAGCCAACTTCCCAGCACATCTGACAAACAGATTGAAAAACATCATGGATAAAGTGCCTAGAATTACCAGAAACAATACCACCACCAGTTCTGATAAAATGCTCCTTAATTTGATAAGATAGATACAGACCAGAGAGAAAAGCAGATCCTGCCAAAGCATTAGTGACTTCATTTTCTGAAATACCTGAATGCTCCTTTACTTTGTACCAGCTGACCTTCAAATTTTTATCATAAATGACACCCACAATATGGTGATGCTCAACCCAGTATTATTTCTAAAAATTTGGACATAACAAAGCTAGCTCAAACTTGCAAGCATCCAAAGCAGCCTGGCTGTCTGAAAAAAAGTGAACTAAGCTAGAAGGCAGAACACATTCAAGTGCTAAAGCAATAGCTTGCAATTCTATTATAATTGATAATGCCAAACCAAAAACCCTAACACCCAAGCCCAAACCAATATCTTCAAAAAACACAGCCATGTCAGTCTTTATATTAACAGTTCCCAAACTGCAAAGAGATCCATCCATGTAAACAGAAAAGAGACCATTACTAACATCCAACAAATGATTACAAATGATCCCAAAATCACAAAACTTAAGAATGTTTAACAAACTCATCCTTTTTAGTAAAGATGTACCAGTAAAAAAACAAGCCAAACCACTGAAAAAATGAACAGAGAGGTCAAACCATTCAGAAACAGGATCATACAGATCCAATCTCTTTCATTACTTGAATGTTTTCCAATCAAAAATCACATCATACTGGTCATAAAGCTGTTTTATAAAGGTAATCCCATACCACTAAAGCAAAAAAGCACATTTATAAAATTTTAATATACTGAGAACAAAAAACATAGAAGTTCTATTTCGAAAATAAAAAGCATTAGTCATAAAACCACTCAAAAACAAATTACACCCCAAAAAAATACAGACTATGTTAGCCAAAAAATTGTTCAAAGGATTAACATTTACATTAACTGGAAGAAACAAAGAGTAACATGGAAACCAGCTAAGGACTTGAAGATCATGTGACCTATGTGCAAACAAATGGCCTAGAATCTTAATAAAATTAACAAAGCAAACAACAAAAGCTGATTTGCTCTTAGCCTAAATCTGTTTAAAAGATTTCAAACCATAAAAAAGAGGATGGTAAAGTGTATCATTGGAAAAATCATTAGGAAGACCAGATTTGGACTTCAAATCTCTGTAAACTATAATATCCCACTTATTACATAAACTGACAGGAATGTAATTGAATTGAGTTCTATAATTAATAATAGAATAAAAAACCACTGAAACTAAATAAGAAAACTGTTTGTTAGAGATTGCTTTTCTCAAAACCAAATTGGCAAAAAACTGGATATCTGAATGAACTTTGGCCAAATTAGGCTTTGACAAGCTCTTAGAGAACAAAAAGATATTCATATAGTGATGAGATTCCTTTCACTTGGCAATAGAAATGGGTGCTCTACTAACTAACAAAGAAGGATTTATAACTCTGCAGTTGATAAAAATTGTTACAGTCTTATTATTATTTATAGAAATGTCATTAATTCTGAAAAACCTATTGGCAATATTAAGAATATGTTGCATAATAGCCTAACTATTATTAACTCAAATTGTGTTATTAATGAAGACACCAACAGCTAAAAATAAAGTAAGTCTAGCTTGAGACTCCATATATCCAGTCTTTGAAATAAAAAGAGAATTCAATTTGTAGTTACACAAACTTTTCTATTTCTTGACTTTACACAAAAGCAAATCATAAAATATGTATTAGAGAAGAGGTGAAAAGACCTCCCTTTAATCCAATCCATCATGAACTTGATACTCATTAGTCAGACCAAAATCAGTCATAATCCAGTTAACCTAATCATTGTGAATGCTACCAAAAAATTTAACAAACTTGTCACACATTTTGATCCAAGCCAGACTCTTTTTAAGATGCTTTTACCTAACAAAATTATAAGCTTTATGCTGTTATTCATAGAATATAGGAAGTATATTAGCATATAAATTAACCAATTAGAAGTAGTCATAGTAAATGTGAAATTTCAGGATTCCTCTTAGAAGAATTGCAGGATTCCAGAAATTTCAGAATTCTTATACAAAAAATTGCAGAATTCCAGAATTCCAGAATTTCTCTCAAAGAAATTGCAGAATTTCAAGAATTCCAGAATTCCTGGTGTAAAAAATTGAGGAATTGAGGAATCTCAATTATGTATATATAGCAGTAGTGTTAGAAGTAGAAAAAACAGACCTCTCAGTTTAGATTTAATCTAAGCAACTTTCCAATTTACAAATATAAATAAATAATTATTTGCTATTTCAATCTACTCTCCACTATCAACACTTCATGTTGATAGTATTAAATACTTAACCATGCTGGAACAATAGCTCTTAATCACAGCTATTAATAGGATACTAATTTTATTGCCTTGGCTTATTTCTTTTTTTTCTTTTTTTTTCTTTTATTTTCTTTTATTTTGTTATTTTTTGTTGTTAACTAATTGATTAAAGATTAAAACACTGAGTTACAAACATTATAAAGACTGGTAAAAGACCCATAAAACAAGGGTAAAGAACTCATAGATTTGAAAATAGCTTACCAGAAAAATTACTGGCTATTACACTGAAAAAAATTTGATAAAATTGTGATTCCAAAAGACTACTGAAACCACAATTAAATCTCTGTCTATTATACAAAAAACTCAACAAAAACTTTCAGACAATCAAATTTTTAGATAACCAAAACCTTCAGAAACCAACATCATTAAATCAATTGAGTACTAAGTTACGAGTTTGTTATTTGTTTTCAAACCTAAATAATCACCTATAACAATACATGTTTTACAAAACCAGTCATAATTTTTGATTCTTTTTTAAAACATTTTCAACCACTGAACCAATAGCAAAAATAGAAGACTGTGTAGTTATATTTTTTAATACAGAAAAATTGTTACCCTTAAGAACATCAAACTTATTGCAAGCCAAAGAAATCCTGTCTGAAAAAGTTTTAGAAAAAATTTTGTGAGCTGTCTTAATTAAGACAATAGAATAGGTATTTGTAAGAATACCCTTCCATTCATATGACTTTGGAATAATTGAGACCCAAGTCTCTTTTCAAGAGAAAAAAACTGATTTACATGTCAAACAAAAGTTCAAAAGCACTAGCAATATGTTTAGAACAGACTTATTGCAATGTTTCCACAATTCATTGAATATACCAAAAAGACTAACAGCTTTTCTATCAGGCAGATTTAAAATAACTCTGAACATTTTCTCAAAACCAATTAAACTTATCACTTCTGAAAAAACATCATTGAAAATGTAACCCAGTAGTCAGTATTGGTAAGACCATTCATCAAAGACATCAGGAACTATTTTACACTTATGAGTCTAGCATTCTATAATCTCATCAACCTTAGATTTAACTATATTGGGCTTTAAAACCAGCTTCTTTCCCACTATAAGATGGTCTAATACAACTTTTTGGAAAGAACATTCCAACACACTTCTGATGGTATAACCCTTATCAGTCTCAAAACTCTCTATTTTTTTATCTATAACCAACTTGATCCGAGATTTCTCAGTGTGCTTAGATTTCAACAGTTTAGAAAAGTAATAAAATTTTTTAACTTTAGCCAAAATTGATCTAATATTATCAAAACAAGATCCAGAACCAATAAGCAACTTCACAACAGCTGCATTAGTAGCATCAACACTTTTTCACTTAACCAACAGAGAATCAAACTCATCATAAAAAGCCAGTTAAGAAGCTTTAACAATTTTAAAAACCAAAAGTTCAAGTCTATAAAACCTAAACAACTCCCTAGTAAAAACACAATCATAATTTTTGAAACACTTTTTTTAAAGACCTCTTTAGCTGATAGGCATATCACCTTATGGATAGTATCCCACATTGCATTCAAGTCTATAAGCCTCTTAGACTCTATAAAATCTCCAAAGAACATAACAGTATTAGTCACCAAATCTTCTCTGAATTTAACCTATTTGTTAACACTTGCACCCTTAAAGTTGAATTTTCAATGATTTTTGTTTGCTTGTTTGTAAAAAAAATTCAATCTCATGTTTAGTAATTTATCTACACCCAAAGATACAGAAACAGCTTTGTGATCAATATTAAAATAGCCTCTAACATTGGCCACACTATGATCTATCACTGTATTGACCAAATTTGAAGAAACAAACACATAGTTAATTGTTTTAGCCACACCCTAAGAATTGTTTCAAGTTAGCATCTTCGCAAACAAGCTCCTACTCAATAAGTCAACCAAACCCAAATCAAAACACCTTCTGAAACTAACACACTTGGTGAAATCATTTTTATTGAAATTATCACCCAAGATGACAAAAGAGAATTTATTAATTGCCTTCACAATCATAGAATTAATATCATTAGCCTGAGAAAAATGAACAATCAGGGACACCCCAACATAAAGCCCCAAAATTAACACAGAAAGTTTGTTCTTAAAAAGCAATTTAATAGATAGGAGCTGACCAGGTACCTCAGAAACTTTGCACATGTGTTTTGCTAAAGAAGAGTTCATGACAATTACAACACTAGCACCCAGATAACCAGATTCCAAACCAGAAGTAAATACTCACATGCCATTAAATTTGTTAACAATTCAGAGACAAATCTTCTTCTTTAGCTTTGATTCTATAAAAATAGAAATTAGATTGTCCATGTTTTTGTGCCAATAAATGACATCATCCTGTTTTGTAGGATTGTTCATTCCTCTGATATTACAAGTAGCAATTTTCCAAATTAGATTACTCATTAAGAAGTGGGTCAAGAGAACATGCCACCAGCCAAAACCAAATTATCAAGACAAATCAACAAACTTAGCACTAAAACAGAGAGACCTTCCAGCATAGCTTCAAACTTAACAGCTTTAAAAAAGGCTGATGAACCTAAAATTTCAGCAGTTTTGCCACTAATGGCCTCACCCAAGCTCTTTTTTATCACTATATTACTTACATAATTCTGCAATGAGGGGGTTACTGGTAGCTGACATCCAAGACTAGGCTGGAAAACTGCCAACACAAGTGATTTTAATCTCTTAGCCAACTTACTAATTTGTTCCATAAGGCTGACAAGACTGCATTCCAAAATCATAAATCTTACTTCAATGTTATTTGTAGCCAGAAGGACAGGCTTCATCTCCGAAGAAGAGCTAGAGTCCAAAAGACCATTGTGTACAGAGAAAAAGAGTGAAAGATCTACTAACAATCTTTGCCCAAAAGATACCATCAAAAAAGACTGGATGAACAATAGAAGCTGAACATTTAACATAAATAGCAGCCAGTCTGCTTTTATTAGCATTAGAGAAAACTTTGTGTGGGAGGTTATTGAAGGGAAGTTTCTCACCAGTGGCACAGTTCAATGATGTGTGACCTAAATTCTCATACTTGGTGCACTTAGCTAAAACTAGACAAAACCAATGAAAACAAGCATTCCTTAACACTAGAGTGATATTTATGGCAGCATTCAATAAATCAGTTAAGTCAAAACAAACAATAGTACACCTGGTCCAAGTATAAGTAACAGAATGACAATTGATTACATAAGTTTTCTCATTCACAAAACCAATAAAATCTCAGATGTTATAAGCATTTGTTCTTATTGGTAGAATATAGAGCAGTGCTTTATGATAATCTCTTATGTTTTATGTCTTTTTGTCTAAATCTGATCTAGTCACATGCATCACATCTTTTTCAATCAGGATGAACCATCTAGTTGCAATCAAATCAGCTTGATCTGATTGGTCAAACTCAACTACAGCCTTCTGCCATAATCTTACCAACTACATTTTGATTGACCTAATTGAACCAAATTCAAACAGCACAGCATGTACAGCTTCAGCTAATGTACCAACAAAAATTTTTTTTAACACTACAGCCCGATTTAAACACTTAATAGATTTTTTGAGATTGGTATTTACTATGATATTTGCACTGATAGCCTTTTTGGTAGCATTTATTAGACCCAATTTGGAGTTAAATATCACTCTGATAATTTCTGAGAATTTTGAGAGGGTAGACACTCCCCTAAAACTATTGATTTTTGAAAATAACTTCCTAACAATGACACATTTTTCTTAAGATGTTTTGCTAACCATTTTATTTAATCTAATATTTAAAGTAAAAAATTTTCTAACAGAAACTTTAACCAAATTCTTTAAGAAAGGAAGAAGTTTCAAAGGGGCATTTGAGAGAATATCATTATCAACATTATGACCTAAAAAATCAATCTTCCTTAATGCTTGTTCAATGTTTTCTTGGTTTTAATATCTGGTCCTTTAGACATTTGTTCAAGATTTCCATTAGCAAGAATATCACTTTCATCATAGTCAAAACTGGTCTTTTCTATCAGACACTTTTTCTTCATATCAATGCTATTAGACTCAGTAGTATCACCAGTCTCAGAACCTCATAAACAACCATTTGGCACCTTAATAAACTTTTCTTCATCTCTAATACCCTTCTTCAAAACAACATCTTTCTTTTTTTTCCTCAATAAGACAGGTTTAAAACCCTTACCAGAGCCAGAATTTTTAATAACCTTCTTCATAACAGCAATGCTAAAGCCAATAGTGGTTTCAAAATCAAAAAACAGTTTGGTTTTATCATACTAAATAGTAAAAAAGACTTCTTTTAAAAACTATTAGACTTTTTTTTGAGAATTTGAGATAAACAAAAGAAATAAGTTTTTAATGTTTTTTATTTTATTTTTACTATTAATAACTTTTTTTACTTGTTATTATAAGTGAATTTTTTGGTAAATTAGTTGTTTTGTAATTTAATATTTAGATTAGTTACTGTTATAATTTAAAAGTTTTTAAAAGTTTTGGTTTGAGAGTTTTTTATAAAAATTTAATATAATTTTTTTAATGTTTATATTCTTTTAATAAGTAATTTTAATTTTTATGATTATATTTACACTTTTTTTGGTATTTATTATTAAATAATTCTTGATATTATAATTTTAATGCTTTTTTTAATCAATTAATAAAATAAAACAAACAAACAAACAAAAAAAGTAATAAATTAATATTTTATTAATAATCATAATTAAAAGTTATTATTTTAATATTGTTAAATTAATTTTATTAATACTAATAATATTAATATAAGTAAAATTAAATTTTAATAAATTAAGTTTAAATTTATAAATTAATAAATTTGGATATAATTAATTAATATATTTATTAAAATAATTATAGTTTGATTAAAATAATTGTAAAAAACTAAATTAATCTCTAAGTAAACTTGTTTGGTTTTAAAATATTCTGTTTTTTTGATTTTTATTGTTTTTATTATATATACATAAATTTTTATAATATAATATTCTTGAAATTTTTTAAATTATTATTAAAATTCTTGGTATTTTTAAAATTTTTACTGGTATTTTTGGAATTTTTAATATAATATGCTTTAATAATTTTTTATTTTGCTATTAGTTATTTATATTATTATTATTTTTTGTTTTTTTATATAAATAATACTATAAAAAGTATTATTAATCATATAGATATTATAATTATAAATTCTTAAAATTTAAGTTTTGAGTAAATAGATAATATTATTATGTAAATAATTATTAATTAAAAAAAATATATATATGAATTTTTAATTAAAAAAATTATTTTTGTTATTATTAGAGTATTTAATAAAACAAATATCTAAAATATTAACATTTTTTATTTTTGCCATTGTTATTTTTTTACAAATAGTATATATAAGCCTTTAATAATAAAAGAAATAAAAAAATTATTTAAAACTATAAAATTATTAAGTAAATTTATATTAATTAATGTTTATAATTACAAATAATCAAGTTTATATTTTTATTAATAAAATTAATTCTTTGTTTTATTATAACTATAAAAAAATAATAATATATAATGACCAAAAAAAAGCATTGTTAAATATTAAAAATTGGCAGTTTATTTAAAAAATAAACATATTTTGTTTAAAATAATATATTTTTTCGATTTTATTTAATTATTATAATCTAATTATTATTAATTAAATATTATATATTTAATTAAATAACAAAAATTAGATTTTTAATTAATATACAAATAAGATTAATAATCTTAAAAATTTTTATGTATTTTACTACTTGGTTTAAAATTTAAAATATTTGGTATTTTTTTGATCAAGTTATATTTTAAAGTATGATATAAATATATATTTCTTTAAAAAAAATTACTTTTGTTTATTTATATTTTTTTATTACAAATTAAGTTTATCTAAAAAAAACCAAGTTTATATAAATAATTAATTATATCATCTTTTATAATTCTAATTTTTGTTACTTATTTTTAATAATTTATTGTTTAATATAATAATTACAAATTTTGGAGTGAAGATACATATGACTTTTTTTCTCTTTTACCTCCAAAAAACCCCAACAAGCACTTTTCTGAGAAAAAAAGTTTTTTGTTTTTCTTGTTAATAATATATCAACATTTCTTTAACTAACAACCCTTTTGTCGTGGATTTGGAGACTATCTCTAGTGGCAGCATGTCTAGTAAGAAGGCTCCTAAAGGCATGTTTCACGGTTCTGCTGGTGGTTCCTTTTCACAAAAAAAGAAAGCTTCTCTTGAAAATGTTAAACACTCTGGTGATGAAAAAGATATCTCTTTAAAGTCTGGTTCTGGTGCTAGTGTATGTTCTGATATGGAGAGCCTATCTGGTGATGATAAAAATATTAGTATGTCTGGTGGTTTTAATGGTTTTCTCTTGAACTCGGCTGTTAATACTCTCAAGGCTAAACAAATGAATACTGGTGTGAATTTTAGTTCTCCTGACTTTGAAATGGATGAAGAGGTGAAGTCTCTTCCACCCCTCTCTTAGGAAAAAGATTCCTTTGGAGAAGATTTGGATTGATTCCAAGATCATCAAAACTCCTGTAGAAATGTTGGTTAAGAAATTATTTGCTTTAGACATCAATTTTTTGGCTGTGGAAAGGAAATTGGCTATGCAAAAAACTCAGTTTGTCAGAAAAATTTTTTCAAAAATCAATGGTTTTGGGAGGACCACTACCCCCTCAAAATTTGAAGGGATTATCAGATCAATGTTTACATCAGAGGAAAGCATAAAAAAGACTGTTTTATTGGTTGGCAAAAATGGAATCAGCATAAACAATGATCTTAGGAAACAAGGATTTCATTTAGATTGGGCCATAGTAATTAAGAAAATTCCCATGGACACACCTAGGAATATGATCATTGTCGCAGTCTCTGAGTTTGGGCAAATTAAGTCGATCAAAATTCAATTAATTGGAATGTGGTAAAAGACTGTGATGGAGTTTGCCAAATCGAGTCAAGCCAATCTGTTGGTTTCAAAATGGTCATTTCTGATCGAGAAAGATTCAGTACATGTTGCCAAAGCAGCAGGAGATTGCAATATCTGGGCATTAAGAGATTAGTTCAGGGCACTGTTGTTTATTTTGCCAGTAGAAATGACTGCATATGATCTTGGTACTCTTTTGAAAAAGACTGACGGAAAAACTTGCATCATCAATCATTCATTGGAAACTGGCAATAAATTTTGTTGTGCTGTAGTTGGCTTTAAATCTAATAAGAAGTTGGAATCTGCTTTTCTCACTGAGCCTATTTTCGGTGGGATGCGTCTCTCATGAGCTAGGTTGGATTTGGTTTGGTGTGAGAAGTGTGAGCATTTTGGCCATTCTACTCTGGAGTGTGATGCATTGGTTGAGTCATTTTCTGGCCTCCCAAATTCGTTTAAAAAGTCTGCTTCTGGTTTTGATTGTCTTTAGTTAGCCAGGTTGTATGCAAAAAAAAATATTCCTATCTCTTGTTCTGCTGCTTTTGGCGGAAAATTGTGGGCTCAAGTGGTGTCTCTTGCTTCCCTTTTGATTCTGGTTCGCTTTCTGGTGGTACACCTCTCTCTTTTGGTTCTTCTGGTCCTCAGGTCGATGGTTTGGGTGATTGTTTGGCAGTTTTGAAGCGTTCTTTGGAAATTCTTTTGGATCAGGTTTTTGTTATTCTTAAGAAATTGAGTTTTGTTGATCTGGTGCCTTTGGCATCCACTTTTTGTGCTTCTTTTATGGCTGGTTCAGTGCCTTTAGCTCTGGTTGTGGATTTAGATATGGCTCTGGATGATATGTTGGCTCCATCTATTTCTCCTCTTTCTGGTAGTAATAAGTCTGCTGCTGGTCTTAGTTTGAGTGGTTCTAAAGTTTTTACCTCCAAGATAGGCAGTTTGGAATCCAAATTGTCTGCTCTAGAAGCTTCATTCGGTTCAATCCTGGTGAGATTGAATCTTTTGTGTTCTGGTTTAGACTCGTCCTTACCTCCTTCATCCCAATGAGTGATCTAGTCTGAAAATTAGCTACGTGCAACGTTCGGGGTATAAATGTCCCTGCAAAACAAGCAGATATAGTCCATTGGCATGTGAGTTCTGGAAATATGGTTTCCTTTGTTGCTAAGATAAAATTAAGATCTTTTTCTGGATCATGAATCAGAGACAAATTTGATGGGGTTTGGATTTTTACTTCTGGGTTGGATATTGATTATTTCGGTGTTGGCGTTGCTGTGATCATGAACAACTTTTTGGTTCACCATGTTTCTAAAATTGAGGAGGTTTTTGGTTGTTTGATTTCGATTTGGCTTTTATTTAAAGGCAAGCTTTCGGTTACAATTCTGGATTTGTATGCTGGTGCTTCTCTTAAGACTAGGTTTGCTCAGACTCTTGTAATGAATTCTCTTATTGCTAAGACTGTTAACTCCAGCACTTTTGTCATTCTGAGTGGTGATTTCAACAAGAATAATTCTGAGAGGAATGTGAGTTTTAAGTTCTGTTTGGGTTTGGGTTTAGTCAATTCTTTTGCTGGACACTCTTTGGTCAAAACGGCTACATGGAGCAATTCTAGGGGGGTGGAGAAAACAATTGATTTTATTCTTGTTAGTGGGACTCTATCTTCTGCTGTTGTGAAGTATTGTGTCAATTCTGTTTCTGATTTCTTTAATACAGATCACAAATCTGTCATGATATCAGTTGGTCTGGATGGGCTCTTAGATGTTTGGCTGAATGGTTTGCGTAAGCAAGCCAACAAGAACCATTGGAAGTTTAAGATCAAGGATGCTGATGGTGCTGGATGGTCTCATTTTAAGAAATGTTCTTCTGCTAAGATATTGGAGGTAAAGCGGAGGTTTCTTGGCACTGCTACTAGTCTTGATTGGATGCTATGTGGTTTTTGCTGGAAAAAATGGTGGTGGATTCTGCAGATGAAATATTTTCCAGACATTGGTTCTGTGATTTTCAGTGCTCAAAAAATAAACATTCTTCTAGGTTCCTGGATTTAAAGTTGCTGGTTGCCAAGATAGTCAAATACCTGACCTCTACTGATACTTCTGGTTTTGATTAATTTGTGAAAAAATGGTCAGCTCTGGATGCTGGTAAAGCTCTCATTTTGGAGGACATGGTTTGTGGTGGCCAAAAAGTGGAGAACCTTCTTAGTTATTTGTCACTCGTCAGAAAGGAGTACAGAAAATTCAAGATGTCTAAGTCAAAGTTGTTGCAAGAGGCTACTATCAAAAAGGCTATTGAGAGGCATATAGAACAATTTTGCTTGGACAAGGGGAGTATAATTAGGAGTGTTCTGGATCAGCCATTTCGAAAGATGGTGTTGGATTACTTGGTGGTTAATGATGAGTTGATATTGGAGCCGAAAGAGGTTAAGTTAAGTGTTGACAAGATTATGGAGGGTTGGACACAGAAGCATGTGATGCTTATGGTACTGCTTAATCTTTGGGCTTGTCAGTATGTATCTTTAAACTATATTAGAGATGATGTCTTTTCTAATGTAATGAATGTAATTAGCATGGGTGAATTGCTTTCAGTTACTAATAGCCTGTCTGATAACAAAGCTGCTGGCTTGTTTGGCATTCCCAATAAACTTTGGAAACATGATTGTGGTGAGGTGTTGGAATGCTTTTTGGTGTTGCTGAATGTGTGTCTATCTGTTGGCATGGTGCCTGCTTTGTGGAAGAGGGCATGAGTCTCAATGATCCTTAAGCCTTATGATTGGAATGGAGTTCTTACTAATACTCAATCTATTGCTTTGATTGAGACTGCCAGAAAGATTTTGTCTAAGATTTTGTCTGATTACATCTCTTTGGCTTGTAGTAAGTTTGGTGTTCTTTGGGGTGATAATTTTTCAGTGCTCTGTGGTACTTCTATGCAATCTTCAGTGTTTGCGGTTGGTTTAGTTGTGGAGAATGCTTTTGAAAAGAATAGGAAAATTTGGTTGGTTTTGCAGAATATGTGGAAGGCATATGATTCTGTTGGTTGGCTTTACTTGAAAGCTAGTCTGTGGTGCATCAAAATATGTGAGAGGTTTATTGGGTTTTTTGGAAACATTCACAAGGATAGGGTTAACAGAGTGATGACTGATTTTGGCTTGTCAGATGACTATAGTGTACATGATGGATTGGACCAGGGTAAAGTTTTTTCGCCTCTCTTGTGGAGAATTTTCTATGATCTACTCTTATGCGAAGTGAAACAACACGAGCATTTGTGTGGATACTGTGTTGATTCTAAGTTTGTTGCGAAGATGGACAGAGTTGAAGGTGTGGATGGGATGACATCTTACTTGGCAGCTGGTGCATTCATCGATGATATGATTTGGATTGGAAATTGTCAGGTCTTCACTTAGTATGCTCTGAACATTGCCAGTAAGTTCCTCAAAATCAATGATATTTCTATTAATAATAATAAGATGGTGGCTATTTCTATTAACTAAGGTGTTAGAGTTGTCTCTCTGAGTATTTGTGGTCAGCCAATTTTGATTGCTAAAAAGGGCAAAGCTCATTGTTATCTGAGTATCTTCTTGTCAACAGAGGGCTTGTCTAAATCTAGTGTATCCAAAGCTCATTCTGATGTTCATTTTTTTGTCAACGTCATGCTCAGGAAGGCTATCACAGATAAGCAGTTCTTGTATTTGGTCTCAGCTGTCTTGCAGCCTATTGTTAGTTACTGGACTCAGTTTAGTTTTGTTTTATCTGGTGTTTGTCGCAAATGGGATGTCATGGTTAGGAAGAGTCTTAAGTTCAAAGCTGGTTTGTCTTGTGATTTTCTGGATGCTGTCTTACATCATCTTTTTTTGTATGGCTTGAAGACTTTTGAACAAGTGCAATCTGAAGAGAAGATTGCTGTTTTGGTATCTTTTTCTAATGTCTCTGAGGTCCTTGGGCATTTGTTTGATCATAGGTTTTTAAACTTGCAGGTTCTTGGCTGAGCTCCTCTGGATCCTTTGCAGTTTCCTATCAAGTTGTGTGTTAGTCCAGTCAACAACTTTTTGGCTGAGATTGTGAAGATTTTTTTGAGTAATGAACTTTCTTTGGCTAACAACTTTCCCAATGTCTTTTGCAGTCCAGGTCATTTTCCACTTTTGTTAATTCTAGGTAGTTCTGAGTATTTTAATTCTGTTCGCTCTCTGAAATGTTTTGGGGTTGCTTTTGGTGATCAGATTTTGGATAAGAGAGGCCATGTGCTAGATTGGAAGACCTTTCGTTGTTGGAAGAGGTTGGACTCACAGGGCCCCATGTCTTACTGGTTCTCAGTCGTATTTGAGTTTATGTTGGTTCAGGGCTTTTCTGCTTCCAGTTCTGCTGGTTTTGTTCAGTCTGTTGATATGAATGTTTTAGATTCTGAAGTGTTTTCTTTGGTAAAAAATGAGTTGCATGATATCTGGTCTAGTTGCTTTGAAGTATATACTGATGGATCTTTGAGAAATGCTGGCTCAATTGATGCTGCTTGTGCTGCTGCATATTTTCTGGTTTTGGATAGAAGTGTTGGTGTTGTGGTTGGTGGTTTACTGTTCTCTACTCTGGCTGAGTTGCAGGCTGTTGTGTTGGCTCTTGAGTGTGTACCTTCTTCTTGTCAAGTAATTTTGCATACTGATAGCCAAGCTGCTATTAATACCTGCTTGTCGGAGTTGTTTTGTGCCATGCCTGATTTTCATAATTGGTGCTGGTTGGAGAGACACCATATTTTTAATTTGGTTAGAGAAAAGGATCTCAAGGTGGTCTGGGTTAAGGTTAAGAGTTATTCTGGCATTTCGGGTAATGTCAAGGCTGATTTGGCGGCTGGAGATGCTGTTCAATCTCCCTTCTCTTTGTTGGCTGGGGTTCATAAACATTATTTGGTGGCTGAAAACACAGCAATCTCTGGCAATGCCCGCCACTTTGTAAGGGACATTTTTCAATCTATTAATTGTGTTTACTGGGAGGCTGGGCCTGGTGTGGGTGTAATACCTGTTGACCTTGTTGAGTGTGTAGACTGGATTTCTACTACGAAGGTTTGGCATCCAGACTCTCATATGCTTGCTGAGTTCACTGGTTGGAAAACTTCGAATTTGCACTTATATTTAATAAAAGCTGTGCACAAATGCCTTCTGGTAGCTGTTCGGAAAAAACTGTATGATAGGGGTTATCCTGGTGTATTGTGCCTGCTGTGGGGTGGAGTGGAATTTTCTGACCATGCTTTTATGTGCCCTCGGGATGTTGTTATTTGTAATGAGGTTCTGGTTGAGGCTTCTACTCATTGGGTTTTGGTAACAGGTCTTTGTGGCTCATTATCTTCAGCTGTTTTGCAGATGTTGTCTACCTGTTCTCTGGATGTAGATTTGTATTCTATTGTGTGTAAAAGCTTCATGCTGAATGAATAGTGCAAGGAAGCTCAGGGTGTATTTGAGGATAAGAAGCAGGCTATTGGTAAGGTTGTCAGTTTTGTTAGATTTGTAGCTGATTTATATCATGTAAAGGCATGGTTAGTGAGATCTAAGCACAGAGTGCAGATAGAGAAGGCTGGTTTGGTTGCTGATGGTGGGGTTGTTTCTGGTCTGTCTCGTGATGTTTCTTTTATATTGTTGAATAGAGTGGTTAGAATGCTTGGTGTGGTTGAATTATTCACTGTTAGCTTTGGTCATCATTTGCTGTGCAGTTTTTTTTCTGGTCTAGGTGGTGTTATTAGTGTTAATATAGGTGTGTAGTGTTGCCTTAACTGGCCTGAGTGGCTAGCCATATGTAGTAAGTGCATAAATTGCATTTAGTTTGGGTCACTTAGTTTGGCTCTATGTACTAGATAACAGTTGGGCTTCACTTAATAAATGCAGAATAAAAAAAAATAAAAAAATTACAAATTTTGGAAAAAAAATAATTAAATTTTTTTTCTTGTTAATTTTTTAATTATAATAAGAATAAAAAATTATCAAAGAATTAATTTGTTTTTTCTTCTTTTTTTTTTGTGTTTTTTTGGTTATTTCTTTCAACTTATCTTTTTTTATTATAATAAAACTAGTAATTTTTTCTGTTAATAGTTCTAATTCAGATTTAACTGGTTTGGAGACTTATTTAAATGCTAAAAAAAATACACAAAGAGTATTTACTTCCATAGTATATCTTATAAAAAACCAAAAAAATTTAATGTGAATATTAGTATGATTAACTTATCTGCTGGTTTTTTAAATCTTAAAGATATTAGTGTCTTTAGTAAAAAGTCTATAATATTTTGAAAAAGCAAAATTGATAATAAAACCAGTAGTATTAGTAGTTTATTAAATGTAAAAAATATAAAAATTATGGTCACCAAAAAAACTAATTATGCAGATTCAAATAATTTGGTGGTTTATAATAATATGAATAATATTATATTACAAAAAACTTGTATTTAAACATATATGTTAGATTAATTACCAAAAACTTTTTTATTTGTGAATTTAAGTGATAACAAAAACATTTTAATGCTTCTATTATCTAAGTTTAATGGCTTTAAACAACTTTTATTAGTTAGATTATGTGTTTCGGAAAAATGGAGTTTTAATTTAACAAGGTTGTTTACATTAAATATTGAGTTGTTTATTGTATCTAACAAAATTAATGGTAATAAATTAATTGTAGTAAAAAATATTTTTTATTATATTAATGGTTTTAGAAAAGCATCTACTTTTTTAAAATTTTCAAGAATTATCAGATTATCTTTTACATTAAAATTAAGTTTAAATAAAGCAAAAAAATTGGTAATTTGTAAAAAAATTATAGTGAATAATAATATAAAAAAACAAACAATCATACAGATTGAAAAATAATTGTTAAAAAAATCTCAGTAAATCTTCCCAAATCAATTGTGAAATTGGTGTTCTTTAAATTTGACAAGATTGTATCTATTAAAATACAATTCATTAGTTTTTAACAAAAGACATTAGTAGAATTTAAATCATTAGATATTGTTAGTTTGGTTGTTTCTAATTGGTTAGTTTTCATGAAAAAAAATTTTGTGCATATGACTTTGGTAGTTAATAATAAACAGTTGTGGGTATTCAAAAATCTTTATTAAGTTTTATTGTATATTTTGCTAATTGACACTATTGCTCATAATTTTTCTGAAGTATTAGTGTCATATGATAAAAAGACTTGTTTTATTGGTTATAATCTGAGCATATATGAACATAACAAATATGCTGTTGTTTATTTTACTAACAAAGCTTCTAAAAAGACTGCTGTTAGTTCTACTTCAGTTTTTAAGAGTGTGAATTTACATTGAGCTGGTCTTTTTTTGGTCTGTTATACTTAGTATAAACAATTTAATTATGTTTCTAATATGTATTTAATAAGTAAAAATTTAGGTAATTGTAATAGATAAGTGATCATTTTTTAGGATCAAATTTGTTTGGCAAATATATATAAAAAAAAACAAGCATTAATTGTTTGTTTAGTTTTATTCAATAAAAAAAACTTGGATTTAAATTTTTGTTGATTCCACTTTTTACATGATATTTTTGGTTTCTTTTAATACTGGTTCATTTTTAAATATTAAAATTTTCTCACTGGTTTTTTTGGAAGTAAGTAATAGGTTTGCTGTTCTTGAATGCAATTTTGACAGCCTTGCAAAGCAAGTTAGTAAGCTGGCTAAAAAGTTGAATGTACTCAAACTAATAGTTTCTTAGTTTAATTCTGGATATTAATCATTGATGACCTTTTTATTACAGAATCAAGGAGCAAATATAGTAATAAGTAAAAATTTGGATGTAGCCACTAATGATAAGACTATTACTTAGACAGAAATTTTGGATTCATCAGTCATCAAAAAATCCAAAGAAAAAATAGACAATTTATCAAATATAGTTATAGATCTGTTGGCCAAAATAGATAACAAAAGTTTGAGTTTGGACATTATTTTTCAACAATAACTGATTTAATTTGGAAAATTGCCATGTGTATTATTAGAAGTATAAACAACTTTGCTAAGTAAAAAAATATTATTTGTTAACATAAAAAAATAAACAATTTAATTCTTATTATTACTGAGACAAAATTAAAAAATAAAGTTTGTCTATAAATTATAAACAAGTTTAATAGTATTTAAGTGTTTACATTTGGTTTGAAGTTTGATTACTTGGGTTTTGATGTCATAATTATTATAAATATTAATTTAATAAGACATATGTACAAGATTTTAGAAGTTGCTAATAAGCTTTTGTTTATTAAGCTGCTTTTCAAGAATAAACTTTCTGTATTGATTTTGGAACTGTATACTGATACCATTCTGATAACATGCTTGGATTAAACTGAAGAAGTCAATTTACTAATTGCTAAAGCTATAAACAAAATTTTATTTGTGATTTTGAAAGGTAATTTCAATAAAAATGGTTTTTGTAAATGTGCTAGCTTCAAAAAGTGCCTTAATTTGGAACTGGTTAATTCTTTGACAAGAAGTTTGGTTGTGTTAATCTTAACATAAAATAATTTTAGGAATGCTGAAAAAACAATTGATTTTATATTTGTCTTTTCAAATTTGATTAATAATAGTAAATTATAATGTTTTGAATATTAAAGAACACTTTAACACTAATTATTAAGCAGTCTTTGTTTTTGTAAGTTTGGGTAATTTGTTGAATATATATTTGAATTTTTTTTATAAGCTGACAAATAGAAACTATTAAAAGTTTAATTTTAAAAATACTAATAATATAAAATAAAACAAATTTAAGAATACTATAATGACCAATGCTGCTATGTTTTTTAATGAGTTTGCTGCATCTAAAAATTTTTTAAATATAAATATAATATGAAATATTATTCATAAAATAGTAAGTTTATCAGCCAATAAGGTGTTTAAAAAAAAATAGTTTAAGAGTTTTGATGGTATTTTCACCAAAAAATCTTTTAAGTTTTATAAATTGGAATTGTTAATATTAAAAATTGCCAAATTTTTACATAATGAGACTAATAATAAGTTCAATTTTTTAATAAGCTATTAAATGTCTTTGAACAATAATAATGCTTCAAGTATTTAAGTTTTATTGAACTTTAGTTTTGATTTTAATTGTATAAGATCTTTTTTTTTTAAAGTAAAAAAATCATATTGTATTTTTAAACTTACTAAATCTCTAAGAGTTAAAAAGTCACTTATTAGATCTGCTATTGACAAACAAATAGAGAGCTTTGTTATTAATAAAGATTACATAATCAAAAATATATTGAAGCATTTTTTTTGAAAGATTGTATTAAATTATTTAATTGTTAATAATAAACTGATTCTGGATCCTGGTAAGATCAAATTTAAAATTAATACAATTATGAAAGATTGGACAAAGAAAAAATTGGTGTTAAATAGTGTTCTTAACTAGTGGTATTGTCAATATTTACTACTGGCTTATATTGATAATACTGCTTTTTTTAATGTTATAGATATTATTAATTATAATAATTTAATATATATAATTAAAAATCTGTTTAATAGAAAGATTGCTGGTTTGTTTAATATTACAAATAAGCTTTAAAAACATAATAATAGTTCAGTTTTGTTATGTTTCTGGATTTTTTGAACTTTTGTTTGGTATATGAATCTGTATTTTAACTTTGAAAAGAAATTTGAATGTTAATAATTTTTAAACTCTATAAATAAAAAAATGTTTTGATCAATACCAGACTAATTGTCTTAATTAAAACTGTTTGTAAGATTCTTTTCAAGATTTTATCTAATAAAATTTTCTTGGCCTATAGTAGATTTAATGTTCTTTATAGTGACAATTTTTTTGTATTAAAAAACACTACTATTTAATTTTTTATCTTTGTTGTTGGCTTAGTAATTGAAAATACTTTAAAAAAAAGTTGTGAACTTTGGTTGGTCTTACAAAATATGTGAAAGACATATGACTTTATTGGTTAGCATTATTTGAAAAACAATATAGTTCAAATTAAAATATGTAAGTAATTTATTAGGTTCTTTGGTAGTATTTATAATAATAAAATTAATCAGATTATAACTGATTATAAATTGACTAATAGATACCAAGTACATAATGATCTAAACCAGAATAAGATTTTTTTTTCTCTGTTTTGGAGAATTTTTTATAATTTTCTTCTGTATAAGATCAAAAAACATAAAAGCTTGTATGATTATTGTATTAATATTAAGTTTGTAGCCAAAACTGGCAAAATAAAAAACCAAAACAAGTTGACTTTATATTTAGTAACTGGTGTTTTTGTTAATAACACAATTTAGATAAGAAGTAATCAAGCTATTACTTAATATATTTTGAATATTGCAAGTAAGTTTTTTATTATTAATAATATTTTAATTAACAATAAGAAAACAGTAGCCATTTTTATTAACTAAAAAGTTAGGAATGTCTTATTATTAATAAGTAGTCTGCCAATATTTATAGCACAGAGTAGGGAATTCCATAAATATTTTAGTATTTTTTTGTCTTTTGAAAGTTTATTCAAACCTAGTTTAAAGAAAGCTTATTTAGATATTAGGTTTTTTGCCAATATAATCTTGAAAAAAGCTATTTTGAATAAGCAGTTTCTTTATTTGATTTCAGCTGTGCTTTAATCTATTATTGATTACAAAATCCAGTTTAGTTTTGTTTTTAAAAGTGTATACAACAAATAAAATATACTGATTAGGAAGAGTTTAAAAATAAAAGCTGGTTTGTCAAAGAATTTTTTCAATTAGGCTTTTTATTATCTATCTTTGTATGGCTTTAAATTATTTAAGCAAATACAAGCAGAAAGTAAATTGACTTCTGTGTTGAGTTTTTTAAATACTAATAAAGTTTTTGTTTATTTATTTGATTATAAGTCTTTAAATTTGCAAATTTTGAGCTGGTCTTTCATTTATTCTTTGCAAAATTCTGTAAAGTTGAAGATCAGTCCAGTTAACAATTTTTTGGTTAATTTAATAAAAAATTTTTTGGATTATAATGTTTTTTTTACCAATATTTTGTTCTTCATATTTTGGTTTTTTGATAGTATTTCTATGTCTTTTATCTTAAAAAATACAATGTTTCATAATATTTTTTACTTATTTAAGAGATTTGGTATTGTCTTTGTTGAACAATTGTATAATAAAAAAGAGTTAATTTTTGATTGAAAAAGTTTTTGTTATTGAAAAAAACTTGATTTTAGAGATTTAATCTCTGTTTGGTTCAAGTTAATATATGATTACTTAGTCAATCTTGTTTCTAGTTTTGCTGTTTAGCCAATTATTAGCAAATTCCAGCTTTTGAATGTTTTTGATACCAGTGATTTCTCCATAATAAGACAATGTTTCTCTAGTGCTAATTTAAATATTATTAATGTTTATACAGATGGATCTTTAAAGAACTTAGATATATATAAGATAAAATATAGTGCAGCTATATTTTTTGCTGATTTGAATTTAAGTATTAATGTTAAAGTTGGTAGTTTGGTGTTTTTTACAATAGCAGAATTATAATTACTTTGGCCTTGGAGTATGTTTTAGCTTCTAGTAATGTTATGATATATTTAGATAGTTAAATTACTTTAAATACATATACTGTAAAATTAAGTATAGTTTTATTTAACTTTTATAATTGTTATTGGCTTGAAAAACATAATATTATAAATTCTATTAAATATAAAACACTTGTTATTTGCTAAACTAAGATTAAAGACCATTCAGATGTTTTAGGTAATAAGTATACTGACATATTGGCCAACTTAGTTTTATGTTTGAATTTGTCACTTCCTATTCTTGTTAAAGAAAAATACATCAGAGCTGATAAAATAGCAATGTTTAAGAATATTTAGTATTTTATTTGTAATGTGTTTAGGATTGTTTATTGTGCTTGTTGAGAAATTGAGTCTAGTTTTAGTGTAATATATAAGAACATAATTAAGAACATAGATTAAATTCAGATTTTATTGGTTTGATATTCCAATTCATATATAACATCTGGTTTTATAAGTAGATCTATTGCTAATTTGCATTCATACTTTATAAAAGCTTTGTATCATTATTTGTCAGTTGCTGTTTAAAAATACTTATATAATAGAAAATATTTTAGTATATTATATTTACAATATAGAGAGATTAAGTTTTTTGATCATTCTTTTACATGTATAATAGATTTTGATGTTTACAAAAAATTACTTAATTTACATCTGGCCCAATAGAGTTCTGTATTAGACTTGAATTTGTCCTTATTTTGTATTTTATAATTGCTTTCTTTGTGTGCTTCTAATAATATTATGTATATTGCATTATACAAAAATTTTGTATTCAGGAAATGATATTTAAAAACTGTCTTTGTTTTTGGCTGTGCCAAATCTGCCAATAAAAAGATTGTTAAGTTAATACAAGGTTTGAAAATGACTTATCAAGTTAATGTATAATTGATAAGGACTAAGTATAAAGTATTAATGAAAAAAAAAATTTTAATTACACATAATAGATCTTTGTTTTTTGAGATCTGTGGTTTTGTGGTTTTGATTTTTAATAATATTGTTAAGTTGTTTAAAATTATAAAGACACACAACATTAATTTTGGTTCTCATAAGCTTTGCAAATTTTTTTCTGGTACTAATTGTGTAATTTCTGTTAAAATAAATTCATAATATTGTTCTGATTGGCCTAAATAATTGGTTATGTATAAAAAATACATGCTTTGCACCTAGTTTAGATTATTTAGTTTAATATATTGTACTAAGTGGCATTTGAATTTTACTCATTAAAAATATAATAATAATAAATTTTGACAATAAGTATATAAAATATAAGTTTAAGCATATAATAAGTTTATTTGTTTATTTAAAATATTTATATAAATTTTAATTTTAATTTTTTGAATTTATTTTTAAAAGAATTTTTTGTAATTGGATTTTTATTTTAGAATATATTATAGTTTTAATAACTATTAAAAATATATAAATAAAAATAATAAAAACATTTATCTTTTTATCTAATAAATTAATTTATAAAATCTGTACTTTTTAAGAATTTATAGTTTATAAACAACATATTATGTTTTATATATTAATATATTAATTTTAATTTTTTACAAAAATTTTTTATAGTCCAATATATTGAATTTAATATTATATTTTAACAATAAATTACATTAGATTTGTTATAACATATAAATAAATTTATGTTTAAAAGACTACTTAATATTTAAAAAACTTAAATATTAATTTTATAATAGTATAAATAACACTTTTATTTTTTTAAAATCTTAAAAAGTTTAAAATTATTAGATGTTAATAATTTAATCTCAAATATTTTTTAAATTTTTTGTAAAATATAAAAATAAATAAAAATTTAGATCAAAACCTGTAAAGTTAAATTATTGTATTAGTATAAATATTAAAAAGAATTAACTAATTAAATTGTTAATATTTAAATAAATTTTATTACAATCTAATAAAAAACTATTTTAACAGATAATAAGTTATTAAAAGACAATTTTTCTAAGAAAAGATATTAATCATATAATTTATTAATAAAATTTTATGACCATGATTAGAGCAAAGAATAAAAAAGCTGCATCTGATATCTGTCCTAAAATATCTAATAAAATTTCAACCAAAGGAGCTTTCTCTATTGTAGAAACAACTAGGCAAAACATTTTAGAATCTTTTCCTCTACCCAGTAATTGTGATAAGCTGCCTTTAGTAGCTGCTAAAGCAACTTTCTTATCTTTGGCTGGTTTCTTACCAGTCAAAGTTCCCTCAAAGAGACATACTTGAATTAGTCTCAGTGTTGTCTCCATCCTGACTAAGAGCCCAAAAGTTTTTAATAATAGACCAGTAAATAAGCTGGTTTTCCCCTCTATAGATTCAACACCTGATGCTTCTAGCATTACCTCTTCAAAAAAAATAGTCAAAAAAACCAAAAGTTCAGAAAAGTGGGAGCAGTCGCTTGTCTCTGTTATTGTTACATCACACTCTTTTGTAGTTCCCAATGAGATCCTAGATGAAATCTTTGTAGCATTATTTGGCACATTGTTTAAGATAGGCTTAGATCAACCACTAACTGTGTTGCCAAATATGGTGTCTTTCAGCAGATCATTACTGGTTTTAAAAGCAAAACAATCTCCTCTTGTTGGGTTACCTGTTCTTATAAACTGGGCTGATCAGATGAAAACTGAATCATCTTTTCCTCTAGTTTCTGGTGCTACTTCTGATAGTGCTTAGAAAATTATTGTTAGTTATCAAAGATTTGCTAAGTGGGTGGCCTTCACTCTGGTGCCTGGTGCTATTTTTAAAATTAAATTGGCTCATGTTAAGGCTGTTTTTCAGTCTGTACATGGTTTTTTGGGTGTTAAGTCTGTTTCAAAAGACAATATAAAGCTTTTTTGTGTGGAATTTGCTTTTCAAACTTCTTTAGATGCTGCATTTTTAGTTGAGCTTACAAGCTCTGTTCATCTTGTTACTCTTAAAATTGCCAAGTCTTTGGTGGTTTCTAAGTCTGGATCTCCTTTTGCTGCTGTTGTGCTGCATAATATGTCTTTGGGTGTGTCTGCTGCTAACATTAAAACAGCTCTTAGTGTTTTTGGTATGATTACTCATGTAATGCTAAAGCCTGCTGGCATTTGGCAATATGTGGTAGTTCATTTTGAGAAATTAGATTCTGCCATGTCTGCTTTAAATCATTGGTCAGTATTGGTAGGCAAAAATTTGTCTTGTGATAGATTTAAAGCCAAGTTGGTTAACTTTTCTTCTGGCTGTATTGTCTTTGAAATCAGTAATATGATTTCTCAGATTGGTGGCCAGTTTTGTTTCATTCTTTGGTCTCTTGATTCTGGTTATCATCTCTGCTTTGCTCTAGTTATGTTTGGCTTTCAAGCTGATTTGGATTTTGTTGTTGCCAATACTAGTATGCTTAGAAAGTGCTGTATCTGGTGAGAGACTCCTAATTGTCGGCATTGTTTTCAGTATCAAGAAACAAGTCACTTGGCTGTAGACTGTAAAGTTGCTTCATTTCCCTTTCCTAAAGCTTCCAAGGTGTTCAAACCATATTTTGTTGGTTTTTTGTCTTATGCTAAGACATTTGCTCCCCCTGTTATGTCTGAATTTCCTTCTTTGATGGCTTTCACCCCTTCTGTGACTGTTGTTGATCCTGCTGTTGGGCCCAGATTGGACTCTTTGAAAAAACAAATTTCGGATTTGGCTGCTTTGGTAAAGTCTATTGTTGAGCCTATTGGCTCTTTGGTTGTCTTGGTATCTTGTCTCCTTAATGATAATGCTGTTAAGACTGTTTAGTCAAAAAAAGATCTTCTTTCTATGAAATATGTTTTTAACAATTTTGCCAATCTTTTGGTTGGTGTGTCTAAGGACATTGCTTGTCTTAGATCTAAAGTTGACTTTGGTAGCATAGATTATAATGATATGCAGGCTGCCAAACCTTTTCTTTTAAGTAAGAATACTGTTAAGTGTATTATAGCTTTGTAGCAGATGTCGGGTGTTGAGATTAGGAGTAGTGTTGAATCTACTAGATTATTTTTTAGTGAGTTTATTTTTGATTCTAGGAATCTGAATGGTGTTATTGAAAAAATTCATGGATTGGAATTATTTTTATCTCCTATTGTTTCAGCATAGTGTGTTCTTGATTGGTCTAAGTAACTAATTACGTGTAGAAAGTACATGATTAACATCTAGTTTAGATTATTTCTTTGGTGTATAGTACTAGATTGTTTTTGGGCTGCACTCGTTAAGCAAATAAAAAAAAATTTAATAAATAAATATAACAATTTATTAAATAATATTAATATTTAAATAATAAGATTCTATTTTTATTTGTACTAATTATCATATATATGTAAAAATATTGTTTATAAATATTATTAAAATCTTAACTATTATATTGAGATTATCTTATTATATTATCTTTTATCTATTATTTTTTTGTTTTAATATATTATTCTATTATAATTTTAAATATATACAGTATTAAATTATTTTTGAAGTTAGATAGACTTATTAAGATATAATAAAAATTTTTTTTCAAAAAAGACATATTTAATAATTATACTTGTTTTTAAAATATAAATATTGTTACTTATAGAAAAAAAGTACAAAAAAAAAATAGAGAAAACAAATTATAAAAATAAACTAATAAAAAAATAGTATTCAATATGTGAGCACATTTTTAGAAAATTATAACACATTTTCAGAAATGTGTACATTTGTAAGAAATAAACATATTTTCAAAAAATTATGGCATATTGTTTAGGAATAAACATAGTTTTAAAAAATATTATAAAAAAAAGTAAGAATATATAAGATTTTATATAATAAAAATTATATATATATAAGAGTAGTATCAAAAATAAGAAAAGTATTTACAATTTAGACTAATTTTAAGTTAGTTAACAATAAATATTCATGATTTATTCTTTTTTTTAAAAAATAATTTTCTATATCTTGAAGTAAAATTATCCAAATATCAAATAAAATCATTAATTTATCATTCAATTTATGTTATTTTCTTTATTAAATTAATATTATTATTTTTCGACTTTATTAGCAACTCATGCTAATAATATCTATTACTTAATTATACTGAATTAATAGTTCTTGATTATAGCTATTAATAAAATACTAATTTTTTATTTTTTTTATTTTTTATTTATTTTTTATTTTTATTATTTTATATTATGTACTAATTGATTAAAAAATTAAATACTGAGATATTAACATCAAAAATAATCTGATAAAAAATTTATAAAACAAAGATAAAAACTTAAGAATAATTTATTAAAAAAACATAACTGTTAAATTAAACCAGTTTTTATATTAAAAAAAAATTTAAAAAAACAACTACTAAGTAAATCTCTGTTTATTATACAAAAAACTCAACCAAAACTTTTAAATCCAAAATTTTCAGAAATTATTAACAGTATTATTAACTATTGAGTACCAAGTTATAAGTTTGTTATTTATTTTAACACTTAAATAATTATTTGTAACAATATATAAAAATTTGGTTTATATTTTATAAAATTATTATAAATACTTATTTAATATAATAAAATAATTATAAGTTATAGTAACAAGATATAAATATTGAAATTTTTTGAATTAGAATTGTTAAATATAAAATTAATAAATAAAATTAAAAAACAGAATTACAATAATAATAAATTTATTTTTTATCAAAATAATATATTAATATTTTTTAAAATAACTGGTTTTTTAAGATATTTTTTATTTTACTTTTTTTATATATACTATTTTTTATTTATTTATTTATTTTAATGAGTGCAGTCTAATCATTATCTAGTATATAGAGTTAAGACTAAGAACTTCAGCTAAATATAATTTACACATTTATTATATACAACCAATTACTCAAACCAGTTTAGATTATACTATGCTAACAACTTACAAAAAAACTTGTCCAAAATAGATATTTTTTGAATTATATCAAATAAAATAAAACTACTAAAAACCAATTCAACAAGCCACTTAGATGTTTTTATGGAACTGGACCTAATCTCAAAAGATTCAAAAGCCCAGAATACTATTAGCTTACTAAATATCTCATTACTTACTCCAACTGAAACTTTAAAATTATTAGACAAATTAATATCATCTATGTTATACTTAGTCTTTAATACTACTACCTTTATTTCTAACTTATTAACAGATTTGCTAAAAGCACTTAAATATATTATAAGCTTATTAATCTTGTTTTTAAGCTTACTGCTTAATACAAGATCATCTTTAATAAATTGTTTAAAAGCAATTACCAATTTACCAACAGACTTAACAATAAATTTAACCAATATTGACAATTTGGCCAAATTAGATTTCAAAGACATAAGCCAAGACAAAATTAAAAAGTCATCTTTAACTTCAGAAAAAAAAGTAGAAGTTACCAATAGAGAGAATTCAGAAAAGCCCAAAAAGACAAATATCTTAGCATAAAACTTAGTATTCACAAAGTATAGAGCAAATAACTTGGAAGCTTTAAGAGGAAGAAGTAGAAATATTTTACAATTTACAGCCAAATGGCTTATTTTTTAACACCTAAAACAACACTAACAACTAGGTGTTTTCTACCAGATATGACACTTTTTCAGAGTACTAGTCTTAACAATAACAGCATTCAGATTAATTTGAGATCCAAATGTAACTAAAGCAAACTAAGAACAATAACCAGAATCAAGAAAACAAAGAATAAAACATGTTTAATTATCAACTTAAAAAACCATATTATTAATTTTAAAAGCAGTACAGCCAAAAAAAAAGTTGACCAACTTGGCCTTAAACCTATTACAAAACAGAATAGTCTTATTTTAATTCACCAAGAGAAAAATTCTAACACTATTTTTTTTCATCAAAACTGATCAATGATTTAAAACAGATACAATAAAGTTCAACTTTTCAAAATAAACAACTACATATTGTTAAATGCCAACAAACTTCAGCATAACATAAGCAATAACACTAAACATACTGAGAGCTGTCTTAATGTTAGCAGCAAACACATCCAAAGACATATTATGTAATACAATAGCAGCAGAAAGAGAACCAAACTTAGAAACTACCAAAGACTTAACAATTTTAAGAGTGGCTAAATAAACAGAACTTGTAAGCTTAACCAAAAATACAGCTTTCAAAGACATTTGAGAAGCAAATTCTATACAAAAGAGCTTCACATTGTTTTTTAATACTAATTTTGCATCCAAAAAACCATGTACAGACTAAAAAACAGTCTTAATATAAGCCAATTTGATCTTAAAAGTAGTACTAAGCACCAAAGTAGAGGCCACCCATTCAGTAAACTTTTAATAACTAGCAATGATTTTCCAAGCACCATTATTAATAGCACCAAAAACCAAAGAAAAAAATAATTCAGTTTCTAAGAACAAGTAATATTACAAAAAATAATTGTTTTGTTTTTAAAACTGGCAATGATTTGCCAAAAGACACTATATTTGACAATACAGTTAGTGGTTGATCTTGGCCCATTTTGGATAATATGCTGAATAATGCTACAAAAATCTTACTTAAGATCTTATTATGAACCACAAAGAGTTTTAGTGTAATAATAGTAGAAACAAATAACTGTTCCTATTTTTTTGAGCTTTTGGTTTTTTTGACCATTTTTTTTGAAAGAGAAGTGCTAGTAGCATCTGATATAGAAGCTATGAAAGAGAAAACCAGCTTGTTAACTGGTTTGTTATTAAAAATTTTTGGGTTCTTTGAAAAAATAGAGACAATACTAGAACTAACTCAAGTGTATCTCTTTGAAAAAACTTTGACTGATAAAAAACCAGTCAAAAATGAGAAAGTTGCTTTAGTAGCTACCAAAAACAGCTTTTCACGATTATTAGATAAAGAAAAGACTTTTAAAACATTTTGCCTAATTGCTTTTACAACAGAAAAAGCTTTTTTGATTGAAATTTTATTAGATATTTCAGAAAAAATATCAAATGCAGCTTTCTTATTTTTTGCTCTGATTGTGATCATAAAATTAAGGAAACAAAATTTTAGATAAAGTACTATTTTTTATTAATATTAAAAATATGATTTTAAACATTATTAAAAGTTTTTATATATGAAGAAATAAAATTATTCTCTAAAAACACATATTAATTTTTATAAATTTTAATTACCAAATTTTTTGTATGAGTAATATACTTTTTTTTTTTATAATTTTTATAATAATTAAGCTTAATTTATGAATCAAAAACTGAAATTAAATATTTTTGCTTTAATATTCTAAAAAAAATAAATTAATTATATAATCTACTTATTTGTTAAAATTATATATGTAGTGAATTCTGATGCTGGCTCTAATCATATCTATTCTGTTTTTTTTGGTGCTAGGAGGTCTTACTGTGCAGCCAGGCTTGCTGAATCTTTGAGAACTAGGAAGATGAACATCAGATCTGCTATTAATAGGAGGATAGAAAGCTTTGAGATTAATAAAGATCATACAATTAGGAATGTGCTAAAGCATCTATTTCGCAAAGTGGTACTTAACCATCTGATAGTTGATGATAAACTGATTCTAGAATCTAATTTGGTTAAGTCTAAGGTAGATGGGATTATAGAGGATTGGACTAGAAGGTATAGAGTGTTTGATGATATTTTTGGTAACTGGCATTGTCAATATTAATCTTTGAAATATATTTTTGATGAGACTTTTTCTGGTGTCATGTGCTCAATTGAATTTGAAGAATTGTTTAAGGTGGTTTCTAATCTGTCTGATAACAAAGCTGCTGGTCTCTCAGGTGTATTGAATGAGCTTTAAAAGCATTGTAATAAGGCAGTATTGGATATGTTTTTGGTGCTTATAAACTTTTGTTTGTCTGGTAAGTTGGTATTCAGTTCTTAAAAGGAGGCTTGAGTCTTGATAATTCCCAAATCCTATAAGTAGAAGGGTGTTTTGACAAATACTTGTTCTATAGCTTTAATTGAAATGTCTTATAAGATTTTTTCCAAGATTCTCTTTAACAGGATTTCTTTAACATATAGTAATTTTGATGTTCTTTATGGGGACAATTTTTTGGTTTTAAAAGGTATGACAATCCAGTCTCCTATTTTTGCAATTGGTTTGGTTATTGAGGATGCTTTGAAAAAAGACTGGGAGCTTTGGCTTGTTTTGCAAAACATGCGAAAGGCATATGATTTGGTTGGCTGAGAGCATCTTAAAAAGAGTTTGGTTAAGATTAAAATATGTAACAAGTTCATTCAATTTTTTGGTAGTATTCATAGGGATTGCATCAACTGAGTTATAACAGATTTTGGTTTGATGGATGGTTATTATATACACAATAGTCTGGACCAGAGGGAGGTATTTTCTCCTCTTTTGTGGTGCATATTTTATGATCCTCTTTTGTGTAAAATCAAGTGTCAAAAGAGTGTGTATAGATATAAGTTGAATTTTCATTTTATTTCCAAGAGTGGTTGTGCTAAACCTTGGGCTGAACTTTTTTCTTTTTTTGTAGCTAGTGCTTTCATTAACAATACAATTTGGGTTGGTAGCAATCAGATTGCTACTTAATATATTCTCAATATTACTAGTGAATTTTTTTGGATAAATGACATTTCTATCAATAATGACAAGATGGTAGTCATTTTCATCAATAGCAGAGTCAGTAATCCTTCTCTTTCTATCAGTGGCTCACCTATTTCTATTATCAAAAAGAGTGAATTTCATTAGTATTTGGGTATTTTTTTTTCAACAGAAAGTCTTTCGAGACCTAGTTTGGCTAAGGCAAATTCAAACATTCATTTTTTTACCAATCTGGTTCTGAGAAAAGCTGTTTTAGATAAGCAGCTCTTGTATTTGGTATTGGTGGTTCTTTATCCTATAGTTAACTATAGAATGCAGTTCAGCTTTATTTCTGTTGGTGTGTGCAACAAGTGGGATGCTTTGATTCATAAGGACTTAAAGCTTAAATCTGGTCTACTACACAATTTTCTTAGTAATACAATTCATCATCTTTTCTTTTATGGTTTGAAGTTTTTTTTTCAAGTTCAGTTTGAGAGTAAGATTGCTTCTCTTGTTAGTTTTGCAAACTCTGGTAATGTCTTAGGTCATTTGTTTTCTCATAGATTCCATGATTTGCAAGTTTTGTGTTGGCACTCTGTTCATCTATTGAGTTCTTCTGTTTATATTTGTGTCAGTACTTCTGATAACTTTTTGGCAGACATGGTTAGTGTGTTTCTTGATTGCAATTTGTTTCTGGGTGGCTCTTTGACCAATCTCTTTTGGTTTTGCAGTGGAATTTCAATGTCTGCTGTTCTGGATGAGTCAAAGTTTTTTAGGTTTCTCTCTCCTCTCTGGTGGCATGGTATTGCCTTTGTGGATCAACTTCATGATCATCATGGTGCTGTTTTTGATTGGTATACTTTCAAGTGTTGGAAGAGATTAAATCTCTACAGCTCTGTTCCTAAATGGTTCAAGCTTTCTGTTGTGTTTTTCAATGGTGTGGATTCTTCTTCTGCCATCCCTCAGTTTTGGGTGATGTTAGTCCTTTGAACATTCTTGGATCTAGTGATTTTGTGTCTGTTTGTAATCATCTCTTACAGACTAGTACTAACAGTCTGTCAGTGTATACAGATGAATCCCTTAGTAATTTGGGCACAGCCGGCTGTAGAGCTGGTGCTGCCATTTTTTTTGAGGACATTGAATTGGGTTTAGGCATTGTTGTATTAGATTTAATGTTATCTACCTTGGTGAAGTTACAAGCTATTGTGCTGGCTCTGGAGTGTATTCCCCATTAAGCTTTGTTCAATTGTTTTCAAATAGTCAATCTGCTTTGGATGTTTGTAAGTTAGAATTAAGTCTGGTGTGTCCCAACTTTTGTAATCAGTGTTGGATTGAACATCATCATATTGTCAATGTTATTTGCAGTAAAGATTTGGAGGTTAGCTGGCATAAGATAAAAGGTTACTCTGGCATTTCAGGAAATGAGCACACTAATGCAATTGCTAGTGCCACTTTTTTCTCTGGTTGGTATCTTCTTTCTTGCTTGTGTGAACACTTTATAATGACTAATAATGATATTGTTTTTGAAAATTCCATACATTTTGTTTGTGATATTTATCATTCAGTTTGTTGTACATGCTGAGAAGTTGGTTTTGGTTCTAAGTTTTTGGTAGACAGTTTGATTTCTGAGGTTGATTGGCTTTGTTTGTTTTTGGTGTGACATCCTGACTTGCACATGACTGCTAGTTTCACCAGCAAGTCCTCGGCTAATGCATGCACCTACTTTATAAAAGCTTTGCATCATTAGCTGCCAGTTGTCATATGAAAGCACTTTTATAATAAACTTTATTCTAGTGTATTGTGCTTATATTGTGGTAATGTTAAAGTGTTAAATCATGTGTTTTCTTATAGAATCAATGAATTTGTTCAATGTTAATTGTTGAAATCTTATGTGAATTCTTGGAAGGTAGTTTCCAGTTTTTTTTATTCTTTTTTAAGAGTATTACAGCTGCTGTTGTCCTGTGTTTCTGATTCCTCTGTGTTCATGGCTCTTTATAAGGAGTTTGTTTTTAATGATTAGTTTCATGAGACTGTTTTTGTTTTTTGTTATCCCAAGATCACTGGTTTGAAGATTGTTGAGTTTGTACACTCTTTTGGTCTAACTTTTAGAAAAGATGTTTGATCAGTTCAAGCTAAATATTGAGCTTATATGGAAAAGAATGAGTTAATTCCTCTTAATAGTTTGGCTCTCATTTTGGCTTTTGGTTTGGCTTTAAGATTTTCTACTGGTGTGGTCAAATTGCTTGACATTGCTGATGCTTTTGGTATTCGTTTTGGCTTTTGCAAATCTTGTTTGTTTTTTTTAGGTATAGGTAATCAGGTTTTAGTTCACATAGCTGCATAATATTGTTTTAATCAGTCCAAGTGGCTGGTCACATGTAGAAAGTGTATGATTCATGCCTAATTTAGATTATTTCTTTAATGTATAGTACTAGGTAGTGTTTGGATTTTATTCATTAAGCAAATAAAAAAAAAATTTATATATATAGTAAGTTTTGAACTTATTAAAAACTTTTTATGTTGTAATTTTAATATTAGTTAAAAATATATTATTATTATTATTATTGTTTTTATTATTGTTTTTGTTTTTGTTATTAATATAATTTTCAATAAAATTTTAAAAATAATTATAAATAGAAATTACATAAAAAAAAGTTAAATATTTAATATAAAAAACATTATATATGATTAAAAAAAATGGTTTTTAAAATCATAATAAAATTATATAATATTTTATAAACATAATTGTTTGTTTTTTTTCTTGTTTTTTTTTTGCTTTTTGTTTTTTTTTATCTTTATTTTTATTTTTTTTATTTTTTATTTTTTTTTTAAGTAAAATACTTACATAAAAAAAAAATTTTATTTTATTTATATAATTTTGTTAAAACAAAAACTTCTAGATTTTTTTTATTTACTATATTATTAATAGTTTATAAATATTAAAATTAATAATAAATATAATTTTTATTTTAATAAAAAATTAATTTAATCTAATAAAATTAATATATTTGTTTTAGTAGATTAAATTCTAATAAATTACAATATTATAAATTAACTTTAATTCTTTAAGATTAAAAATTTAGTATTATTTATTAAATTTTTTACAATATTAAGGTAAAAAACAAATTTTAATAATTAATTTTTAAAACTAAATAATATGTAAAATTTAATAAACTAAAATTATAAGAATTTTGAATTTAATAATTTAATTTTAATTATATAATTACCTTAAAAATTAAATTTAAATCCAAAATATTTGAATTATTTAACTCAATATTTTTTTTAGCAATATTACCAATTTTTAATATTTTTAATACATCTTAAATTGCTAAATTAATAATAAAAATAATACAATAAATATAATTTTTAAGAAAACAATTTAATTTATAAATATTTAACAATTAAAAATAAAAAAATTTAGTCTAAAACATTCTAAATATTAAAAAAATAATAAATATATTATATTATATAATAAAAATTGTATTACTTATAAAAATTTTAAAACATTTGTTTTTTTATTATAAATAATTATATAGTATTATTTTTTATAATATCAACTTTAAAAATAAAAATATTAGACTTGAAAAAATAAAAAATTTTATAAAGATAATTATTTTTAATATCAACAAATAGTTTGTTTTTATTAATTAATTATTGTAACAAATATTTTCAAAAACAACTTAAAAAAAATATCTAAAAAAATTATAAATATTATATAATTTTTAAATAAACAAAAATAAGTATCTATTTTTAATTTTAAAAATTTATCTATTGGTCTTAAGTTAGTAAATTTTTTGTTAATTTTATTAAAGTGTTTTTATTGTAAATGTTTTATTAATAAAAACTATAAAAAACTTCTTTCTCTTTTTCGTCTAAAATTTCCAAAAAAGAGTCAAAAGTTTTTTTAAAAGAAGTTTTTTACTATTCAGTATGATAAATCAAAACCATTCTTTGATTACGAAGCCACTGTTGGCCCTGTTATTGCTGTTATGAAGAAAACTATTAAAGTTTCTAGTTCTGAGGGTGGTTTCAAGGCAGTTGTGTTAAGGAAGAAGAGGAAGGGAGGTGTATTGGCAGAGAGTATTGATAATAGAAAGGTTGCTGCTAAAGCTCCTGGTGCTCATTCATGGGGTTCTGAGACAAGTGACACTACTGAGTCTAAGAGTATTGACATGGAGGAGGAGTGTTTAGTTGAGAAAACCAGTGTTGACTATAGTGAAAGTGGTGCTTTTGTGAAAGAGAATCCTAATCAAATGCCAAAGAGTTTGCATGTAAAGACCAAAAAGGTGTTAAGAAAGCCTCTGGGTGTAATTGATTATGGCACTGTCAATACAGACAATGACGTGTTAGATAATTCCTTTCTTCTTCTACCCCCTTTACCTATTAAATCATCTGTTCAAATGCCTGTTCGCAAATTCTTTGCTTTAGATATTGATCTTGTGGCCATCGCTGGAAAGTCTTCTCAGGAAAAATTAAGTTTTATTAGGAAAATTTTTTCAAGTGTGAATGGTTTTGGGGGGACTTCTACTCCTTTAAAATTTGGTAGAGTTATTTGTGTGACTTTTACTTTGGAAAAGGCAATGATAGCTGCTGGGAAGTTGGCAAATGATTGTGGTGTTGTGGTAAACACTGATCTTAAGTGTCTGGTAAACAATCGTACAAATCAGAATATTGTGATTAAGGAGATTCCTGTTGGTACATCGATTGAAGTGATGCATGCAGTTGTTTCCGAATTTGGGGTTGTTGTGTCGATCAAAATGCAGTTGATAGAGCTGTGGCAAAAAGCAATTGTCACTTTGGGAGATTTTGATCAAGCTAATTTGTTGGCATCCAAGTAGTCTATTCTTATCGGAAAAAATGCAGTCTGGGTGGCCAGAGCTGATGTTGATAAACAAACTTGGGATTCCAGAGATAAGTTTAAGGCATTGCTTTACACTTTTCCTATGGGAACCAATGCACATGATCTTTGAAATTTTATTGGTTCAGTGGGTGGAAAAACATGTGTCATCGAACACAATTCAGTTAACTATACTCAGGCGTGCTGCATCACAGTGTGTTTTAAGTTTAAGAGTAATATGAATTGGGCTTTGGCCAACACTCTGGTAATAAAAGGTGTTAGTCTCTGTTAGTCATGCCTGTTTGCTGCCTTGTGTTCCTCTTGTAGTTCTCTTGGTCATACATCTAGAAATTGTAAATCAGCTGGTATGTCTTTGAGTCCAAAGAACAAAAGGGCTTCTCTCTTGGTTCAGGACTGGTTTAGATTGGCAAAGATTTATGAAAGGAAGTTTGCTCCTGTTTCTCATCCTTTGGCTTTTGGTGAAAAGACTTGGACATCAGTGGTTGGCTCTATTCCTTCAGGCACTTCTTTTGAATATGACTTTCAGCTTGGTTCTATCGGAAATAATAAACCTCTCCCTCCAGTAGTGAATGATTTGAAAAAATGTTTAGTTAGCATTGAAAGCAGTCTTGTCAGCCTTATAGGACAAATTGGTAAGTTGGCTAAGAGGTTAGAATCATTCGTGCCAGCAGTTTTCTAGCCTAGCCCTGGATGTTAGCTGCTGGTGACCTCTCTATCGCAGAATCAAGGGGAGGATATAGTGATGGAAGTGGGTTCAAGTAATACCACTAGTGACAAAACTGCCACTGTTTCAGGTTTAACTGCCTCACCTGAGGTTGTGAAATTGGAAAACATGTTGGAAAATCTCTTTGCTTTGGTCATGAGCCTATCAGCGCTGTTACAGGTGATTATTTCTGCTGTTGAATTAAATAACAAATCCATAACTTGGTACTCAAAAGCTACTTCCGTGGATGAAATTCTACAAGTGTTGTATCTAAAAGTTTTAATGGAGTCTTTTGTATAATAGACAGAGATTCAATAGTGTCAATAATAGATGTATCTTTTTCAGAGTTTTCCCAATTTCTTTCTTAGCATAATGGCCAAATTTAGTCTGGCAGTTGTGTCCTTCTGGTAATCTATCTGATAATATATAAAATCCTACCCTTATTTCTGGGTCTTTTACCAGGCTATCCTTGATGTCAATAACTCAGTGCTTAATTTTTTAATCAATTAGTATACAACAACAAAATCAAAAAAGAAAGAAAATAAAATAAAGAAAATAAAAATAAAGAAAATAAAAATAAAGAAAATAGAGAAAATAAGCCAAGGCAATTTGGTACGTTAGTATCTTGTCAATAGCCATGATCAAAAGCTATTGTTCCAGTGTGGTTAAGTATCAATTACTATTAACATGAAGTGTTGATAGTAGAAAGTGGATTGAGATATGGAATAATTATTTATTTGATGATTGGGAACTGGAATGTTGCTTAGATTAAATCTAAACTGAGAGGTCTGTTTTTTCAGCTTTTAATCCTACTACTATATATACATAATTGAGATTCCTCAATTCCTCAATTCTTTGCAACAAAAATCCTAAAATTCCTGGAATCCTGCGATTTCTGATGAGAGGAATTCTGGAATTCTGGAATCCTGGAATTTCTTGTCAGAGAATTCTGAAATTCCTGGAATCCTGCAATTCCTCTGAGAGGAATTCTAAAATTCCACATTTACTACGTCTACCTCTGATTGGCTAATATCTACTGACTAATAATACTATATTTCCTATATTTTATGAGTAATATTATTTCCTTCTTTTAATATTAAGCTTCATTAAAATCCAATTTATTTACTTCTCCTTCTTGAAGTATTTTCTGAATTTCATTTTCGAGAATTACTTGTGTTATTTGAGTCCGTAATTTTTCAAATTGAACATTAGTGATTTTTTCCAATTGATTACTGGTAACTGTATTCATTGCTTTGTTGAGTAGAATTTCTGGTCAATCCTAAAATGCTGTATGTATTTGGTATATAGCTCAAGCTTATGTGGATAAGTTGTTTTTTCTCACAAAATGTTCTAGTTGTTATAGTATTGTTGTGTAAAATAACTGCTTTGTTTTATCTGTATATAAGTTCTGGATATTCACGTGTTGTCTCAAGTAAAAATAACAATAGTTTTTTGGAAATTGTTGTATCCACCAAGTCTAAGTTTCTCTGGTAAGTTCTTGGTGTAATCTGACTATTTGTTGTTCTTTTATGGCCAATTTTATCTTAGTCATGATCTTGTCGACTATATTTTCAAGTCTTTTCTGTGCTTTGTTTTGTGGTATCTTTACCATATTTTTGTAACGAATAGTTTGTTGATTGATGATAATTTCCATCTCCTGGTGTTGGATTAATTGAAAAATTTGTTGGGCTAGTGAATGGATATTGTCTGTAATCTCTATTTTTTTGTTCTCTTCTGTCACATTGACCATGTTCTTATATATTTTTTTGTCGATCAATTGGATGTGTTGTTGTCAATGATAATAATTGGTTCCAGATCTCGTGGAATCTTATCTGGTTGGACTAGTATTCTCTGTACTCCTAATTGTGGAATATTACTAATGGATGATGATGCTATATGGTGGTATGGTTTCAGTCAATCTCCATGTACTGCTTTGGTCAAGATTTTGTCATTCAATCTTAATTTGTAAGCTCCATTTCCTAGGATTTCTTCTATGTGAAATGGTCCATCCCATTTGGGGTCAAATTTTCCACTCCATTGTTTTTCCGCTTTGGTATGATGTAGTAGTACTTTGTCTTCAATCTTGAATTCAACTGGTTTATCTGATAGTTGGTTATCATGTCTTTCTTTTTGTTTCTCTTGTGATTTTTGTATGTTATTAGCTGCTCTTTGTCATTTGTTTTCTAATGTTTCCATTAAGTCATATGTTTTTTTCAACAATGTATTTTTGAAATTCTCTTCTATTATTGGTTTGGTTGGGTATGTACTAATTTCTATTTCTACTGGTAGTGTTGCTGTTCTACCATATATTAATTCAAATGATGTTGCTTGTGTAGTATCTTGCTTCATTGTCCAATAAGCAAATAGTACTGATAGTATCAACAAATTCCAATCGTTTTGGTTTTCTTGGCTGAGTTTAGCTATTGCTTTACACAATGTTCTGTTGAATTTTTTGACTAATCCATTGGTTTGTGGATGGTATGGTGATAATAGTGGTCTCTCAATTCCGAATCTTTGGCTTAATTCTGTTAATGTTTTGTTCACAAAATAAGTTCTTTGATCTGATAATAATTCTTTTGGACATCCATATTGACAGATTAAATCCTGATGAACAAATTCAGCAATGGATTCTGCATCCACTCTTTGAATTGCTTTCACCTCTGGCCATTTAGTGAGATAGTCCATGGCTACTGTTATGTACCTGTTTCCTCTGCTGGTAATTGTTAATGGTTTGACTAGATCAATTTCAACACAGTCAAATGGTTGTCCTACTTTGATTAGTCTTAACGGTTCACTGGATTTCGTATCTCCTCTTTGCTGACAAACATCACAATTTTAAACATATTAGATGATGTCTGGATACATTGATGACCAATAGTATCTTTTTCTGGTTTTTTTCATGGTTGCTTTTTTGTGAAAATGTCCTGCTGTTGGATTTGAGTGCATGTTGAATAATATTGTCTCTTTTTCTGGTTCTGTAACTATTTTGGTTGGTTAATCTGGATTTTTTCTATTTTTTTGATAAAATATATTTTGGTGAGTGATAAAATATTTTGATTGTTGTTTGATACTCTTTTGTTCTGTTTGCAATAAATTCTCCTTGAACTGTTGAGTGTTTATATAATGTTGCAGTTGTTGATATTTTTGTATGTTCATTTTTTGTTACATTTTTTTGTTGGTATTGTTCTGGTTTTGTTATATTTTTGTGTTAAAATGTTCTTAGATTTGTCTTATTTACAATAAACTGTCAGTATTTCCGTTGTCTTTTCCTTTTTTGTAATGTATAGTATAATTGTATGGTGTGAATGCCATTTTCCATTTTGGCTGTCTTCCATCTCCAAATTCTTGTTTTTGGAATAATGTTAATCCCTTGTAATCTGTGTATACTTCAAACTTCTGGCTCAAGTATTCTTTTTATTTCATGACTGCCCAGTATATTGCTAAGTGTTCTTGTTCCGGTGTCCCATAGTTCTTTTCGGCTGGTGTTAAACCTCTGCTGGTATATGCTACTGGATGTTCTCTGCCATCTGGTCCTCTCTGAGATAATACTGCTTCCAATGCTTGGCCAGATGCATTGGTGGTGATGATGAATGGTTTGCTGTGATCTGGATAAATCAGTATTGGAGTTTGAATGAGCTTTCTTTTCAAAATGTCAAAAGCTTCTTGTTGACTTTCTGCTCATTCATATTTGGTATTCTTGGTTTGCAGTTGGTTGAGTGGCTGTGCTATCTTGGAAAAGCTCTTGATAAAATGTCAATAGTAGCTGGCAAATCCCAAGAATGATTTCAGTTCTGTCATATTGGTCAGCACTGGAAAGTTCTTTACTATTTCTATTTTCTCTGGATCTGTTTTGATGCTATCTTTGCTGACTATGTGTCCCAAGAATTTTAGCTCTGTCTTGCCAAAGAAGCACTTTGTTGCATTTAACTTTAGCTCTGCTCTTCTTAGTCTTTCGAACACTTGTTGAAGATGATGAAGATAATCATCAAATGTTTTTAAGAATACGTTAGTGTCATCCAAGTATACAACTACTGATTTCTATAATAAGCCAGTATAGACAATTTCCATTAGCTGTTGAAAAGTTGCTGGGGCATTGGTTAAGCCGAATGACATTACTTCAAATTCAAAATTCTCTTCTCTAGTAGTAAATGCCATCTTCTCTTTGTTGGCTGAATTCATGGCTACTTGCCAGTAACCACTGTTCAAGTCTAATGTTGAGAACCATTTGTTCTCACCAAAAGCATCGAATAATTCCTGTATTCATGGAGTTGAATAGCTGTCTCCATGAGTTATACTATTGAGTTTTCTGTAGTTTACACAAAATCAAATTTTTCTATTCTTTTTATGGACAAGTACCACTGGTGACGACCATGGGCTCATTGATGGCTGAATTAGCCTGTTGTTAAGCATTTGGTTTATCTCTTAATGGATGATCTCGTGACTAGCTGGTGGTACCCAGTATGCTCTTTGTTTAATTGGCATTGCATTTCCAGTCTTGATCTGATGCTGGATGATGTCAGTTCAGCCAAACTTATTTTCACTGGCAAAGATGTCATTGAAATTGTTGAGCAACATCTTGAGCTGCATATGTTGTAGTGGGTCTAGATTTCTCATGTTCATTTGTTCTAATTGTTCTGGTTGAAGCAAATAACATTCATCTTATCCATAGATTGTTTGTGATGTAATGTCAACATATTCACAAAGTTGTGGAAAGTCTGGAATGGGGTTTGGTGGTTGGTCTTCTATTTCTGTGGTTAAATATCCAATAGTGGTTCCTTCTGATACATTGATGACATGGCCAGTGTTGTTGTAGATGGGAATTTTTATGCAGCTATAGCTTTTGGCTGGTATGTGGAGATTGATCAGCCCAATCTTTCTGGATTCACAAAGGTTTGCTTTAGCTTCAAAAATCTGTTCTTGCTCTTTTTTCTTCCTTTCTATTGCTAGCATGTACTGGCTATATAGTGGAATGGAAATAGCTTGACCAGTTAAGATAATTTCTCCTTGGCCAACAATTTTTTTCTCCTCCATATTAACTGGTACATCTATTCTATCCATTGATCCGAATCCCTGTATTCCTTTCGCTGTTATTCCTAATTTCTCTCTCTTTTTCATTAATACTAGCTAAGCTATTCTAACCAGAGACAGGAATATTGCCTGTGCTATCTTTTCATTGGGCTCTATTATATAGGCCTTTTCTAAGTTATTTTGTAGCATAGCGATGATATTTTTTACATATCCCATGTCAATTATTTCTCTTCTTATATTAATCTCTTTTTTTGCTAAACTATTCCTAAATGCTAATTGAACCATTGTTGTTGCCAAAATTTCTAGTGTTACTTTCAAATCAATGCAGGTGCGTGAATGTAATTCCAATTTGATAACCTCTTTTCCTGGATATCTCAGATCAAACCCTGCATCAGTATTATGCGCACGTTCTGGCATAATACTTTCCCCATTGTCACTATACCATTTCAACTCTTGTTCCTTGGAGAGATCTGGTAGTGCAATGTATTGTTTATAGTTTAAATTGGAGTTTGAATTTGAGTTTGAATTATATTTGTTGTCATTGCCATTTTGAACAGAGCTGGAACCGGTGTTTTTGTCATTGTCGTCAGAGTCTGGATCGTGATTGATCAGCAATTCTGATTCTGATGCACAGCTGCTGATTGGTTCTTCTTCTTTAAGGATCATGTAGATCATGCATGATGGTAGATTATAAATGAAGTTACAATCATCACAATATTCAAAATCACTGGGAATTAAACAATGGCAACACAGTCTTGTATTTAACTGTGCTAACCATTGTTTTTACTCTTCTCTAGTGGGTGCCAAGTTTTGGTAGTGTTCATGGAACTCTTCTGGTTCCAAAAAATTTATGATTGGCTTTGCATTCCAGTCAAGCTCGATGGGTTCTGGTAGGTTGTTTTTAATTGTCCTGATTTCTTCTGGTGATGTACCTTCAATTTTGACAATTGCCATCTATCATAATTCATTGTTGTCATATGGACAACTGTCCAATTGCTGTACAGTTCTTCTCCAGGTGGCTTCTATGAGTGTTCCTTTCTCGACCCAGTCACTGATGAGGATTGTGTATTGGCAGAACATGTCACATGTTCCTCCTCTCCCCAGAATGTTATTCCACATTCTTTCATTAAGGAGAGTTTTTCCACAGGCTATACATGGTGTATTATCTTATTTTCCCACTTGTTTTGGTCTTCCAAAATGTTTAAAATGGCATGCGTAGCAATAGAACCTGGTTGTTGTCTGATATTCTTCATCATCGTTACAGCATACACCTATTGATGACAATTTTTTACTGCAATCAATGCATATCAGTTTGGGTTGGCAATAGGTCAATGATTGTTGTTGACCATAGGTGTATGAGATATAAGTATTGTTAACTTGAGTGTTTTCTTCCTCCCTCTCTTTCCTTTTTCCCTTTTCTTCTTTCCATTTCCAACTCGATGGTTCTTTCTGTTCATTGTTGGTCCAGATTAAATTGTCTGTTTCCCAGGTCAGTTCCTCTTTTTGCTTTCTTTTAGGGTTGTTGTTCTATGAGAGGATCGGTGGTAGTTTGTTGTGGTCAGCATCGGCCCAGGAGATTTGGTAAGCTTCCCAGGTAGGTTTCTCTTTTTTCTCCTCCAGTTCGATCAATAGTTTCTCTCTTGGAGGAGTCTTGAAATGGCCACATATGGCCAGTACACATATGTGTTGGCTCTAATATATTAGCTGGAGTTTCTGGGTGTTTTAGTCTAATGTTGCATTGACTTTGGATAGCCAGTTATTACCAACGAGAGCTTGGTATTGAGTGGCTTCTATCATTAAAACTTTAATGGGAGTCACAATGTCATTGACTTTGAAAGAGAAGTCGTCGATTTTGCTGATTGGAGTTTTGGTTGCTCCATCGGCTGTGATGATTCTGGCACTAGCAGCTCGATCAACTCGGCAACCTAATTGATCTATAAGTTGTCATGTGATGATGCTGTCTGCTGAACCACTGTCAAGGATTAATTTGATGGATTGTTCTTCAATTTTGGCATCAGTGTACATTGTGGTGATTGGTTTGGCTTCAAGAGTGGCTCCACTAAATAATGGCATTGCAGTTGTTTCTTTGAATTCAAATGGGAATATAGCAGCCAAAGACTTGTCTTTGGTGATAGTAACAGATAGGATATTACTGGTAAGTGGTTGTTTTTGGGTGAATGCCGAGTTATTAGTTGAGGCGTCTTCTGGGGTAACCAGGAAACTTAAATAATTCTGGGAATTTGGGTTCTGGGGTTGACCGGCACCTGAATTCCGCTGGCATAATCCAGATGGTTGCTGTGAAAAACTGGGGATCAGTTGATGGACTACTATTGCCAATCTCCAGCTCTGTTGAGTCATTCTCAGTCTTTGGGTTCTGTTGAGTGGTAAGCTTTGGGGTGGTATTTGGATTTGTTGGGGCTGATAGATTATTTGTGGCTGTGGTTGTTGATAAATTACTTGTGGCTGTGGTTGATAGATTGGAGCTTGATACACTGGAGATTAATAGACTGATAACTGCATCACTGGTAGGTAAGTGGATTGGTTTTGATTTGGGTACTGATTTGGAGTTTGGAACCGGCAATTAGGGTTTCGATATTGATTTTCTGATCATTGGTTATTTAAATGCTGGCAACAGTCAATTTGGATATGTCCTTGTTTACCACAATAGTGGCAGATACGCATTTCCTGTTGCCACTGTTGATTGGTTAATAAAGATGGACATGGTTGATTTTGAGCACAATTAGAGTTTCCTTGATTATTGCGTCATTGTGGAGGCTGATAAATGGCATGATTGTCAGCTAAGTATCCTTCCAATCTCTTATTAATTGATTCACTGAATTTCTCCAATTTGGAATCCAATTCAGATAATCCGTTCATTATTAGATTAATGGCTTGGGTGTGGTTAGCCTTTGACTCAGCAGATTCAAAATCTTTGGTGCATGTGACTGCATCTTGAAGAGTGTCTGGATACAACAGACATATATATTGCAAAATGCTGCTGTGCAGGCCATGAATAAACTGGTTGAGTATCTGTGGGGCTGTGAAATAGTTGGTGTCAATTGTTTGAATTTGGGGCAGGTTTTGATAGAAGTGTCCCAGATAAGTGGTAACTGCTTTAGTTTCTCCTTGTTTCATGGTGGTGAATGTATTGACTAGGCGATTGATGCTGTTATTGTTGCTGAAGTATCTTAGAAATTCTGCTTTGAAGGCATTGAAATCTTGTGGTTTATTAACCAAGCTCTGATATTATGAATTGGCAGTATTCTTAAGAAAGTAGAAAATGGCTTGCATTGCTCGGGCATTATTCCATCTATTGACTGTGATAGCCTTTTCTACATTATTCAGCTATACTTAAGCATCATCCTCTTTGCCAGTAAAGTTGTCAAGTTTTGCGATTGGTGCATAGGCCATTGGATCTAAGTTAGGTGATTGTGGTGGCTGTTAAAGCAGTTGTTATTGTACTGGTTGTTGGAGTGGTAGTTGAAGTGGCTATTGTATGGGTTCGGCTATGGGATTAATTGGCAGTTGATCGATGACGATTACTGGAGGTAAGTTTTGCTGATTAATTAATTCAGAGTTTGGATTGTTCTGCCTTTGATGATTCAGAGTTTCAATTTCTGAATTTTCTAGATTTAGATTTTGCTGAGTTTGAAAATTTGGGGTTTCAACTTCCAGGTTTTCAATGATCGGGTGCTGATAAGTGAATTTTTGATCCTCTGATTCTTCTTCCTCTTTTCTGATTCTACTGCTTTCCACAGATCAGAGATTCCGAAATCTGGTGGAGACGGTAGTAATCGAAATCCTGATGGCATTGATGATTGTAAATTAAATCTCTCAAAGTATTTGCCATATGGTCCTAATAATTCTGTTTTTCTTTGTCTACTTTGGAATGAGAATCGTCCAAATGCTGATGTTGCAGTTGATGAGAACACGTCTGTTGATAATATGTTAATGGCACTTCCAGGTGTATAGTGGTAGGATGGGTTGCTTGGGGATTCAATTCTGTTTTTCTTTCAAGTAGGTGGCTGTATTTTTCTGAGTGTTATTGCTGGTGTTTGTAGTTTTCCCTTGCCTTTACTAGCGTATGTAATTGGATATCTTTGTTGAGTGTGGTGTTCAATTTTTTTGTTGATTTCAGTAATGATGGATGCGAAATTATGATTTGTTGATAGGTTGGTGTTTTGAATTAATTCTTTATAGAAAGTTTTCCTTGCTGATTCAGTATTCACTGGTGTTCCTAACAAAAAGGAAATCTTTTTGTTGATGTAGAAATTGAAGACTAATTTGGTGGATATATGATTGTGGTTTAATTCCAAGTATTGACAATAGTGTTGAAATAAGAATTTTGCAAATTCCAAGTGGTTTGCTCCTATATTTTCTGATTCTGCCACTTTTGGATGGTGTTTGTTGGTGCTGGTTCTCTGTAGGATTATACCTCACAGGGAGCACCAAATGTTACAAGTGATTATTTCTGCTGTTGAATTAAATAACAAACCCATAACTTGGTGCTCAAAAGCTACTTCTGTAGATGAAGTTCTGCAAGTGTTGTATCTGAAAGTTTTGATGGAGTCTTTTGTATAATGGACAAAGATTTAATAGTGTTAATAGTAGATGTATCTTTCTCAGAGTTTTTCTAATTTCTTTCTCAGTATTGTTACTCATAGAAATATAGGAAAATATTAGCATAATTATTAGCCAATCAGAAGTAAGCGTAGTAAATGTGGAATTTCAGGATTCCTCACAGAAATTGCAGGATTCCAAGAATTTTAGGATTCTTAACGAGAAATTGCAGGATTCCAGAATTCCAGGATTCCTCTCAAAGAAATCGCAGGATTCCAGGAATTCCAGGATTCCTGTTGTGGAGAATCGAGGAATTGAGAAATCTCAATTATGTATATATAGCAGTAGTATTAGAAACAGAAAAAACAGAATCAATACCACAGAATTCTTAGCTTAGAAACACAATCATCAAATAAATAATTATTTCATATCTCAACCCACTCTCCACTATTAACACTTCATGTTGATAGTAATTGATACTTAACCATGCTGGAACAATAGCTCTTAATCATGGCTATTGACGGGATACTAATCTGCAAATCGCCTTGGCTTATTTCTTTTCTTTTTTTATTTTCTTTTATTTCTTTTTCTTTATTTTATTTTGAATTGTTGTTGTATACTAATTGATTAAAGATTAAAGCACTGAGTTATTGACGTCAAGGATAGCCTGGTAAAAAACCCAGAAATAAGGGTAGGATTTTATATATTATTGGATAGCTTACCAGAAGGGCATGACTGCCAGACTAAATCTGGCCACCACACTGAGAAAGAAATTGGGAAAACTCTTGAAAGATATCAACACTATTGAATCTTTGTTTATTATACAAAGAACTCAACCAAAAAACCTTTAGACTCCATCAAAACCTTCAGATACAATACTTACAGAGCTGCATCAGTGGAAGTAGCTTTTGAGCACCAAGTTACGGGTTTATTATACAATTCAACAGCAGAAGCAACCACCTGTAACATTTGGTGCTCTCTGTGAAGTATAATCCTACAGAGAACCAACACCAACAACACCAAACCAAAAGTGGCAAAATCAGAAACTATAGGAGCAAACCATTTAGGATTCGCAAAATCCTTATTTCAACACTATTGTCAATACTTGGGATTAAACCACAATCATATATCCACCAAATCAGCCTTCAATTTTTATGTCAACGAAAAGATTTCTTCTTTATTAAGAACACCAGTGAATACTGAATCAGCAAGGGAAACTTTCTATAAGGAATTAATTCAAAATACCAATGTGCCAACAAATCATAATTTCACATCCATCATCACTGAAATCAACAAAGAAATTGAACATCACACTCAACAAAGATATCCAATTACATATGCTAGTAAAGGCAAGAGAAAATTACAAACACCAGCAGTAACACCCAAAAAAATACAGCCACCTGCTTGGAAGAAAAACAGAGTTGAATTCCCAAGCAACCCATCCTACCACTATACCCCTGGAAGTGCCATCAACATATTATCAACAGACACGTTCCCATCAACTACAACATCAGCATTTGGACGATTCCCATTCCGAAGTAGACAAAGAAAAACAGAATTGTTAGGACCATATGGCAAGTACTTTGAGGGATTTAATTCGCAATTATTAACCCCATCAGGACTTCAATCACCACCGCCTCCACCAGATTTCGGAATTTCTGATCCATGGGAAGCAGCAGAATCAGAAAAGGAGGAAGAAGAATCAGAAGACTAAGAATTCACTTACCAGCATCCAAACACTGAAAACCCGGAAGTTAAAACCCCGAACCTTCAAACTCAGCAACAGTTAGAAAATCTGGAAATCAAAACTCCGAATATTCGAACACCGCCAAATCAAAGAAATCAAGGACCCGAATTAATTAATCAGCAAAACTTACCTCCAGTAATCGTCATCAATCAACTGCCAATTAATCCCATAGCTGAACCCATACAGCAGCCACTTCAGCTACCACCCCAACAGTCAGGACAACAACAACTGCTTCAACAGCCATCACAACCACCTAACTTAGATCCCATGGCCTATGCACCAATCGCAAAACTTGACAACTTTACTGGTGAAGAAGATGATGCTTAAATATGACTGAATGATATAAAAAAAGCCATTGCAGCCAATGGATAGAATGACGCTCAAGCAATGCAAGCCATTCCCTACTTTCTCAAGAACACTGCCAATTCATGGTACTAAAGCTTGATTAATAAACCACAAGATTTCAATGTCTTCAAAGTGGAATTCTTAAGATACTTCAGCAACAATAACAGTATCAATCACCTAGTCAATACATTTACCACCATAAAACATGGAGAAACTGAAGCAGTCACCACATACCTGGGACACTTCCATTGAAACTTACACCAAATTCAAGCAATTGATGACAACTATTTCACAGTCTCACAGATACTCAATTAGTTTATCCGTGGCCTGCGTAGTAGCATCTTGTAATATGTACGTCTGTTATATCCAGGCACCTTTCAAGATGCAGTCACATGTGCCAGAGATTTTAAATCCGTGGAGTCAGAAGCTAACCATGCTCAAGCCGTTAATCTAGTCATAAATGGATCATCTGAATTGGATTCCAAATTGGAGAAGTTCAGTAAATTAATCAATAAGAAATTGGAAGGATACTTAGCTGACAATCATACCGTTTATTAGCCTTCACAATAACGCAATAACCAAGGAAATTCTAATCATGGCCAAAATCAACCACGTCCATCTTCATCAACCAATTAACAGTGGCAACAGGAAATGCATATCTGCCACTATTGTGGTAAACAAGAACATATCCAAATTGACTGTTACCAGCATTTAAATAACCAATGATCAGGAAATTAATATTGAAACTCTGATCGCCGGTTTCAAATTCCGAATCAGTACCCAAATTAAAACCCAACTGCTTATCTATCAGTGACGCAGTCATCAGTCTATCAGTCTCCAGTGTATCAAGCTCCAATCTATTAACTGCAGCCACAAGTGATTTATCAACAACCGCAGCCACAAATAATCTCTCAATCCCAACAGATCCAAACACCACCCCAAAGCTTACCACCCAACGGAACCCAAAGACCAAGAATGACTCAACAAAGCTGGAGATCGGCAATAGTAGTCCATCAACTGATCCCCAGTTCTTTACAGCAACCATCTGGATTACACCAGCAGAATTTGAGTACCAGTTAACCCCAGAACCCGAATTCTCAGAACTATTTAAGTCTCCTGGTCACCCCAGAAGACGCTTCAACCAATAACCTGGCATTGGCCCAAAAACAACTACTCACCAGTAATATCCCACCTGCTACCATTACCGAAGACGAGTCATTGGATGCTATCTTCCCATTCGAATTTGAGGAAACAGCTGCAACATCATTATTCAGTGGAGCCGCTTTTGAAGCCAAACCAATTACTGCGATGTACACTGACGCCAAAGTCGAGGGACAATCCATCAAATTAATCCTGGACAGCGGTTCTGCAGGCAGCATAATCACTAGACAACTCATGGATCAATTAGGTCACCGAGTTGATCGAGCTGCCAGTGCCAGAATCATTACAATCAATGGAGCGACCAAAACTCCAATCAGCGAAATCGATGATTTTCCTTTTAAAGTCAATGACATTGTGACTTCTATTAAAGTTCTAGTAATGGAAGCCACTCAATACCAAGCTCTTGTTGAGAATGACTGGCTATCCAAAATCAACGCAACATTAGACTGGAACACCCAGGAACTCCAGCTAACGTATCAGGGTCAACACATACATGTCCCGGCCATGTGTGGCCACTTCAAAACTCCTCCAAGAGAGAAACTATTGATTGAACTGGATAAAGAGAAAGAAAAGCCTATCTGGGAAACCTATCAAGTGTCGTGGGCTGACGAAGAGCACAACAAACTACCACCAATACTCTCCTGGGACAACAACAACAAGGAAAAAGAGAAACAAAAAGAAGAACTTATCTGGGAAACCGATGACCTGACATGGACTGACAATGACGAGAGTGAACTAACTTCAAGCTGGGAATGGGAAAAAGACAAAGAAAATAAAGGGAAAGGAAAGAGAAAAGAGACCACCCAAACCACCACCACTTATAACACCCACACTATATCACAACAATCTACCTATCATCGACCTAAGCTTATATGCGTCAATTGTAGTAAAAAATTGTCATCAATGAGTACACACTATGGTGACAATGAGAAATACCACACTGCAACAAAGTTCTACTGTTATCTATGCATGCTCAAACACTTTGGACAACCAAAGAGGTAAGAAAAATGGGATAACCAACCTTGTTTTACTTGTGGAGAAACTCTACTAGATGGAGGGATGTGGAACAACATCCCAGGATGTGGAGGAACATGTGACGTGTCATGTCAATACACGATTCTAATAAGCGACTGGGTAAAAAAAGGAACCCCAATAGAAGCAGCCTGGAAAAGAGCCATACAATGACTGGATAGTTGTTCTCATGACAATGACGAAATGTGGAGAATGGCAATTGCCAAAATAGAAGAAGTGACACCTAAAGAAATCAGGGAAATCAAAAACAACCCACCGGAACCCATAGAACTCGACCAAGACCCAGAACCAGTCATAAATCTTCTAGATCCAGAGCAGTTCCACGAACATTACCAGGAATTGGCACCTACCCAAGAAGAACAAGAGCAACGCTTAGAAGAAATAAACACTCAACTATGTGACCACTGTTTGATTCTATGTGACTTCCAATATTGTAATGAGTGTGACCTCATGTACAATCTACCACCATGCATGATCTACTCAATCCCTGAAGAAAAAGAACCAATCAGCAGATGTGCATCAGAATCAGAATCAAATTTCAATCCCAATTCAAATCCCGACAATGATAATGATGAAAACACTGGTTCCAGCTTTGTTCAATATGGCTATAATAATGATAATAAGACCAACTCAGATTCAAACTCTGATGTAAACTACAAACAATACATTGCACTACCAGATCTATCTAAGGAACAAGAATTGAAATAGTATAGTGACAATGGAGAAGGTATTATGCCAGAATGAGTGCATAATACGGATGCAGGATTTGATCTGAGGTATTCAGGAAAAGAGGCCATCAAATTGGAACCATATTCACGCACCTGCCTTGATCTGAAAGTAGCACTAGAAATTCCGGCAACAACAATGGTTCAACTAGCATCTAGGAGTAGTTTAGCAAAAAGAGAGATTAATATAAGAGGAGGAATAATTAACACGGGATATATAGGAAATATCATTGCTATGCTACAAAATGACTCAGAAAAGACATATGTAATAGAGCCCAATGAAAAGATAGCACAAGCAATATTCCTGCCTCTGGTTAGAATAGCTCAGTTAGTATCAGTGGGCAAGAGGGAGGAATTAGAAATAATGGCGAGAGGAATACAGAGATTTGGATCCACAGGTAGAATAGATGTACCAGTTAATATGGCAGAGGAAGAAATTATTGGCCAAAGAGAAATTATCTCAACCAGTCAAGCTATTTCCATTCCACCATATAGCCAGTACATGCTAGCAATAGAAAGGAAGGAAAAAGAGCAAGAACAGATGTTTGAAGTGGAAGCAACTCTTTGTAAATCAGAAGAGATTGGATTGATCAATCTCTACATACCAGCCAAAAGCTATAGCAGCATAAAAATTCTCATCTACAACAACACTGGCAATGTTATCAGCATACCAGAAGAAACCATTATCAGATGTTTAACCACAGAAATAGAAAACCAACCACCAACTCCCATTCCAAACTTTTCACAACTTTGTGGATATGTTGACATCACATCACAAACAATCTATGGATGAAACAAATGTTATTTGCTCCAACCAGAACAATTGGAACAAATGAACAGGGAAACTTAGATCCACTCCAATGTATACAGCTCAAGATATTACTCAACAATTTCAATGACATCTTTGCTAGCAAAAATGAGTTTGGCCGAACCAACATCATCCAGCATCAGATCAAGACTGGAGATGCAATGCCAATTAAGCAAAGAGCATACAGAGTGCCACCAGCCAGCCATGAGATTATTCGTCAAGAAATAAACAGAATGCTTGACAATGGGTTAATTCAACCATCAATGAGTCCATGGTCGTCACCAGTGGTACTTATTCATAAGAAAAATGGAAAAATCTGGTTTTGTGTAGACTACAGGAAACTCAATGGTGTAACTCGTGGAGACAGTTATCCAACTCCACGAATACAGAAATTATTCGATGCTTTTGGTGAGAACAAATGGTTCTCCACATTAGATTTAGACAGTGGTTACTGACAAGTAGCCATGAATCCAGCTGACAAAGAAAAGATGGCATTTACTACTAGAGAAGGGAATTTCGAATTTGAAGTAATGCCATTCGGCTTAACCAATGCCCCGGCAACTTTCCAATGGCTAATAGAAATTGTTTATACTGGCTTATTGTAGAAATCAGTAGTTGTATACTTGGATAACACCAATGTATTCTCAAAAACATTTGATGATCATCTCTATCATCTTCAACAAATGTTCGAAAGACTAAGAAAAGCAGGACTAAAGTTAAATGTGACAAAGTGCTTCTTTGGCAAGACAGAACTCAAATTCTTGGGACACATAGTCAGCAAAGACGGCATCAAAATGGATCCAGAGAAAATAGAGATAGTAAAGAACTTTTTAGTGCTGACCAATATAACAGAACTGCAATCATTTTTGGGATTTGCCAGCTACTATCATCGTTTTATCAAGAACTTTTCCAAGATAGCACAGCCACTCAATCAACTACAAAACAAAAATGTGAAATATGAATGGACAGAAAGTCAACAAGAAGCTTTTAATATTCTAAGGAAAAAGCTCATCCAAGCTTCAATACTGATCTATTCAGATTACAGCAAATCATCCATCATCATCACCGATGCATCCGGCCAAGCATTGGGAGCAGTATTATCTCAGAGAGGACTGAACGGCAGAGAACATCCAATAACATATGCCAGTAGAGGTTTAACACCAGCCGAAAAGAACTATGGAACACCGGAACAAGAACACTTAGCAATATACTGGGCCGTTATGAAATGAAAAGAATATTTGAGCCAGAAGTTTGAAGTATACACAGATCACAAAGGATTAACATTACTCCAAAAACAAGAATTTGGAGATGGAAGACAGTCAAGATGGAAAATGGCACTCACACTATACAATTATACAATACATTACAAAAAGGGAAAAAACAATGGAAATGCTGATGGTTTGTCACGAATAAGACAAATCTAAAAACATTTCAACCCAAAAATATAACAAAACCAGAACAATATCAACGAAAAAAATATAACAAAAGATGAACATACAAAAATATCAACAACTGCAACATTATATAAACACTCACCAGTTCAAGGAGAATTTATCGCAAACAGAACAAAAGAGTATCAAACAACAATCAAAATATTTTATCACTCACCAAAATATACTTTATCGGAAAAATAGAAAAGATCCAGATCAACCAACCAGAGTAGTTATGGAACCAGAAAAAGAGACAATATTGTTCAACATGCACTCAAATCCCACAGCAGGACATTTTCACAAAGAAGCAACCATAGAAAGAACTAGAAAAAGATACTATTGGCCATCAATGTATTCAGACATCATTCAATATGTTCAAAATTGTGATGCCTGTCAGCGAAAAGGAGAAACAAGACCCAGTGAACCATTAAGACCAATTAAAGTGGGACAACCATTTGATCATATGGGAATTGATTTAGTTAGACCATTAACAATCACCAGCAGAAGAAACAGATACATAGCAGTGGCTATGGATTATCTTACTAAATGGCCAGAGGCAAAAGCAATTCAAAGAGCGGATGCAGAATCCGTTGCTGAATTGGTTCATTAGGATTTGATTTGTTGACATGGATGTTCAAAAAAATTATTATCAGATCAAAGAACTCATTTTGTAAACAGAACATTAACAGAATTAAGCCGAAGATTCGAAATTAAAAGACCATTATCATCACCATACCATCCACAAACCAACGGATTAGTAGAAAGATTCAACTGAACATTGTGTGAAGCAATAGCCAAGCTCAGCCAAAAAAACCAAAACAATTGGGATTTGTTTATACCATCAGTACTATTTGCTTATCGGACAATGAAACAAGATACCACACAAGCAACACCATTTGAATTAATGTATGAGAGAATCACAACGTTACCAATAGAGAGAGAAATTAATACATATTCAGCTGAACCAATAACAGAGAAAAATTTTCAAGAAACATTGCTGAGAAGAACATATGACTTAATGGAAACATTAGAAAACAAATGAAGAAGAGCAGCTGATAATATTCAAAAGTCACAAGAAACACAGAAAGAAAGACACGATAATCAACTACCAGACAAACCAGTTGAATTCAGAATCGGAGACAAAGTATTACTACATTGTACCAAAGCGGAAAAACAATGGAGTGGAAAATTTGACCCCAAATGGGATGAACCATTTTACATAGAAGAAATTCTAGAAAATGGAGCTTACAAATTAAGATTGGATAACAAAATTTTAACCAAAGCAGCACATGGAGATTGACTAAAATCATATCACAACATCACACTACCATCTACCAGTAATATTCCACAATTAGAAGTACAGAGAATACTAGTTTAACCAGATGAGATTCCACAAGATCTGGAACCAATCATTATTATCGATGACAACATGCTAAATTGATCCATCAAAAGAATATATAAAGACAGGGTAGACGCGACAGGAAATATCAGAAAATGGAAATTACAGACAACATTCACTCACTAGCACAACAACTCTTTCAATTAATCCAACACCAGGAAATGGAGATTACAATCAATCAACAAACCATTAGATATCAAGATACTAGAAAGACAGTTCAACTCAGAACACAGAAGAAAACAGAAAATATGGTGGACAAAATCATGGCGAAAGTAAAATTAGCAATAAAAAAATCGACAAAAGAATCACTATACCAAGAGTTGACTAAAGAAACTTGGAATTAATGGATACAACAATTTTCACAAAACTATTGTTACTTTTACTTGGGACAACATGTAAATATCCAGAATTTATATATGGATAAAACAAAGTGATTATTCGACAAAAGAATACTACAACAATTAGAACATTTTGTGGGAAAGAACAACTTATCCACACAAGCCCAAGCCATATACCGAATACATACAGCATTTCAGAATAAACCAGATATATTGCTCAACAGAGCAATGGATATGGTGACCAGTAATCAATTGGGGAAAATCACCAATGCTCAATTTGAGGAATTACAGACCCAAATAACACAAGTAATTCTCGAAAACAAGATCCAGGAAATACTTCAAAAGGGGGAATTACATGAGTTAGATTTTGATGGAGCTCAATATTAAAAGGAGGGAATAATGTTACTCATAGAAATATAGGAAAATATTAGCATAATTATTAGCCAATCAGAAGTAAGTATAGTAAATGTGAAATTCCAGGATTCTTCACAGAAATTGCAGGATTCCAAGAATTTCAGGATTCTCAACGAGGAATTGCAGGATTCCAGAATTGCAGGATTCCTCTCAAAGAAATCGCAAGATTCCAGGAATTCCAGGATTCCTGTTGTGGAGAATCGAGAAATTGAGAAATCTCAATTATGTATATATAGCAGTAGTATCAGAAACAGAAAAGACAAAATCGATACCACAGAATCCTTAGCTTAGAAACACAATCATCAAATAAATAATTATTTCATATCTCAACCCACTCTCCACTATTAACACTTCATGTTGATAGTAATTGATACTTAACCACGCTGGAACAATAGCTCTTGATCATGGCTATTGATGGGATACTAATCTGCAAATCGCCTTGGCTTATTTCTTTTCTTTCTTTATTTTCTTTTATTTCTTTTTCTTTATTTTATTTTGAATTGTTGTTGTATACTAATTAATTAAAAATTAAAGCGCTGAGTTATTGATGTCAAGGATAGCCTGGTAAAAGACCCAGAAATAAGGGTAGGATTTTATATATTATTGAATAGCTTACCAGAAGGGCATGACTGCCAGACTAAATCTGGCCACCACACTGAAAAAGAAATTGGGAAAACTTTTGAAAGATATCAACACTATTGAATCTCTGTTTATTATACAAAGGACTCAACCAAAAAACCTTTAGACTCCATCAAAACCTTCAGATACAATACTTACAGAGCTGCATCAGTGGAAGTAGCTTTTAAGCACCAAGTTACAGGTTTGTTATACAATTCAACAGCAAAAGCAACCATCTGTAACAGCATAGTGGCTGGATTTAGTCTGGTAGTCATACCCTTCTAGTAAGCTATCCAATAATATATAAAATCCTACCCTTATTTCTGGGTCTTTTACCAGGCTATCCTTGACATCAATAACTCAGTGCTTAATCTTTTAATCAATTAGTATACAATAACAAAATCAAAAAAGAAAGAAAATAAAATAAAGAAAATAAAAATAAAGAAAATAGAGAAAATAAGCCAAGACAATTTGGTATGTTAGTATCTCATCAATAGCTGTAATCAAGAGCTATTGTTCTAGCATGGTTAAGTATCAATTACTATTAACATGAAGTGTTAATAGTGGAGAGTGGGTTAAGATATGGAATAATTATTTATTTAATAATTGGGAACTGAAATGTTGCTTAAATTAAATCTAAACTGAGAGGTCTGTTTTTTCAGCTTCTAATCCTACTGCTATATATACATAATTGAGATTCTTCAATTCCTTAATTCTTTGCAACAGGAATCCTAAGATTTCTGGAATTCTGTGATTCCTGATGAGAGGAATCCTGGAATTCTGGAATCCTGCAATTTCTTGTCAGAGAATCCTGAAATTCTTGGAATCCTGCAATTTCTCTAAGAGGAATTCTGGAATTCCACATTTACTACGTCTACCTCTGATTGGCTAATATCTACTAACTAATAATACTATATTTTCTATATTCTATGAGTAACAGTGCACTTGGATGGTTTGGCTTTGGCAGGTGGTGCTCTTTCTCTACTTTTTTCTCAATGAGTAGTCTGGTATGGAAAATTGCCATGTGTAATGTTCATGGGTTGAACAATCTTGTGAAGCAAGATGATGTCATTTGTTGGCACAAGGATATGAACAATTTGGTTTCTATTTTTACAGAGTCAAAGCTTAAAGGGAAAGTTCATCCATGGTTGACTGACAAATTTGATGGTGTTTGGGTTTTTACTTCTGGTCTGGATTCTGGTTCTATGGGTGCTAGTGTGTTAATTGTCGTGAATTCTTCTTTAGCAAAACACATTTGCAAGGTCTTTGAGGTGTTTGGTTAGCTCCTGTTCATCAAGTTGCTTTTCAAAAATAAACTTTCAGTGTCTATTTTGGGGCTCTACACTGGTGTTTTATCAGTGGTTTGATTTTCTCAGGCTGGTAAAATCAACTCTCTCATTGCTAAAGCTGTTAATGAGTCTTCTTTTGTCATCCTTGGTGATGATTTTAATGAAAATAGTTCTCGAAAGTGTGGGAGTTTCAAAAAGTGTCTTGAGTTGGGGTTGGTTAACTCTTTGATTGGAAGTTTGGCCATTAAGATACCCACTTGGGCAAATTCTAGGAGTGTTATGAAAACTATTAATTACATTGTTACAGGTGATTATTTCTGTTGTGAAATTGAATAACAAACCTGTAACTTGGTGCTCAAAAGCTTCTTTCGTGGATGATGTACAGAAGGTATGATATCTGAAGGTTTTGGTTGATCTGAAGATTTTGTTGTGAAGTTTTTTGTATAATGGACAGAGATTCAATAAGGTTGATAGTGGTTGTATCCTCAAGTGGTTTTCCCAATTTCTTTCTCAGCGTGGTGGCCGGATTTAGTCTGGCAGTTGTGCCCTTCTGGTAAGCTATCCAATAATATATATAAAATCCTACCCTTATTTCTGGGTCTTTTACCAGGCTATTTTTGACGTTAATAACTCAGTGCTTAATCTTTTTAATCAATTAGTATACAATGAAGAAAATAAGCCAAGGCAATTTGGTCTGTTAGTATCTTGTCAATAGCCATGATCAAGAACTATTGTTTCAGTGTGGTTAAATAGCAATTACTATTAACATGAAGTGTTGATAGTGAATAGTGGATTGAGATATGGAATAATTATTTATTTGATGATTGGTTTCTTGGCTAAGGATTCTGTGGTATCGATTCTGTCTTTTCTGTTTCTAACACTACTGTTATATATACATAATTGGAATTCCTCAATTCCTCGATTCTTTACGACAAGAATCCTGAAATTCCTGGAATCCTGTGATTCCTTTAAGAGGAATCCTGGAATTCTGGAATCCTGCAATTTTTCGTTGGGAATCCTGAAATTCTTGGAATCCTGCAATTCCTGAAAGGAATCCTGGAATTTCACATTTACTACGCTTACTTCTGATTGGCTAATAATTATGCTAATATATTTCCTATATTTCTATGAGTAATATTATTCCCTCCTTTTAATATTGAGCTCCGTCGAAATTTAACTCATGTAATTCCCTCTCTTGAAGTATTTTCTGGATTTCATTTTCGAGAATTACTTGTGTTATTTGGGTCTGTAATTTTTCAAATTAAACATTGGTGATTTTTCCCAATTGATTACTGGTAACCCTATCCATTGCTCTATTGAGCAATATTTCTGGTTTATCTTGAAATGCTGTGTGTATTCGGTATATGGCTTGGGCTTGTGTGGATAAGTTGTTTTTTCCCACAAAATGTTCTAATTGTTGTAGTATTCTTTTGTCAAATAATCGCTTTGTTTTATCTGTATATAGATTCTGGATATTTACGTGTTGTTCCAAGTAAAAATAACAATAGTTTTGTGGAAATTGTTGTATTCACCAATTCCAAGTTTCTTTAGTTAACTCTTGATATAGTGACTCTTTTGTCGATTTTTTTATTGCTAATTTTACTTTCGCCATGATTTTGTCCACAGTATTTTCAGTTTTCTTTTGTGTTCTGAGTTGAAATGTCTTTTTAGTATCTTGATATTGAATGGTTTGTTAATTGATTGTAATCTCCATTTCCTGATGTTGGATTAATTGAAAGAGTTGTTGCGCTAGTGAGTGAATGTTGTCTGTAATTTCCATTTTTCTGATATTTCCTGTCACGTCTACCATGTCTTTATATATTCTTTTGATGGATCAATTTAACATGTTGTTGTTGATAATAATGATTGGTTCCAGATCTCATGGAATCTCATCTGGTTGGACTAGTATTTTCTGTACTTCTAATTGTGGAATATTACTGGTAGATGTTAGTGTAATGTTGTGATATGGTTTCAGTCGATCTCCATGTGCTGCTTTGGTTAAAATTTTGTTATTCAATCTTAATTTGTAAGCTCCATTTCTTAGAATTTCTTCTATGTGAAATGGTCCATTCCATTTGGGGTCAAATTTTCTACTCCATTGTTTTTCTGCTTTGGTATGATGTAGTAATACTTTGTCTCTGATCTTGAATTCAACTGGTTTGTCTGGTAGTTGACTATTGTGTCTTTTTTTCTGTGTTTCTTGTAACTTTTGGATATTATCAGCTGTTCTTCTTCGTTTGTTTTCCAATGTTTCCATTAAGTCATATGTTCTTTTCAGCAATGTTTCTTGAAAATTTTCCTCTGTTATTGGTTTAGCTGGATATGTATTAATTTTTCTTTCTACTAGTAATGTTGCTATTCTCCCATATACTAATTCAAATGGTGTTGCTTGTGTAGTATCCTGTTTTGTTGTCCAATAAGCAAATAGTACTGATGGTATGAACAAATCCCAATCGTTCTGGTTTTCTTAACTGAGCTTGGCTATTGCTTCATACAATGTTCTGTTGAATCTTTCTACTAATCCGTTGGTTTGTGGATGGTATGGTAATGATAATAGTCTCTTGATTCCGAATCTTTGGCTCAATTCTGTTAATGTTCTGTTCACAAAATGAATTCCTTAGTCTGATAATAATTTTTTTGAACATTCATGTTGACAAATTAAATTCTGATGAACGAATTTGGCAACGAATTTTGCATCTGCTTTTTGAATTGCTTTTGTCTCTGGCCATTTAGTGAGATAGTCCATAGCTACTACTATGTATCTGTTTTTTTTGCTGGTGATTGTTAATGGTCTGACTAAATCAATTCCCATATGGTCAAATGGTTGTCTTATTTTGATTGGTCTTAATGGTTCACTGGGTCTTGTTCTTCCTCTTTGCTGACAAGCATTACAATTTTGAACATATTGAATGATGTTTGGGTACATTGATGGCCAATAGTATCTTTTTCTAGTTTTTTCCATGGTTGCTTCTTTGTGAAAATGTCTTGCTGTTGGATTTGAGTGTATGTTGAATAATATTGTCTCTTTTTTTGGCTCCGTAATTACTCTGGTTGGTTGATCTGGATCCTTTCTATTTTTCTGATAAAGTATATTTTGGTGAGTGATAAAATATTTTGATTGTTGTTTGATACTCTTTTGTTCCGTATGAAATAAATTCTCCTTGAACTGTTGAGTGTTTAGATAATGTTGCAATTGTTGATATTTTTGTATGTTCATCTTTTGTTGTATTTTTTTGTTAGTATTGTTCTGGTTCTATTATATTTTTTGGGTTGAAATGTTTTTAGATTTGTCTTATTTGCAATAAACCGTCAGCATTTCCATTGTCTTTTCCCTTTTTGTAATGTATAGTATAATTATATGATGTAAGTGCCATTTTTCATTTTGACTGTCTTCCATCTCCAAATTTTTGTTTTTGGAGTGATGTTAATCCCTTGTGATCTGTGTATACTTCAAACTTCTGGCTCAAGTATTCTTTCCATTTTATGACAGCCCAGTATATTGCTAAGTGTTCTTGTTCTGGTGTTCTATAGTTCTTTTCAGCTGGTATTAAATCTCTGCTGGCATATGCTATTAGATGTTCTCTGTCATCTGGTTCTCTCTGAGATAATACTGCTCCCAATGCTTGGCTGGATGCATCGGTGGTGATGATGAATGGTTTGCTGTAATCTGGATAGATCAGTACTGGAGCTTGAATGAGCTTTTTTCTCAGAATATCAAAAGCTTCTTGTTGACTTTCTGTCCATTCATATTTTGCATTTTTGTTTTGTAGTTGATTGAGTGACTGCGCTATCTTGGAAAAGTTTTTGATAAAACAACAATAGTAACTGGCAAATCCCAAGAATGATTTCAGTTCTGTTATATTGGTCAGCACTGGAAAGTTCTTTACTATCTCTATTTTTCTGGATCCATTTTGATGCCATCTTTGCTGACTATGTATTCCAAAAATTTGAGTTTTGTCTTGCCAAAAAAGCACTTTGTTGCATTTAACTTTAGTCCTGCTCTTCTTAGTCTTTTGAACACTTGTAGAAGATGATGAAGATGATAAAGATGATCATCAAACGTCTTTGAGAATACATTGGTGTTGTCCAAGTATACAACTACTGATTTTTACAATAAGCCAGTATAAACAATTTCCATTAGCCATTGGAAAGTTGCTGGGGCGTTGGTTAAGCTGAATGGCATCACTTCAAATTCGAAATTCTCTTCTCTAGTAGTAAATGCCGTCTTCTCTTTGTTAGCTGAATTCATGGCTACTTGTCAGTAACCACTGTCTAAATCTAATGTGGAGAACCATTTGTTCTCACTGAAAGCATCGAATAATTCCTGTATTCGTGGAGTTGGATAACTGTCTCCACGAGTTATACCATTGAGTTTCCTGTAGTCTACACAAAACCAGATTTTTCTATTTTTCTTTCGAACAAGTACCACTGGTGACAACCATGGACTCATTAATGGTTGAATTAGCTTGTTGTCAAGCATTCTGTTTATTTCTTGACGAATAATCTCATGGCTGGCTAGCAGTACTCTGTATGCTCTTTGTTTGATTAGCATTGCATCTCCAGTCTTGATCTGATGCTGAATGATGTCAGTTCGGCCAAACTCATTTTCGCTGGCAAAGATGTCATTGAAATTGTTGAGTAACATTTTGAGCTGTATACATTGGAGTGGATCTAAGTTTCCCATGTTTATTTGTTCCAATTGTTCTGGTTGGAGCAAATAACATTTGTCTCGTCCATAGATTGTTTGTGATGTAATGTCAACATATCCACAAAGTTGTGGAAAGTCTGGAATAGGATTTGGTGGTTGGTCTTCTATTTCTGTGGTTAAATATCCAATGGTGGTTCCTTCTGGTATGCTGATAACATTGCCAGTATTGTTGTAGATGAGAATTTTTATGCTGCTATAGCTTTTGGCTGGTATGTGGAGATTAATCAACCCAATCTCTCCTGATTCACAAAGAGTTGCTTCTGCTTCAAAAATCTGTTCTTGCTACTTTTTCTTCCTTTTTTTGTTAACATGTACTGGCTATATGGTGGAATAGAAATAGCTTGACCAGTTGAGATAATTTCTCCTTGGCCAACAATTTCTTCCTCCACCATATTAACTGGTATGTCTGTTCTACCCATTGATCCGAATCCTTGTATTCCTCTCGCTGTTATTCCTAATTTCTCTCTCTTTCTCACTAACACTAACTGAACTACTCTAATCAGAGGCAGGAATATTGCCTGTGCTATCTTTTTATTGGGCTCTATTATATAGGCCTTTTCTGAGTCATTTTGTAGCATAGTGATGATATTTCCTACATATCCCATGTTAATTATTCCTCCTCTTATATTGATCTCTCTTTTCACTAAGCTACTCTTTAATGCTAATTGAACCATTGTTGTTGCCGGAATCTCTAGTGCTATTTTCAGATCAATGCAGGTGCATGAATGCGGTTCTAATTTGATGGCATCTTTTTCTGGATATTTTAGATCAAACCCTGCATCCATATTATGCGCATATTCTGGCATAATACCTTCCCCATTGTCACTATACCATTTTAACTTTTGTTTCTTGAAGAGATCTGATAGTGCGATGTATTGTTCATAGTTCAAATCGGATTTTGAATCTGAATCTGAATTGTTTTTGTCATCATTGCCATTTTGAATGGAGCTAGAACTGTTGTTTTTGTTGTCATCATTGGAGTCTGAATTGCGATTGATCAGTGATTCTGATTCTGATGCACAGCTGCTGATTGGTTCTTTTTCTTCAGGGATCAAGTAGATTATGCATGGTAGTAGATTGTAAATGAGGTTACAATCGTCACAATATTCAAAGTCATTGGGAATTAAACAATAACGACACAGTTTTGTATTTAACTGTGCTAGCCGTTGTTCTTGCTCTTCTCTAGTGAATGCCAAGTTTTGGTAGTGTTCATAGAACTCTTCTAATTCTAGAAAATTTATAACTGGCTCTGTGTTCCAGTCAAGCTCAATGGATTCTGGTGGGTTGTTTTTAATTGTTCAGATTTCTTCTGGTGACATGTCTTCAATTTTGGCAGTTGCCATTCTCCAAATTTTGTCATCGTCATGTGGACAACTGTCTAATTGTCACACTGCTCTTTGCCAAGTGGCTTCGATTGGTGTCCCCTTTTTAACCCAGTCACTGATCAGAATTGTGTATTGACACTCTACACATGTTCCTTCCCGTCCAGGAATGTCATGCCATATTTTTTTGTCCAAGAGAGTCTCTCCACAAGCTAAGCATGGCTGATTGTCCTATTTCCCTACTCATTTTGGTCTTCCAAAGTGTTCAAAGACATATGGGCGGCAATAGAACCTAGTTGCCATTGAATATTCCTCATCGTCTCTACAGCATGTGCCCATTAACAACAATTTCTTGCCACAATTGATGCATATAAGCTTAGATTGATGATAGGTAGATTGTTGTGGTATAGTGTAAGTGTTATAAATGGTGGTGGTTTGGGTGGTCTCTTCTTCTTTCCCTTTTCTTTTATTTTCTTTGTCCTCTTCCCATTCCCAGCTTGATGTCAGTTTGCTCTCATCGTTGTCGGTCCATGTCAGGTCATCAGTTTCCCAAGTAAGTTCTTTCTTCTGTTTCCCTTTTCCCTTGTTGCTGTCATCCCAAGAGAGTATTGGCGGTAGTTCATTGTGCTCTTTGTCCACCCACAACACTTGGTAGGCTTCTCAGGTAGGCTTTTCTTTCTCTTCCTCCAGTTCGATCAATAGTTTCTTTCTTGGAGGAGTTTTGAAGTGGCCACATGTGGCCGGGATGTGTATGTGTTGGCCCTAATACATTAGCTGGAGTTCCTGGGTGTTCTAGTCTAACATTGTATTGACTTTGGATAGCCAGTCATTACTAACGAGAGCTTGATATTGAGTGGCTTCTATCACTACAACTTTAATGGAAGTCATAATGCCATTGACTTCAAAAGAAAAGTCATTGATTTTGCCAATTGGAGTTTTGGTCGCTCCATTAGCTGTGTTGATTTTGGTGCTGGCAGTTCAATCAACTCGGTGACCTAATTGATCCATGAGTTGTCTCATGATTATGCTGCCTGCAGAACCACTGTCCAGGATTAATTTGATGAATTGTCCTTCTACTTTGGCATTAGTGTATATCGTAATGATTGGTTTGGCTTCAAGAGTGGCTCCACTAAATAATGGCGTTGTAGTTGTTTCCTCAAATTCGAATGGAAAGATAGCGGCCAATAACTCGTTTTCGGTGATGGTAGCGGATGGGATATTACTGGTGAGTGGTTGTCTTTGGGTAAATGCTGGGTTACTGGTTGAAGCGTCTTCTGGAGTGACCAGGAGACTTAAATAGTTCTGAGAATTTGGGTTCTGGGGTTGACCGGTACCTGAATTCCGCTGGTGTAATCTAGATAGTTGCTGTGAAGAACTGGAGATTGGTTGATGGACTACTATTGCCGATCTCCAGCTCTGTTGAGTCATTCTCAGTCTTTGAGTTCTATTGGGTGGTAAGCTTTGGGGCGGTGTTTAGATCTGTTAGGGTTGATAGATTATTTGTGGCTGCAGTTGATATATTACTTGTGGTTGCAGCTGATAAATCAGAGGTTGATATACTGAAGACTAGTAGACTGATGACTGTGTCACTGGTAGGTAAGCGGGTGGATTTTGATTTGGGTACTGATTCAGAGTTTGGAACTGGCGATCAGGGTTTTGATATTGATTTTCCAATTATTGGTTATTTAAATGCTGACGACAGTCAATTTGGATATGTCCTTGTTTTTCACAATAGTGGCAGATACATGTTTCCTGTTGCCACTGTTGATTGGTTGATGGAGATGGATGTGGTTGATTTTGGGCATGATTAGAGTTTTCTTAATTATTACGTCATTGTGGAGGCTGATAAATGGCATGATTGTTAGCTAAGTATCCTTCCAATCTCTTATTGATTGATTCACTGAACTTCTCCAATTTGGAATCCAATTCAGATAATCCGTTCATTACTAGATTAATGGCTTGGGCATAGTTAGCCTCTGACTCAACAGATTCAAAATCTCTGGCATGTGTGACTGCATCTTGAAGGGTGCCTGGATGCAATGGATATACATGTTACAAGATGCTGCTGCGCAGGCCACAGATAAACTGATTGAGTATCTGTAATGCTGTGAAATAGTTGGCATCAATTGCTTAAATTTGGCATAGGTTTCGATAAAAGCATTCCAGGTAAGTAGTGACTGCTTCAGTTTCTCCTTGTTTCATGGTGGTGAATGCATTGACTAAGTGATTGATGCTGTTATTGTTACTGAAGTATCTTAGGAATTCTGCTTTGAAGGCATTAAAATCTTGTAGTTTATTAATCAAGCTCTGGTACTATAAATTGGCAGTACTTTTGAAAAAATAGGGAATGGCTTGCATTGCTCAAGTGTCATTCTATCCGTTGGCTGTGATGGTCTTTTCTACATCATTCAGCCATATTTGAGCATCATCCTCTTTACCCATAAAGTTGTCAAGTTTTGCAATTGGTGTGTAGGCCATTGGATCTAAGTTAAGTGGTTGTGGTGGCTATTAAAGCAGTTGTTGTTGTCCTGGCTGTTAGGGTGGTAGCTGAAGTGGCTGCTGTATGAGTTCGGCTATAAGATTAATTGGCAGTTGATTGATGATGATTACTGGAGGTAAGTTTTGCTGATTAATTAATTCGGGTTTTTGATTTCTTTGATTTGGCAGCATTTGAATATTCAGAGTTTTGATTTCTGGATTTTCTAACTGTTGCTGAGTTTGAAGGTTTGGGGTTTCAACTTCCGGGTTTTCAGTGATCAGGTGCTGGTAAGTAAATTTTTGATCCTCTGATTCTTCTTCCTCTTTTTTTGATTCCGCTGCTTCCCACAGATCAGAGATTCTGAAATCTGGTGGAAGCAGTGGTAATCGAAGTCCTGATAGGGTTGATGATCGCAAATTAAATCCCTCAAAGTATTCACTGTATGGTCTTAACAATTCTGTTTTTCTTTGTCTACTTTGGAATGGGAATCGTTCAAATGCTAATGTCGCAGTTAATGGGAATGTGTCTGTTGATGATATGTTAATGGCGCTTCCAGAGGTATAGTAGTAGGATGAGTTGCTTGGAGATTCAACTCTGTTTTTCTTCCAAGCAGGTGGCTGTATTTTTCCGGGTGTTACTGCTGGTGTTTGTAATTTTCCCTTGCCTTTACTAATGTATGTAATTGGATATCTTTGTTGAGTGTGGTGTTCAATTTTTTTGTTGATCTCAGTGATGATGGATGCAAAATTATGGTTTGTTGGTAAGTTGGTGTTTTGAATTAATTTCTTATAGAAAGTTTCTCTTGCTGATTCAGTATTCACTAGTGTTCCTAATAAAGAGGAAATCTTTTTATTGATGTAGAAATTGAAGGCTGATTCGGCGGATATATGATTGTGGTTTAATCCCAAGTATTAACAATAGTGTTAAAATAAGAATTTTGCGAATCTTAAATGGTTTGCTCTTATAATTTCTGATTCTGCCACTTTTGGTTTGGTGTTGTTGGTACTGGTTCTCTGTAGGATTATACTTTACAGGGAGCACCAAATGTTACAGATGATTATTTCTGTTGTGGAATTGAATAACAAACCCGTAACTTGGTGCTCAAAAGCTACTTTCATAGATGATATGCAGAAGGTATGGTATCTGAAGGTTTTGGTTGATCTGAAGGTTTTGTTGTGGAGTTCTTTGTATAATAGACAGAGATTCAATAAGGTTGATAGTGGTTGTATCCTCAAGTGGTTTTCCCAATTTCTTTCTCAGCATGGTGGCCAGATTTAGTCTGGCAGTTATGCCCTTCTGGTAAGCTATCTGATAATATATATAAAATCCTACCCTTATTTCTGGGTTTTTTACCAGGCTATCTTTGACATCAATAACTCAGCACTTAATCTTTTTAATTAATTAGTATACAACAACAAAATCAAAGAAAGAAAGAAAATAAAATAAAGAAAATAAAAATAAAGAAAATAAAGAAAATAAGCCAAGGCAATTTAGTCTGTTAGTATCTTGTCAATAGCCATGATCAAGAGCTATTGTTCCAGTGTAGTTAAGTAGCAATTACTATCAACATGAAGTGTTGATAGTGAATAGTGGATTGAGATATGGAATAATTATTTATTTGATGATTGGTTTCTTGGCTAAGGATTCTGTGGTATCAATTCTGTCTTTTCTGTTTCTAATACTACTGCTATATATACATAATTGGGATTCCTCAATTCCTCAATTTTTCACGACAGGAATTCTGGAATCCTGCAATTTCTCATTGGAAATTCTGAAATTCCTGGAATCTTGCAATTCCTGAGAAGAATCCTGGAATTCCACATTTACTACACTTACTTCTGATTGGCTAATAATTATGCTAATATATTTCCTATATTTTTATGAGTAACAATGTATTTGTTTCACCAAATCTGGTCAATTCTTTGGTACATCACGGTGTTTTGGATGTCAGTGAATATTTTGATACAGACCACCACACTGTGTTTGTATCTATGGGTCTGGGTGGTTTATTAGATACATGCTTGTTTTTTTTTTGCAAGCAGGCAAATAAAGATCATTGGAAATTTGATGTCAAAAATGCCAGTGAGGCTAAATGACTTGAGTTTAAGGATACTACAGCTGCTAATACTACTATGTTATTAGGTGTATTTGGTAATACTGTGAAGTTTTTTAATCTTGGTACTATGTGGGATGTCATTCACAAGATTATGGTTCTCTTAGCTGGTGGTGCTTTCAAGAGAAGATGGTTCAAAGGTTTTGATACAGTTCACAATAAAATGTTATCTAGGTTTCATAAGCTGGAGCTGTTGGTTTCCAAGCTGGTGAAGGCTTCTTGTTTGAGTTCTAGTGTCAGTTTTGCTTTGTTTTTAGGTACATGTAACAACCTTGACTCTGCTGGTGCTTCAACAATAAGATCTATGTTTTTTTCTGGGGCTAAATTTGATGATATTTGTTCTGCTCTGGCCAAAGTGAAGAGGTCATACTGCTTTTTTAAATTGCTGAAGTCCAAGCACACTGAAGAATTTCACATTAGACAGGCTATTACCAATAGGATGGAGAGTTTTGAGCTGGATAAGGGTCATACAATCAGAAGTGTGTTGAAATGTTCCTTTTGCAAAGTGGTTTTGGATCATCTGGTCGTGAACAATGAGTTAGTTCTTGAACCTGATTTGGTTAAGTTCAAGATGGATGTTATTATAGAAGGATGGACCAGGAAATGTGTGATGGTTGATAATATTTCTGATACTTGGTTTCGTCAATACAAATCTTTGGACTACATTTTTGATGATGCTTTTTCTGGGATAATGAGTGAGATTGATTTTGATGAGTTGCATCATGTGATTACCAGTCTTCCTGATGGAAAAGCTGCTGGTTTTTCAGGCATTTCTAATGAGCTTTGAAAATGTTGTGATAAGTCGGTTTTGGGTTTGTTTTTGGTTCTTTTGAATTCTTGTTTGTCTTGTGAGTTGGTGCCTGGTCCTTAGAAGAAGGCTTGGATTTTAATGATTTCTAAACCTTATGAGTGGGAGGGTGTTCTCACGAATACTTATCTTATTGTCTTGATCAAAACAGCTTGCAAGATTCTATCCAAGATTCTTTTAGATAAGATCTCACTGGCTTGCAGTTCATATGATGTTCTGTGTAATGACAATTTTTTGGTTTTAAAGGGTACAACAACTCAGTCTCCTATTTTTGCAGTTGGCTCAGTAATTAAGGATGCTTTGAAAAAAAATCAAGAACTTTGGCTTGTTTTGCAGAACATGTGGAAGGTGTATGATTTGGTTGGCTGGAAGCACCTTGAGAGGAGCTTGGTCAAGATCAAAATGTGTAGTAAATTTGTTCACTTTTTTGGTAGTATTCATAAAGACCAAACTAACCATGTCATGACAGATTTTGGTTTGACTAATGATTACCAGGTGTTTGATGAGTTGAACTAAGGTGAAGTTTTTTCCCCTCTGCTATGGTGCATATTTTATGATCCTTTTTTGTGTAAAGTCAAGTGTTAAGAGAGTGTGTGTGGTTACAGGTTCAATTCTCATTTTGTTTCTGAAAGTGGTCACACTGAGTCTCAGACTGGGCTTTCTACTTTTCTTGCTGCTGGTGCCTTTGTTGATGATACTATTTGGGTTGGTAGCAGTCAGGCTGCTACTCAGTATATTCTCAATGTTGCTAGTAAATTTTTTTGAGTTAATGACATTTCAATTAATAATAACAAAACTGTGGCCATTCCAATCAACAGCAGAGTCAGTATTCTGTCTTTTTTTATTAGTGGTTTGCCTATTTCTGTTGCCCATAGAGGAGAATCTCATTGGTATCTCAGTATTTTTTTGTCAACTGAGAATCTTTCAAGGCCTAGCTTAACTAAAGCGCATTCAGATGTTTGTTTTTTTACTAATTTAGTTTTAAGGAAGGTGGTTTCAGATAAGCAGTTCTTGTATCTGGTGTTAGCAGTTCTCCATCTCATAATCAGCTATAGAATGCAGTTCAGCTATATTCCTGTTGGTGTATGTGATAAATAGAATGCTCTGATTTGCAAAGACTTGAAGCTAAAAGCTGGTCTCCCGATGGACTTTCCTAGTAATACTATTCACCATCCTTCTTTTTATGGTTTAAAATCTTTTTTACAATATCAATCTGAGAGTAAAGTAGCTTCGCTTATTAGTTTTGCAAACTCTGACAGAATCTTGGGGCATTTGTTTAGTCACAAGTCGCATAATTTACAGGTTCTGTATTGGTGGCCCATTTACTCTTTGATCTCTTCTGTTCATATTTGCATCAGCGTTTCTAATAATTTCTTGGCTGGTATGGTTTGTATTCTCCTTGATTGCAATTTGTCTTTGGGTGGCTCTTTGGCCAGTGCTTTTCAGTTTCATGACAGGGTTCCTATGTTTGTCATTCTTGGCAAGTCTTTGTTTTTCAAGTTTTTACCTTCTTTCTGGCATTTTGGCATTGCCTTCATGGATCAACTTCATAATTGTTATGGCATTGTTTTTAGCTAGTGCACTTTTAAGCAGTAGAAGAGACTGGACCCTTATGACCTGGTTCTTGAATGGTTTGATCTTTCTGTTGCATTTCTTACAGCTTCTTATTTGTCTTCTTCAGCCTCAGTTGGTGCTGGTCCTCTTAACTTTTGTGAATCTGATAATTTTGTGGCCACTCATGGTCGTCTTTTCCAGATTAACATTAATAGTTTGTCTGTATATACAGATGGTTTTTTGAAGTATTTGAGCACAGCTGATTATAGAGCTGGGGCTGCCGTTTTTTTTGAGGACATTGATTTGGGTTTGGGTGTTGGTGTTCAGAGTTTAGTGTTATTTACTTTAGCAGAATTACAGGCTATATTGTTGGCTTTGGAGTGCATGCCTACAGCTCATTCTGTTAATTTGTTTTCGGATAATCAAACAGCTTTAGATGCTTGTAAGTCTGAGTTAAGCCTGGTGTGCCCTGACTTTCGCAATTGATGTTGGGTCAAGTGTCAGCATATTCGGAATGTTATCCACAGTAAGAATTTGAGAGTTAGTTGGCACAAAGTCAAGGGCCACTTTGGCATTTTGGGGAATAACTGTGCTAATAGCATCGCTGATGCTGCATTTCTATCTGGGTGGTATCTTCTTCTTTGTGTGGATAGACACTTTTTGTTGGCGGATGGTGGTGTTGTTTCTGGTAATTCTAGACACTTTATTTGAGATGTTTGTCATGTGGTTTGTCATGCAGTTTGTTATGCACACTGAAAGGTCAGTTCTGGTTCTGGATTTCTGACTAGTAGTTTGCATTCAGATGTTGACTGGCTCAGTTCTTTTAGGGTTTGGCACCCTGATTTGTATATGGCCACTGGTTTCACTAGCAGGCTTACAGCTGATACTCGCACTTATCTTATGAAGGCTTTGTACTGTTGGCTTTCTATGGCTGTCTGGAAGCACATTTACAATAAATGTTACCCTAGTGTCCTGTGTCTGTATTGTGGTAAGGTGAAGGTTTCTGATCATGTGTTTTCTTATGTGGCTGATGATTCGGCTCATTGTCAAGTTCTAGAATCCTGCATGTCTTCTTGGAGGTCACTTTCTGGGCTCTCTTTTTTCTCTTTGGTTGTGTTGCAGTTTATGTCGATCTGTGCTTCGGATTTGCTGGTTTCCTTGGCTCTTTACAAGAGTTTTGTTTTCAATGGATGGCTTCAGGAGACTGTTACTGTCTTCCATAATTCCAAGGTTACTGGTGTTAAAATTACTGATTTTATGTGCTCTCTATGCTCTGCTTTTAGGAATAATATTTGGTTGGTTTGTACCAAGTATTGTGCTTTTATGGAAAAGAATGGCCTAATCCCAGCAGACAAATCAATTTCCATTCCAGTTTTTGGTTTGGTTTTGAGGTTGTCACCTGGTGTGGTTAAATTGCTTGGTGTTACTGAAGCCTTTGGCATTCTTTTTGGCTTTCGCAAGTCTTGTTCGTTTTTTTCAGATATTGGTAATATAGTTTCTGTTAATATAGTTGTGTAGTGTTGTCTTAACTGGCTTGAGTGGCTGGTCATGTGTGATTAAGTGCATGATTTATGTCTAGTTTAGATCATTTCATTGATGTATTGTTCTAGGTAGTGTTTGGACCTTACTCATTAAATGTAATAAAAAAAAAATTAATAAAATAATACTAAATTTATTCTGTTTTATATCTTAGTTATTAAATATTTATTAATAAATAAGTTATAATTAATTAATAAAAAAATATTTTTATAATTAAAAATACTTATTTACAAAAATTATATTTAATTTTTTTATTGCTAAGTTGTTTATAAAAATTCCAAATTTATATTTGTTTTTTTATTTATTTATAGTAACTATAATATTTATTTTAATATTACTATTAAATATATTATTTTAATTATCTGTTATTTTTTAAGTTAAAAAAACTAAATTAAGATTTAATTTATTTATATATAAGACTTAACAAGTTAAATTAAGTTATAAGATTTGTATTATTTCAAGTCAAAAAAAATTAACTTGATTCTTTTGGAGTTTTAATATATTTTTTTAAATTTTTTTTTTAATTAATTATTGAGTGAAGTCCAACTGCTATCTAGTACATAGAACCAGACTAAATAGCTTAAATTAAATATGATTTACATATTTACTACATATGGCTAGCCACTTAGGCCAAACAAGATTACATTACATATTTATACTAATATTAATATTACAATTTAGACCAGAAAAAAAAAGGCTTGGTTTATAATGGCCAAAACTAACAGCAAAAAATTCAATAATGCCAAGCATCTTAATTACATTATTAGACAACATTGACATTAAACTACAAGACAAACCTGACACCACACCACCATCTCCAACCAAACCAGTCTTTTCTATATCAACCCTAAATTTAGACCTTGCTAGCCAAGCTCTAAAATAATGTAATTCTACCAAATATCTTACAAAATTAACAACTATTGTCATGGTTTTTCTTCTATCATCAAAAATTCTGAGAGCCTTCATATACCAATCTTTTAGAACAAACCCTTTGCACACAACTATATAAGTCTTAGTATCTGATAAACAACAAAAGAGCATCCACAAAACAGCAGAGAAAAATAAATCATAAGCATTTACCAAAGTAACTCATTGCATAAAAGCCTCAGCCAAAATTTCTCTCTGAATGCCAACATCCTAAGCACAAATAAAAGCATGATTTAACAATTCTACTTTACTACACAACAAACACAGCACACCAGAATACTCCTTATTATACAACCTCTTCCTAATAGTAATGTTACTTATAGAATATAGGAAGTATATATATTAGCATAAATTAACCAATCAGAAGTAATCATAGTAAAATGTAAAATTCCAGGATTCTTCTTAGAGGAATTGCAGGATTTCAGAAATTTCAAGATTCTCATATAAGGAATTGCAGGATTCCAGAATTCCAGAATTCTAATTAAAAGAATTACAGAATTCCAAAAATTGCAGAATTCCTGACATGAAAAATTGAGGAATTAAGGAATCTTAATTATATATATATAGCAGTAGCATTAGAAGTAGAAAAGACAGACCTCTTAGTTTAAATTTTAATCTAAGCAATCTTTTTATTCACCAATAAATAATTATTTATCATCTCAATTTACTTTTCACTATCAACATGAAGTGTTGATAGTAATTGATACTTAACCATACTGGAACAATAGCTCTTGATCATGGCTATTGATGGAATACTAACTATTATTACCTTGGCTTATTTTTTATTTTTTATTTCTGTTATTTTTATTTCTTTCTTTGTTATTATTTACTAATTGATTAAAAAATTAAGCACTGAGATACAGATGTTATAGAGACTGGTAAAAGACCCATGAAACAAAGGTAAAACACTCATAGATTTGAGGATAACTTACCAGGAGGATTACAAGCCACCATGCTGAGAAAGAAATTCGACAAAATTGTGATTCTGAAAGGCTACTGAAACAACTATTGAATCTTTGTCTATTATACAAAGAACTCCACAACAAAACCTTCAAATCAACCCAACCTTTTGGTACCCACATTATTATATCAATCAAGCACCAAGTTATAGGTTTGTTATTTGATTTGAGACCTCAAATAATTACTTGTAACAGTAACTAATAATCACTTGTGCACTACTTTTATTAAGTACATATGAAGATTGGATGACTTCTGATTAGTAGAATCAGGGAGCATATGTAAATTAGAGTGCCAAACTTTTGCAGTAATATTCCAATTTATATCCTTGACCAGAGCACAAAAAACCACATTATGGCCAGAATCAACCTTCCAGCAAGCATAACAAATAGACCTAAAAATGTTCCTAACAAAGTGGTAGATATTATCAGACACAACAATATTTTTAGCTATTAAAAAATGCTTTTGTATCCTCACTGGTAAAAAAAGAAGTGAGCCAGCAGTCAAGCTTGCAATGACATCTGTCTTCACATTACCATAAATTCCAAAATGATCTTTAATTTTAATTTAATCTACTATAAAATCCTTGTTCCTAATTAAATTAACAATATGTCTTCTCTTAATTCAGTATTAATTACAAAAATCTGGCACAGCAAACAAAACCTCAGGCATACAAGCATCAATAGCAACTTGGCTGTCAAAATGCAAAACCACAAAACAGAAAGACAGAACACACTTTAGAAACAAAGCAACAGCTTGCAACTCAGTCATAGTAAAAGACACAAGACCACAAATTTTGACACCAATACACATATCCAAAGCTAGAAAATATACAGCAACACTACCAACAATGCCAGCAGAGCCAGCATTTTTCAATAAACCATCTGTATATACTTCAAATAAATCAGACCAAACTTCATACAAGTTATTCTGCACATTAGCAAACTCTCTGGAATTTAAAATGTTTAAGCTAATAAACTAAATAAGCACAGGTAGATTAAACAAACAAGAACTTTTATCAAACAAAAATTTTGATGTGACTTCAAACCAATAAAAAACAGAGCCTTTAGGATTCAATCTTTTTCACTGATGGAAGGTTTTTCAATCTATCACACAGCCTTTCTTATCAAAAAGCCTATCACCAAAAGCAATCCCAAAACATTTCAAAGAATGAACTAAACTAAGATACAAAGTTTTTCCAAGAATCAATGACATTGAAAAAAGACCAGAACTATAAAAAGTATTGAACAAAATGTTTGCCAAAGATAGCTCATTACTCAAAAAAATTTTAATTATACCAGCCAAAAAATTGTTTACAAAACTAACAAGTAACTTAATAAAGAGCTGTAAGAGATTCAAAAGAGCCTATTCCAAAATCTGCAAATCCAAGAATTTATGATTAAATAAATGTCCAAAAATATCCAAAGCATTAGAAAACAAGACTATAGCAGCCAGTTTACTTTCAGATTGCACTTGCTCAAAAGATTTCAGACCATATAATAATAAATGATGCAAAATCTCACTAGAAAAATCATGTGGCAGACACATTTTAGTCTTAAAATCCTTTTTAATTATAACATTCCACTTGCAATACACACTGAATAAAACAAATTGAGTCTTATAACTAACAATGAGCTGTAAAACAGCTGACACTAAATAAGAAAACTATTTATCTATAATAGCCTTTCTGAGTACCATATTGACAAAAAAACAAACATTAGAATGAGTCTTGGTTATACTTAGCTTGAACAACCCCTTAGTTAATAAGAAAATCCCAAGGTACTTGTGTGCTTTGTCTTTTTTGGCAATTAAAATTGGTTGACCATTGATGTTCAAAAAAGCAATCCAATATCTTGATTAATAGGAATAGCTACAGTCTTTTTAGTATTAATTGAAATATCATTAATTGAAAAAAATTCACTAGCAATATTCAGAGCATACTATGTAGAAGCTTGACAATTCCTAATTTAAATAGTATTATCCACAAATATACCAGCTGCGAAAAAAGAAGATAAACCATTACTATTCTCAATTTTATCAGTTTTTACCACAAACTTAGTATTAATCTGATATTCACATAAATGTTCATGCCTTTTAACTTTATACAAAAATGGATCATAAAAGATCCTCCAAAGAAGAGGAGAAAAAACTTCACCTTAATTCAAACTATTATGCACCTTATAGTTATTAGAAAGACCAAAGTCTATCATTATCCTATTAACTCTATTATTATATATGCTACCAAAAAAATTTATAAATCTGTCATACATCTTGATCTGCCTTAAACTAGCTTTTAAGTAATGCCAACCAACCAAATTGTATGCCTTATATATATTCTGCAAGACCAACCAGAGTTCTTGATTCTTATCCAGTACATTTTTGACCACTAAACTAATTGCAAACACAGAAGATTGTAAACATATTCTTTAAAACAGAAAAATTATTACCACAAAAAACATCATATTTGCTGCATGCAGAAAAAATTTTATCAGAAAAAATCTTGAAGAGAATTTTCCTGGCAGTTTTAATTAATGCAATAGGCCAAGTGTTTGTAAAAACCCTATTTCAGTTATAAAATTTAGCGATCATTGATACTCAAGCTTTTTTCCACAAAGTAGGAACATCTCCAACTACTAAGTATGCATTTAATAGTCCCAAAAAACACTCCATTATCTCATTCTTACCATGCTTCCAAAGTTTATTGGAAATACCAGACAAGTTTGCAGCTTTGTCATCAAACAGACTATTAATAACCAAGAGTAATTTACTCATATTGATTACACACATAACACCAAAAAACTATTATTTCTTATGTAATCTAACAGTGTATATTGGTGTGTCCAGAGATCAGGCATTATTGAGAGCACATTCTGCTTTTTTGTCTACTTCTCCATAATCATATTAATACTGAGTTTTATTTTCTCTGGTTCCAAAATTAACTCTTCATCCACCACTAAATAATTCAAAACCACTTTGCAAAAGAACCAATCTAATATACATCTAATTATACTATCTTTATTAAAACAAAACTTATCTATACACTTCTTAATTGCCTTCTTAATAAAAGTCTTCTCAGCCAACTTTGACTCATATATTTTAAATCTCCTATACTCCTTTTTAACCAAAAACAAATGTTTGAAAACATCTATTAATTTTTCATTACATTAGATCATATTTGCTACTATAAAAGCTTTAATAGCATCTAAGGTCAACCACTTTCTTAAGAGACAATTAAAACCAAGAATGTCACTTGAGTTCAACTTTTTAACAATTTTAGCAACTAACAATTTCAGTTCCAAAAACTTAGAAGATTGTATGCTTTTTGAACACCAAAAATTACTAAACCAAAGTCTAGAAAATATCTTATCAGTTGAATTTACTATTACTCTCTCCCCTCCAGCAACAACCACATAGTGTTCAAATCACAATGAACTTTAGCATCTAGAAAACAATCTTTTATCTCCAAAAGTTTAGCTGAGAAGCAATTCCTAAAGCATTTTTACTTGGCATTATTTGTGTCTTTGAATTTAAACTTATAAAAATATAATCTAAAACTTTCTCAGTACCTCTCAAGTTGTACCAAGTTGGGGCTTTGCCCAAAAGATGACTATTAAATGAATTAACCAAACTCAGACCCAAACAAAACTTAAAACTTGCACTCTTTCCAAATCCATTTTTATTGAAATTCCCATCCAAAACCACAAAAGTGCTGAAGTTAACAGCTTTTGTAATGAAAAAATTGACTTTCAAGACTTGCTCAAACCAAGTATCAAAGGAAGTATCAGCATACAAACCAAGAACAGTAATCAAAAACTTGTTCTTAAACAGAAGCCACACAGAAACAACCCAACCAGGAACCTTCTTTACTCTAAAAACATAACAAGCCAAAAAACTGTTCATGATAATGGCGACACCAGTACCAAAAAAACCAACATTCAAACCAGAAGTAAAAATCTGGACTTCATTAAACTTATTCTTGATCTATGACCTAATAATAGACTTCAACTTTGTTTCAGTAATAAAAGAAACCATGTTGTCTGAATCCATATGCCAACAAACAACATCCTTCTGCTTAGCAAAGACATTGATACTCTGAATATTACATGTGACAAATTTCTAAACCAAGTCAATTATTGGGAAGAAACACATACTAAAAAGTCCAAACTTGCATACAACAAATTCAATTTCTCTAAAATTGATCTCACAGAAACATCAAGCACAACCAATTTCAACTTCAAACTACCAACTTTAACAGTAAGAACTTTTGAACTACTTGAACCTAAATTAACAACCACATCCTTTACAGTTGAAGTTAAAAGAAGAAAAAACAACTGTAGATCATCTAACACCATATCCAAATTTGACAGTAATGGTAACATAACAGAAATAACTAGAGACACAACACGGAAAACAGATATCAGAGACACCAGCTCTACATTATTCAATCTATGTACAATACTTGACAGCTGATTGGCCAAGAGCTTTAGAGAATGTTCCAAAAAAGCCAAACAATTAAAAATTGACAAATTGTTTTTAGCAACCAATACATTTCTATTTTTATTTAAGACACCAGACACAGGAAGATGAGAACTGAAACCAAGACCAATACCATTAGAGAAGATAGACAACAAAACTACTTGAGTTCATGTTTTGCCACTAAAAGAAACTAGACAAGCAATAGAAGCATTTTTCTTCTTATATATATTTGCCAATCAAACACAATTCTGAAAATTGATAAGATTTTTACTGTGGCTATTCAGATTTCTACCAATTGAACACCTATTAAATATATGACCAAAATATTTATACTTAGCACAACAAATTATAAAAAGACCTGTCCAGTGCAAATTTACACACTTAAAAACTGGAATAGAACTAATAACAGCCAATTTGGATGTCTCACTGTCAAAACAAACTACTATACATTTATCATGAACATACAAACTAAGATTATGGCCAATAAAACAAGTTTTTCTACCATATAATTCCAGCAAATCTGACAAATTATGAACAGTAGTATTCATTGGCAAAGTATACAACAAAGTCTGATACAGATCTCTTGTTACCCATAATTCTTTGTTATTAGCAGCCAGAGCCACATGTACTAAATTTTTTCTTATAAATACAGACCAATTGGAAGCAACTGAACTAGCCATATTCATTAATTCAAACTTGATTATGGCTTTTTGTCATAGTCTAATCAATTGTATTTTGATTAAAATTACCTTACCAAATTTTGAAAACACTAATTCTAATACCAATTTAAAAAATTCTATTGGGACCTTCTTGATGATCATTTTCCAATCTAATTAAATGTTAGGTTTCTTAATAATATTATTAACCAAAATTTTGGCAGCAATAACCAACTCTCTAGCCTTTAGCAAACTTGACTCCAAAGTAAAAGAGGATTTGATTAGCCAAGGAAATTTTGAGAGAGTAGACACTCCTCCCAAAACTGTCTATATAATAAAAAATTTTTTTTAGAATTAATAACTTATTACCAAAGGACTTGCCAAATATAGTTGACAGGTCAATGTCCAATGTGTAAGACTTTTTCAATACAAAATTTCTTGTTTTTTTGCTCTATAACACATTCAATAATAACTTCTTAAAACCAACAAATTTGGGTGCTAGAAGCATCAATATGGATTTATTTTTACTTAAGTTATTAAAGAAAGGAGCTTTTGGCAGCTGTTTCAGGATGTATGTTCTAGTTCGTATCTTCCTTGAAGTTGTATCATCCATTATATTATCAGTTTTAAAGGCATTAAAATTCATGTAACTCATTTTCTTAGCAATAGTATTTTTCATGTTTTTAATGTCAGATATCTCATTAATACTTGTTTTTTCATTTTCAATCTTACTACTCCAAAATACTTTGTGTTTTTTACTGTCAGTATACAAATTGTTAATAGAGATAAAACCAGTTGACAAATCCATCACACTATTGGTAACTCCAGAATTCTTAAGCTTTTTGTATAAAGGGCCATGAAAGTAAACATTCTCAATACACATTTTCTTTTTAGTGCTAGCTTAAATTTCCAACTTAGTTGAAATAAAACCAGAACTACCAGCTGAAGAGCCAATTAGATCCATAACAACAAATAAAAATTCATTAAAAGAAACAACTACAAAAACAAAGAGGAAAAAGAGAAATAAAAATGTATTTCTTCACTAGTTCAATGTTTTTGCTGTAACCAAGGGATCAATAAAAGAAAAAGTTTTTTTAAAAAAAAAATTAATTTAATATTATAAAAATCAAAACAATTTTATTTAATACTATAATATTATAATTAATATTTATTAATTATTAATTATTAATTTTTTTAATGTTTTTATAATTTATTTTTTTAATATTTAATTTAATTGATTATTTTATATTTTATTATATAAATTAATTATTAATTTAAATCTTAACTAATTATTTAATCTAATATATTTTAATAAAATATATTCAAATATTATTTAATACAATATATTATAAGATATAACTTAAATTAAATATGTTTTATGTGCTTTTTACATGTGATTAATTACTTAAGTTAATTAAAACACTAATTAAACTAAATTAAAAAGAGCTAAAAGTAAATTCAACTTATTAAGTTTCTTAATAATATCATTCAAATTTCGAATAACAAAAATAAAATTATTAAAAATAGTTTAATTTGTTTAATATTATTTTTAATATTAGAATTACATATTTATTACAAAACAATTATATAATTATAGATATTTTTACTTAAAGAAAATATTCTAATAATATTATTTTTATTTTTATTTATGTTGTTAAAATTAATTTTAATTTTAAAACTAGTAAAATTTTTAGATATACCAGCCAAAAAAGTAGTAAAATTTTTAAAAATATTAATTATAATAAGTAAATTTTTTTTTATTTTGTGTTTTTGTATATATTTTCAATTAAAAAAAAGTACCCAAAGTTATTAAAAAATTAATTAGTTTAATAATTAATAAATTTAATTAACTTAGTCAAGCTTTTAATTTAAAATTTTTTAAAATTTAATTTAGATTTAAACTTAAAATTAATATCAAAAGCAATTAAAAAAACAATATAAAAAGAAGCCAAAAAGACAAAAACTTTAGCATAAAACTTTTTACCAGTAAAAAATAACATAAAAATTTAAATCCAATAACAAATTTAATAAACAACTTAAAAAAA
>JAAOMT010000029.1:489657-545139 GCA_016748015.1 Geosiphon pyriformis | reverse complement strand
TCATCATCATCATCATCATCATCATCATCATCATCATCATCATCATCATCATCATCATCATCATCATCATCATCATCATCATCATCATCATCATCATCATCATCATCATCATCATCATCATCATCATCATCCCTACTCAATGATAATTAATTTTTAGTGTTGGCGAAGATACAAGTCTCTATCTACACGAGAGGACAAAGTGAAGAAAAGGCAAGCCAAAAAAGCCGAAAAAGCTAATGAAATTAAAAGGCCCAAAAAATCCGAAAAGGCTAAGAAAATGGCAATGCCTTCTAATGGAAAGGAACTTGGTCATTTCAAGCCCCAACCTCCCTCTATCTTGGCCGGCGAAGCTTTGATCAAACTTCTGGAAAATACACAAGGTGAGTAATAATGTAATTGCCTTATCGGTTTACCAGGATTTTAAAAAAATTTTGTCACAGGAAAACCCTTGAATGCAAAGGAACAAAAATCTGAACAATTTCAAATTTTGCAAGATAAATTCCGGAAGATTTTTGGCTGGGCGGCGATGCTAGGAAACGGGGAAATGGAAGAGTTGATTGCTCACTAGGATCATGCTGATGTAAAATTCGATTCTTGAGAGTGTATAAAATAGAAGGTGATAATAAAATCTATAAATTCATTTTTCAAAGATTACGCTTTGACATTTAATTTGAAATTGCATAATTTTTTAGGTCAGGACACAGCATGCGGTTTAATAATCATTTTCACAAAATCAAACTGAAGTAAGCCTGCTGTTAGACTGTAGAGCCTTGTTTCACTGGCCTTATTCGTGTATTATTTTCGAGGCGAAATAGCCCTTTTTTTCCCTTGATTAGCATTTAAATCATGCAAAGTTTCGATATTCGCAAGGGTAGTACTTTCCGAGTCTTGAGAGACAATCGCAATAATTGTCTTTTCAGTCAACTTGGAATATCAAAAAAACGACATGCCATTTTTTTAAAGCCTTTCAATTTTTAACCTGGCTAAAACAATTCTCTGAAAAAATTCTGAATCTAGTTTGTTTTGAATTTGTATAAAGATTCAAGATATTGTATAATAATATATTATTATAATTTTTTTATTTACCTACATATAAATTTGATTTCAAAAAATTTAAAGTAATCGACTTTATTATTTACAAAATTAATGTGACAATTTGAAAAATCTAGTTATTTTTAATATACATAATATTAAAACTATAAATGATTGAAATGGGTTTTTAATGATTTATATACTTTTCAAATAACTAAAATATTTTCATAAAAATAAAATAGTAATATCAATGGTTAAAATAAAACTTTCATGAAATATTTTATTTTTGCAAATAAAATAGTATTATGGTTAAAATTTATTCACTTTTGACTCAAAAAGCGCCGTTAGTTTAGTGGCAGAATTGAAGCTTCCCAAGCTTTAGGCCCGGGTTCGATTCCCGGACGGCGCAGCACATGGTAAAACCTCTACTGCCCGCACTAATTTTTTCCTCGATTTCAAAAACTGAAATTCGATAATATGATAAATAAAGCTTTATTGGATATTGACATAATAAAAAATTCCTGTTGAAGGAAGGAAGCAGTTCAACGAAATTAAAGGATATGAATGAAAAGAAGGGAAGAATAACAAATTATTCTAATGACCTAACATGTATGAAATACTAATCCAAACGCTAAGTTTACTTTCCAAGATGCTCGTTTTTATCAATTTTTGGATCAAAGCTAGATTGTCATATGTAAATTCGCTTAGCCAAGTGTATTATGGTCGTGTTTATCGATCTTCTGCCCATTCATTCTCCTTGCGGATTTGTTCTTCCTCCTCAGGAGTGAAGTCATTCTGAATGTTAAATGTAGTGCGAATTTCTTCTGGAGACTTTCCTTTAATCATATTAGCAACGGTCTTGCACCCAATGTCCCTATTAAGTAATAAAAACAGGGATGGGTTAAGAAATCTTATTTAAAAAAGTAAACGACAATTTACTTTGAGGAACTAATGCGATTGAAACTCACAACAAGGGCTTGATATCCAAATAATTAGCAGCCTACAATTTTATTAAAAATGTTTTGATCAGCTCTAAATGATGAATTTTCAAAAGTCTCGCGAGATATTTTGATTTGTTTTACCAAGATTATTTCGAAAAGCATATCTTGCTCGACGCTCAAAAATTTCTGATCCCAGTCATCGATTTCAGTATTTCGCCGACGAGAGTCATCGTCCTCATTGTTTTGTTGGGGATCGTTGACATGATGCTCACACCATTCTAGCACCTGCATAATCAAAATTGGTTTAGAGAAAAACTATGCGAGGTTCGAAACTAAAATGTATAAAGTAATTGATCCATAGACGAAAATTAAAGGGACCTCTTGCCTTTTTTAGAACCTTTTCATTAACATTTGGAAGAGGGATAGATTGGTCAGTCTCTCCAACGTCTTGTTGATAGAATTAACGCGTAAGACATTCAAGTAAATTTTAATTTAGATGTATTTTATTAAAGCCAGACCCAAAAACTTCTCGCTCCCTAACCTAAGCCGAGAAAACACAAATTGAAAAGAGTTACTGAGCAAAAAAAGAAAACAGTAATAACTTACCTTCAATCATATTCTTTAGCAAGATGGAACGGCTAGCAACAGCTATATCGACTTTAAATTCGTGCTCGTCGCAACTCTTGAGGGTCACTTTCTTGGGTGCTTCGCTGGTGCTCATATTGAAGAAGGTAAAAATTCAAAGCTAAGTGCAGGAGTTATAGGACCAAATACTTGTATAATAAACACAAGTTGATTGCTGAAACGGGCAGATTGTATTTCTTCGAAAAAAGGTGGGGAAATTGTTGATTCAACCTCTAAAAAGCATCGGGGGTGACTGGAATCCTAATTACCATCGTGGTGTAACAAATAACAATGTTTTATCCGTGATCAAGTATGTTTCTGCGTATCATTTATGCATAAGTTTACATCGTTTTAATAAAAACAATGACAACAAAGCAAAATTTTGTTTAAAACCTTAGAATTACATAGTTGTCAAAAAAGCTAATTCATTTATTTTTTTAAAATGTTAAGTTAAAATTAGTATAAAACATTTTTTCAATTTCTATTATTAATTAGCATATACTATTATTAATTATTTAAAATACAAATGTAACTAAATATTATAATTAAATTATGTAATACTTTAAACTATGTAATATTGGAAAAAACATTAATAAGATAGAAAAACTTTTTCTTTCTTATATTTTTATAATTACAATCAGAACAAAAAGTAAAAAAGTTGCAATCTCTTTATTTTTTGAAATAATTAGTAGTATTTTTATTAGCTGTTTGACAGCACTTTGTAAAATTATTTTTCTTAAATAAAATAATTGAAAGCCAGTTTTTGCTAGTTTTAAATATAAGTTCTTCTTTATATAAAGTCTTTTTTAAGTAATAATTTAAGACTAGTCTTAATTATTATTATCATAAAAAGTTTTAAGATCTTTAATAATAAGTTAATAACTAAGCTATTTTTTCTTATTATTATCTTTTTTATATTAACTTAAATAACCAAAAAAATCAAAAAGCTAAAAAATAACTTTTTTTTAAGTAATTAAATTAGACTAATTTTATTATAACTATATTAATTATAATATTTAATTTAAATCTGATAATAACAAAATATTTATTAAAGCTAACTGATTTTTATTAATTTTAAAAGTAAAACAAAAAATAAAAACTGAATTTAATTTTTGTTTTTTTGGTATTATTGTTTTTAATAATATTTAAAAAACAATTATTAATTATTAAAAATTTTTTAAATAAATAATTTTTATTTTAATATTTAATCCTTTTTTAAGTTAAAAATAGTTTATATTAATACTGTTTTTCAGTTTATATAAAATTTTTTTGGTGTAAAATCTGTGTTTAAAAACAATATACATCTTTTTTATATGAAGTTTGCTTTTTAAATTTTTTTAAATATTGTTTTTTAAATTAAATTTTTTTATTTTTTTTATTTTTTTATTTTTAAGATTGCCAAATTTTTAATAATTTTTGAATTTGTTTTTTTTTGCTATAAAATATGTTTATAAATATTATTGTTAATATTAAAAATGATTTTGGCATTTTTTTTTATTTTATTTAATAAGTAAAATCTAAATATTATCTAATATAATATATTAAATTAAATAATTTAAATTATGTATAAATTATATATTTAACTACATATAACCAATTATTTAAGCCAATTAAGACAATATTATGTATTTATATATACAAAAATTATGTCTTTAATATTCAAAAAAAATAAATACAACTTTCTTTTGGACATTTGTGTTAATAGATTAAATCTTGATAAATGAATTTGGCAATAAATTCTGTATCTGCTCTTTGAATGGCTTTTGCTTCTGGCCATTTTGTGAGATAATTTATAACTACTGTGATATATCTGTTGTCTTTACTGATGATTGTTAATAGTCCTACTAAGTCAATTCTGATACGATCGAATGGTTGTTCCACTTTGATTGGTCTCAATAATTTACTGGGTTTTGTTTCACTTCTTCTCTAACAAGCATCACAATTTTGAACATATTGGATGATATTTGAATACATAGATGGCCAATAATATTTTTTTTGATTTTTTTTATGGTTGTTTCTTTATGAAAATGTCCTGCTGTTGGATCTGAGTGCATGTTGAATAATATTGTCTTTTTCTCTGATTCTGTAATTACTCTGGTTGGTTGATCTGAATTCTTTCTGTTTTTCCAGTAATGTATATTTTGGTGGTTGATAAAATATTTTGATTGTTGTTTTATGTTATTTTGTTCCTTTTGAGATAATTTCTCCTTAAACAATTGGATATTCATATAATATTAGAGTTGTTGGTATTTTTGTATATTCATTTTTTGTTATATTTTTTTGGTTGAAATGTTTTTAAATTTGTCTTATTTGTGATAATCCGTTGGCATTTCTATTTTTTTTTTCTTTTTTATAATATACTGTATAATTAAATGATAAAAGTTTTATTTTTCATTTGGCATGATAATTGTCTACAAATTCTTGTTTTTGGATTGAAGTCAATCCTTTGTGATCAGTATACACATCAAATTTTTAACTTAAGTATTTTTTCTATTTGATAACAGCCCAATAAATAGCTAAGTGTTCCAGTGCTGGAGTTCCATAGTTTTTTTTCACTGAACTTAAGCTTCTACTGACATAAGCTATTGGATGTTTTCTTCCATCTGGTCTTTTTTGTGATAGTACTGCTCCCAATGCTTGGCCTAATACATTAGTGGTAATAATGAATGGTTTGCTGTGATCTGAATACATCAACACTAAAGCTTGAATAAGCTTTCTTCTTAGTGTGTCAAATGCTTTTTGTTAAGCTTCTGTTTATTCATATTTTACATTCTTAGTTTGTAAATGATGAAGTGGCTGAGCCAGTTTAGAAAAGTTTTTAATAAAATGGCAATAATATCCAGCAAATCCCAAGAATGCTCTTAGTTCCGTTAAGTTGGTTGGTACTAGAAAGTTCTTTACTATTGTGATCTTATCTGAATCTATTTTGATACTATTTTTGCTTATAACATGTTCCAAAAACTTGAGTTTTGTTTTTCCAAAGAAGCATTTGTTGGTATTTAGTTTCAATCCTGCTCATCTGAGTCTTTCAAATACTTGTTGAAAATGATATAGATGATTATCAAATGTCTTTGAGAACACATTGGTGTTATCCAAGTATATGACTACTGATTTCCATAATAGTCTAATATAAACAATTTTCATAAGTCACTGGAAAGTGGCTGGAGCATTCATTAAGCCAAATGCCATAATTTCGAATTTGAAATTCTTTTCTCATGTTGTAAAAACTGTTTTCTCTTTATCTTCTGATTTTATGACTACCTGTCAGTAGCCACTGTCTAAGTCTAGTGTTGAGAACTATTTCTTTCCTCCAAAAGCATCAAACAGCTTTTGAATCTTTAGAGTCAGATAACTATCTCTTTTGGTTACTCCATTTAGTTTTTGGTAATTCACACAGAAGTGGATTTTCCCATTCTTCTTATAGACTAGTACTATTGGTAATGACCATGGACTCATTGATGGCTGAATTAGTCTATTGTTAAGCATCTAATTGATTTCTTGATGAATAATCTCATGGCTAGCTAGTGGTATTCTGAATGCTCTCTGTTTAATTGGTATTGCATCTCCAGTCTTAATTTGATGTTGGATGATGTCAGTTCTGCCAAATTTGTTTTTGCTGGCAAAGATGTCATTGAAATTGTTGAGTAACATTTTGAGCTGCATATGTTGTAGTGGATTTAGGTTTCCCATGTTTATTTGTTCTAATTGTTCTGGTTGGAGCAAATAACATATATTGTTTGTGATGTAATATCCACATATCCACAAAGTTGTGGAAATTCTGGAATGATGTCTGGCAGTTGGTTTTCAATTTTGGTGGTTAAGTATCCAATAATTGTTTTTTTTGGTATCCTGATGTCATTTCTTGTGTTGTTGTAGATGGAAATTTTTATGTAACTGTGGTTCTTGGCTGATATGTATAAATTGACTAATCCAATTTCTTTTGATTCACAAAGTGTTGTTTCTGCCTCAAAAATTTGAACCTGATTTTTCACTTTTCTCTCTATGACTACTATGTACTGGTCATATGGTGGAATAGAAATTGATTGACAGGTGGAGATAATTTTTTTCTTGTTAATAATCTCTTTTTCTGCCATATTGACTGGTATATCTATTTTACCTGTTGATCCAAATCCTTGTATCTCTTTTGTTGTTATCCCTAATTCTTCTTTGTTTCTCACTGATACTAACTAAGCTATTTTAACCAAAGACAAGAATATTGCTTGTGCTATCTTTTTATTTGGATCTATGATATATGTCTTTTCTGAGTCATTTTGTAGCATAGCAATAATATTTTCTATATATTTTGTGTCAATTATTTCTCTCTTGATGTTGATTCTCTTTTTGGCTAAGCTACTCTTAGATGCTAACTGAACCATTGTTGTTGCTAAAATTTCCAGTGCTATTTTGAGATTAAAGCAGGTGCACAAATAGAGTTCCAATTTGATGGAATTTTTTCTCAGATATCTCAGATCAAACTCTGCATCAGTATTATATGCATGTTTTGGCATAATACCTTCATTATTATCACTGAACCATTTTAGTTCTTGCTCCTTGGTGAGATCAGAGAGTGCAATATATTGTTCATGGTTTAAATTGGAGTTTGAATCTGAGTCTAAATTATTGTTATTGTTATTACCATATGGAACAAAACTGAAACTGTTGTTTTCATCATCATCATTGTTAGAGTCTGAATTAAGATTAAAATTTGATTCCAATTCCAATGCACAGCTGCTGATTGGTTCTTTCTTCTCTGGAATCATGTAGATCATGTGAATTGGTGGATTGTAAATGAGATCACACTCATTACAATATTGAAAGTTACAGAGAATTAGGCAGTATTGATACAATCTAGTGTTTAACTGTTCTAAGCATTGCTCTTGCTCTTCTCTAATGAGTGCTAAGTTTTGATAGTATTTATGAAATTTTTCTGGACCTGTTTCAATATCTAGGAATGTTTTTGGATTGGGGATCAAAACAATATCAACTGGTTCTGGTGAGTTGTTTTTGATCTCTAAGATTTTACTGGGTGTGGCTTTTTCAATTTTGGCATTGGTCATATGTCAGATTTTGTCCTCGTTATGTGGATACCCATCTAAGTGATTGATTGCTCGGTGCCAGACTACAGTAATGGGCATTTTACAACTCACCCAGTCACTGATGAGAATCATGTATTGGCACAAAGCATTGCATGTTCCTCCTTACTCAGGAATGTCATTCTACATTCCTTCATTAAGCAACTATTTGCCACAAGCAAAACATGGTTTGTTGTCCCACTTTTTTTGACATTTTGAGTATCTATATCATTTTCTATAGCACAGCTTACAGTAATAATATATGCATGTTTAGTAATCTTCATCTGACACCACTCAAGCTTCCATAAAAAAAAGTTTCTTTCCACAGTCTTTGTATTTAAGAGATATGTATGATGGTTGTGACAATTGCTTATAGACTGAGTATAAATTTGTCCAGCCACTGTTTATTTCTTTGGTGTCAGTGGTTTTTTTGGTTACATTTTTTTCTTCTCTCTTCTTTCTCTTTCCCTTGTTGTTCTCTTCCCACTCCCAAGTTGATGGTTCATCCTGGTTATTGTTAGTTTCCCATGCTTGGTTGGTATTCCAGATAAGTTCTTTCATTGTTTTTCTTTCCTGTTGTTGTCCCAAAAAAGTATGAGTGGTAGCTTGTTGTGGTCATTATCAGCCCACAAGACTTAATATGCTTTCCAAATTGGTTTTTTTTCTTCTTTCTCGAAGTCAATGAGTGGTGCTGGTGGGTTGTTGGTTTTGAAGTGACTACATGTGGCTGGTACTTGTATGTGTTGGCCATTTTGGCTAAGTTAGAGCTTCTGCATCATCCAGTCAAGTATGGCATTGGTTTTAGATAACCAGTTGTTTCTTACTAATGCCTGATATTGAGTTGCTTCCATCACTAAGACTTTGATAGAAATGATGATACTATTGACTTCAAAAGAGAAGTCATCAATTTCACCAATAGAGGTTTTGGTTGTTTTATCAACAGTAATTATGCAAGTGCTGGCAATATGATCAACTTAGCGACTTAATTGGTCTATGAATTGTCTTGTGATGATGCTGCCAGCTGATCCACTATCTAAGATCAGTTTGATGGAGTGCCCATCCACTTTGGCATTAGTATACATCATAGTTATGGGTTTGGTGTTCAATGCGGCTCTACTAAATAATAGAACTGAGGTCATTTTTTTGAGTTCAAAAAGAAATATAGCAGTAAGAGTTTTGTCTTCAGTGCTGGTTGTGGGTGGGATATTATTGGTAAGTATTGGTTGTTGGTTGGGTTCTGGTTTATTAGATGAGGCGTTTTCTGGAGTAATCAGAAGACTTAAATAGTGTTGTGAATTTGGGTTTTGAACATACCCAATTTCCAAGTTCCGAGAATGTGATCCTGATAGTTGGTTGAAAAAGCTGAGAATTGGTTGATGAACAACTATCACCAATTTTCAGTTTTGAGTAATTTATGATCTGGGGTTTCCTGATGTCATTTGAGCTGGGTTTGATAGTGGTGTTTGAACTGTGGGTGTTTGATAAATTATTTAGGACTGCGGTGGTTGATATATTATTTGTGGCTGCAGTTGATAAATTGGAGGTTGATATATGGGTGGTTGGTATATTGGTGGTTGTATCATTAGTAGGTAAGTGATTTGATATTGATCTTAATTTAGGTAATGGTTCAGAGTTTGAAATTGGTGATTGGGGTTCTTGTATTAATTTTCTGATCATAGGTTATTATAAAAATGGCAGTTAATTCTAATGTGACCTTGTTTATTACAGTTGTAGCAGATATGCATTTCTTGCTACCATATCTGATTAGATGACAAGGGATGTTACTGATTTTGGAAACGATTGACATTTCTTATATTATAGCATTATTGTGATGGCTGATAAATTGTGTGATTGTTAGCTAAGTATTCCTCTAATTTCTAATTAATTGAATAACTGAATTGTTTCAATTTGAAATCCAATTCAGATGATCTATTCATTACTAGATTAATGGCATGGGCATAGTTGGCCTCTAACTCAACCAACTCAAAGTCTCTGGCATGAGTAATAATGACTTGAAGTGTAACTAAATGTAATGGGTATACGTTGTTACTCATAGAATATAGGAAATATATTAACATATAAAATAGCCAATTAGAGATAGCCATAGTAAATGTGGAATTCCAGAATTCTTCTCAAAAGGAATTGCAGGATTCCAGGAATTTCAGGATTCTCCATGCAAGGAATCGCAGAATTCCAAAATTCCAGGATTTCTTTCAAAAGAAATTGCAGAATTCCAGGAATCCCAGGATTCTTGAGATGAAAAATTGAGGAATTGAAGAATCTCAATTATGTATATATAGCAGTAATGTTAGAAGTAGAAAAGGCAGAATCTTTAATTAGAAGACCTCTCTATTTAAATTTTATCTAAGCAACTTTCCAAAAATCACAAATATTAATAAATAATTATTCACTATCTCAATTCACTCTCTACTATCAACACTTTATGTTAATAGTAATTGATACTTAACTACACTGGAACAATAGCTCTTGATCACGGCTATTGATGGGATACTAACTTGCAATTGCTTTTTGTTAATTTCTTTATTTTTTTTTATTTTTTTTGTTATTTCTTTGGTTTTACTAAAATTGATTAAGGATTAAGCGCTGAGATACAAACGTTATAGGGACTGGTAAAAGACCTGTGAAACAAGGGTAGAACACTCATAGATTTGAAGATAGCTTACCAGGAAGATTACTGGCCCACGCTGAGAAAAAAATTTGACAAAACTGCAGTTTTGGGAAGCTACAGATAAAACCATCAATTAAATCTCTATTCATTATACAAAAGACTCAACTCTAAAATCTTCAGATACAACCAATGTACCAGCTTTGTCAAGATATTGAGCACCAAGTTATGGATTTGTTATTTGATTTGAGACCCCAAATAATTATCTGTAACATTTGGTGCTTCCTGTGAGGTATAATCCTACAGAGAACCAGTACCAACAACTAATTAACAGTGGCAGAATCAGAAAGTATAGGAGCAAACCATTTAGGATTCATGAAATCCTTATTTCAACACTATTGTCAACACTTGGGATTAAATCACAATCATATATCAGTGAAATCACTTTTCAATTTCTATATCAATAAGAGAATTGCCTATTTGTTAGGGATATCAGTAAACACTGAATCAGCGAAAGAAACTTTCTACTACAAATTAATACAAAACACCAGCTTACCAACAAATCATAATTTTGCATCCATTATCACTGAGATTAACAAAGAAATTGAACATTACACACAACAAAGATACCCAATCATCTATTCAAGTAAAGGCAAAGGAAAACTACAAACACCAGCAGTAACACCTCAATGGATCCAACCACCCACTTGGAAGAAACACAGAGTTGAATCACCCACAAATCCATCATATCATTATACTCCTGGAAGCACCATTCATATCACATTACCAAACACGTCCACATCAAATGTGACATCAACATTTGGATGATTCTTATTCCAAAGTAAACAAAGGAAAACAGAATTACTAAGCCCATATAGCAAATATTTTGAAGGATTTCAATCATAAACACCAACGCCATCAGGAATCTGATCACCACCACCTCTACTAGATTTCAGAATAGCTGATTCATGGGAAGCATCAGAATCGAAAGAAGAAAAAGAATCTGAGAATCAAGAATTTACTTACCAAAACCTGATTTCAGAAAACCCGGAAGTTGAAACCCCAAATGTTCAAACTCCAAAAAATACAAATCAAGAAAATCCAGAAATTGAGACTCCAAATATTCAAATACCATGGAATCAGAATATTCTAAACTCTGATTTAATTAATCAACTGAATTTATCTCCAAATATTGTCATAAATCAACCACCAATTGAACCAATTATTGAACCAATTCAACTACAGTCACTTCAACTGCCCCAACAACCACAACAGCTGCTTTCACTGCCACAACAACAATTTCAACTTCAACAACCACCACAACAATACATTGTAGCACCAATAGTATATGCTCCTATTGCCAAAATCAAAAAATTCACTGACAAAGAGAACAATGTCCAAGTATGGCTAAACAATATAGAAAAAGTCATCACAGCCAATGGATAGAATGATGCCAAAGCCATGCAGGCCATTCCCTATTTTCTTTAGAATACTGCCAACTCATGGTATCAAAGCTTAGCTAACAAACCCCAGGATTTTAATGCATTCAAGCTTGCATTTCTACAATACTTTAGCAATAATAATAGTATTAATTGACTAACAAACACTTTCACCATTATCAAACAAGGAGAAAATGAAGCAGTCATTACTTACTTAGAATGCTTCCACAGGAACCTGTGCCAAATTCAAGCAATCCAGGCTGACTATTTTACAGCACCACTAAACCAATTTATTAGAGATCTGTGCAGTAGCATCTTCTAACATGTATGTCTAATGCATTCAGCAAACCTTCAAGCTGCAGTTACCAATGCCAGAGATTTTGAAGCAGCTAAACTCAAAGCTAACCACACCCAAGCTGTCAATTTAGTGATGAATAGATCATCTGAATTGGATTCTAAGTTGAAACAATTCAGTGAGTTCATTAACCAAAAATTAGAGAAATACTTAGCTAACAATCAGACAATCTATTAACCTCCACAACAATGCAATAATCAAAAAAACGCAAATTGTTTCCAGAATCAGTTGCACCCATCATCCTCGACCAATCAACAGTGGCAGTAAGAGATGCGTGTTTGCCACTACTGTAGTAAACAAGAGCATTTAAGAGTTGACTGTAGGTTAAGAATAGATAACCAATGATTAGGAAATCAATATTGAAACTCTGATCACCAGTTCCTAATTCTGAATTACCAATCCAACCCAGCACCATATCAACTGACTTACTTGCTAATAACACAACAGTCAATATATCAACCACTCATATATCAACTTCTAGTCTATCAACTATAGCCACCAGTAATGTATCAACCACCGCAGCCACAAATAATTTATCAGGCACCCACAGTTCAAATACCACCATCCAACCCAGCTTAAATAACATCAGGAAACCTCAGATCTAAAGTAACCCAAAACTGAAGATTGGTGATAGTGGTTTACCAACCAATTTTCAGTTTATTAAATCAACCATCAGGATCACGCCAGTGGAGTTCAGGAACCAGGTATAACCAAAACCTGAGTTCCTAGAACTATTTAAGTCTTCTGGTCAGCCCAGAAGATGCTGCACCCAGGACACAGAAAACCAACCAAAGGACACTTACCAACAACATTCCACCCACAACTATCTCCTACGATGAATCATTAGCTGCGATCTTCCCATTTGAACTTAAAGAACCATCAGTAACCTCTCTATTTAGTGGAGCCATCCTCAAAGAAAAACCCATTACTGCTATGTACATGGATGCCAAAGTTGATGGTCAGTTCATCAAACTGATATTAGATAGTGAATTAGCTGGCAGCATCATCACAAAACAACTTATGGACCAATTAGGTTGTTGAGTTGATCGAGCTGTCAGCACATGCATCATCACAGCTGATAGAGCAACCAAAACTCCAATCAGCGAAATTGATAATTTACCAATTGAAATCAATGGCATCATTATGTCCATCAAAGTTCTTGTGATGGAAGCAACACAATATCAGGCACTTGTTAACAACGACTGGTTGTCCAAAACCAATGCTGTACTTGATTGGATGACTCAAGAACTGGCCCTTAGTCAGAACAGTCGACACATGTGGGTACCAGCCATGTGTGGCCACTTCAAAATAACCAACCCAACAACACCCCTAATTGAGTTCGAAGAGGAAAAAGAAAAACCTACTTGAAAAGCCTATCAAGTCTCGTGGGCCAATAAAGATCACAACAAACTGCCACCAATACTATCGTAAGACAACCAAAAAAAAGGGAAACAAAAGGAAACCAACTTACTTGAAACATCAACAACAACTAGAAAACCAACAAAGATCAAGAAGAAATGATAAATTGGAAGTGGGAAGAGAATAAAAATGAGAAAGGGAAGGGAAAGACAAAAGAAGAAGAATCAACATCCACAGACATCTACACCACTTATACTCATCCACCACCACAACCAACCAACTATTATTGACCAAAGCTTATATGCGTCAATTGTGGCAAAAAACTGTTGTCAATAGGCACTGTTACAGGTGATTTTTTTTGCTGTTGAATTAAATAACAAATCCATAACTTGGTGCTCGAAGCTAATAGCAGTTGATCGTGATCTGAAGGTGTTGTATCTGAAAGTTTTGATGGATCTGAAGGTTTGGGTTGAGTCTTTTGTATAATGAACAGAGATTCAATAGTGTCGATAGTAGATGTGTCTTTCCAAGAGTTTTTCCAATTTCTTTCTCAGCATGGTGGCTGGATTTAGTCTGGCAATTGTGCCCTTCTGGTAAGCTATTCGATAATATATAAAATTCTATTCTTATTTCTGGGTCTTTTACCAGGCTATCTTTGACATCAATAACTTAGCACTTTAATCTTTAATCAATTAGTATACAACAACAACTAAACAAAAAATAAAGAAAAAGAAATAAAAGAAAATAAAGAAAGAAAAAAAATAAGCCAAGGCAATTTGCAGATTAGTATCCCGTCAATAGCCGTGATCAAGAGCTATTGTTCCAGTGTGGTTAAGTATCAATTACTATCAACATGAAGTGTTGATAGTGAAGAATGGGTTGAGATATAGAATAATTATTTATTTGATGATTGTGTTTTTAGACTAAGGATTCTGTGGTATCAATTTTGTCTTTTCTGTTTCTAACACTACTGCTATATATACATAATTGGGATTCCTCAATTCCTCGATTCTTCATGACAAGAATCCTGGAATTCCTAGAATCCTGTGATTCCTTTGAGAGGAATCCTGGAATTTTGGAATCCTGCAATTCCTCATCAGGAATCCTGAAATTTCTGGAATCCTGCAATTTTTGAGAGGAATCCTGGAATTCCACATTTACTATGCTTACTTTTGATTGGCTAATAATTATGCTAATATATTTCCTATATTTTTATGAGTAACATTATTCCCTCCTTTTTAATATTGAGTTCTGTCAAAATCTAACTCATGTAATTCCCCTTCTTGAAGTATTTTCTGAATTTTGTTTTTAAGAATTACTTGTGTTATTTGGGTCTGTAATTCTTCAAATTAAGCATTGGTGATTTTCCCCAATTGATTACTGGTAACCATATCCATTGCTCTGTTGAGTAATATTTCTGGTTTATCTTGAAATGCTGTGTGTATTTGGTATATGGCTCGGGCTTGTGTAGATAAGTTGTTCTTTCTCACAAAATGTTCTAATTGTTGTAGTATTCTTTTGTCGAATAATTGCTTTGTTTTATCTGTATATAGATTCTGAATATTTACGTGTTGTTCCAAATAAAAATAACAATAGTTTTGTGGGAATTGTTGTATCCACCAATTCCAAGTTTCTTTAGTCAATTCTTGATATAGTGACTCTTTTGTTGATTTTTTTATTGCTAATTTTACTTTTGCCATAATTTTGTCCACAGTATTTTCAGTTTTCTTCTGTGTTCTGAGTTGAAATGTTTTTCTAGTATCTTGATATCGAATGGTTTGTTGATTGATTGTAATCTCCATTTTCTGGTGTTGGATTAATTGAAAGAGTTGTTGTGCTAGTGAGTGAATGTTGTCTGTAATTTCCATTTTTTTTTTTTGATATTTCCTGTCGCGTCTACCATGTCTTTATATATTCTTTTTGGTGGATCAATTTAACATGTTGTTGTCGATAATAATAATTGGTTCCAGATCTCGTGGAATCTCATCTGGTTGGACTAGTATTCTCTGTACTCTTAATTGTAGAATATTACTGGTCGATGGTAGTGTGATGTTGTGATATGGTTTCAGTCAATTTCCATGTGCTGCTTTGGTTAAAATTTTGTTATCCAATCTTAATTTGTAAGCTCCATTTCCTAGAATTTTTTCTATGTGAAATGGTCTGTCCCATTTGGGGTCAAATTTTCCACTCCATTGTTTTTCTGCTTTGGTACAATGTAGTAATACTTTGTCTCCAATCTTGAATTCAACTGGTTTATCTGGTAGTTGACTATCGTGTCTTTCTTTCTGTGTTTCTTGTGACTTTTGGATATTATCAGCTGCTCTTCTTCATTTGTTTTCTAATGTTTCCATTAAGTCATATGTTCTTCTTAGCAATGTTTCTTGAAAATTTTCCTCTGTTATTGGTTCAGCTGGATATGTATTAATTTTTCTCTCTACTGGTAATGTTGCTATTCTTCCATATACTAATTCAAATGGTGTTGCTTGTGTAGTATCTTGTTTCATTGTTCGATAAGCAAATAGTACTGATGGTATGAACAAATTCCAATCATTCTGGTTTTCTTGGCTGAGCTTGACTATTGCTTCACACAATGTTCTGTTGAATCTTTCTACTAATCCATTGGTTTATGGATGGTATGGTGATGATAATGGTCTTTTGATTCCGAATCTTTGGCTCAATTCAGTTAATGTTCTGTTCACAAAATGAGTTTCTTGGTCTGATAATAATTCTTTTAGACATCCATGTTAACAAATCAACTCTTGATGAACGAATTTGGCAATGGATTCTGCATCCGCTCTTTGAATTGCTTTTGCCTCTGGCCATTTAGTGAGATAGTCCATAGCTACTGCTATGTATCTGTTTCCTCTGCTGGTGATTGTTAATAATCCGACTAAATCAATTCCCATACAGTCAAATAGTTGTCCCACTTTGATTGGTCTTAATCGTTCACTGGGTCTTGTTTCTTCTCTTCACTGACAAGCATCACAATTTTGAACATATTGAATGATGTCTGGGTACATTGATGGCCAATAGTATCTCTTTTTAGTTCTTTCCATGGTTGCTTCTTTGTGAAAATGTCTTGCTGTTGGATTTGAGTGCATGTTGAATAATATTGTCTCTTTTTCTGGCTCTGTAATTACTCTGGTTGGTTGATCTGGTTCTCTTCTATTTTTCTGATAAAGTATATTTTGGTGAGTGATAAAATATTTTGATTGTTGTTTGATACTCCTTCGTTCTGTATGAGATAAATTCTTCTTGAACTGTTCAGTATTTAGATAATGTTGTAATTGTTGGTATTTTTGTGTGTTCATTTTTTGTTGTATTTTTCCATTGGTATTGTTCTGGTTTTATTATATTTTTGGGTTGAAATGTTCTTAGATTTGTCTTATTTGTGATAAACCATCAGCATTTCCGTTGTCTTTTCCTTTTTTGTAATGTATAGTATAATTGTATGGTATGAGTACCATTTTCCATCTTGACTGTCTTCCATCTCCAAATTCTTGTTTTTGGAGTGATGTCAATCCCTTGTGATTTGTGTATACTTCAAACTTCTGGCTCAAGTATTTTTTCCATTTCATGACGGCCCAGTATATTGCTAAGTGTTCTTGTTCCGGTGTTCCATAGTTCTTTTCGGCTGGTGTTAAACCTCTGCTGGCATATGCTACTGAATGTTCTCTGCTGTCTGGTCCTTTCTGAGATAATACTTCTCCCAATGCTTGGCCGGATGCATCAGTGGTGATGATGAATGGTTTGCTGTAATTTGGATAAATCAGCACTAGAGCTTGGATGAGCTTTTTCCTCAGAATATCAAAAGCTTCTTGTTGACTTTCTGTCCATTCATATTTTGCATTTTTGTTTTGTAGTTGATTGAGTGGCTGCGCTATCTTAGAAAAGTTCTTTACTATTTCTATTTTCTCTGGATCCATTTTGATGCTGTCTTTGCTGACTATGTGTTCCAAGAATTTGAGTTCCGTCTTGCCAAAGAAGCATTTTGTCACATTTAGTTCAGTTCTGCTCTTCTTAGTCTTTTGAACACTTGTTGAAGATGATGAAGATAATTATTAAATGTCTTTGAGAATACATTGGTGTCATCCAAGTATACAACTACTGATTTCCACAATAAGCCCATATAAACAATTTCCATTAGCCGTTGGAAAGTCACTGGGACATTGGTTAAGCTGAATGGCATTACTTCAAATTTGAAATTCCCTTCTCTAGTAGTAAATGCCATCTTCTCTTTGTCAGCTGGATTTATGGCTACTTGCCAGTAACCACTGTCTAAATCTAATGTGAAGAACCATTTGTTTCCACCAAAAGCATCGAATAATTCCTGTATTTGTGGAGTTGGATAACTGTCTCCATGAGTTACACCATTGAGTTTCCTGTAGTCTACACAAAACTGGATTTTTCTATTTTTCTTATGGATAAGTACCACTGGTGACGACCATAGACTCATTGATAGTTAAATTACCCTGTTGTCAAGTATTCTGTTTATCTCTTGACGAATAATCTCATGACTGGCTGGCGGCACTCTGTATGCTCTTTGTTTAATTGGCATTGCATCTCCAGTTTTGATCTGATGCTAGATGATGTCAGTTCAGCCAAACTCATTTTTGTTGGCAAAGATGTTGTTGAAATTGTTGAGTAACATCTTGAGCTGCATACATTGGAGTGGATCTAAATTTCCCATGTTTATTTGTTCCAATTGTTCTGGTTGGAGCAAATAACATTTGTCTTGTCTATAGATTGTTTGTGATGTGATGTCAACATATCCACAAAGCTATGGAAAGTCTGGAATGGGGTTTGGTGGTTGGTCCTCTATTTCTGTGGTTAAATATCTGATGGTGATTCCTTCTGGTATGCTGATGATATTGTCAGTATTGTTGTAGATGGGAATTTTTATGCTGCTATAGCTTTTGGCTGGTATGTGGAGATTAATCAACCCAATCTCTCCTGATTCACAAAGGGTTGCTTCTGCTTCAAACATCTGTTCTTGCTTCTTTTCCTTCCTTTCTATTGTTAACATGTACTGGCTATATGGTAGAATGGAAATAGCTTGACCCATTGAGATAATTTCTCCTTGGCCAACAATCTCTTCCTCTGCCATGTTAACTGATACATTTATTCTACCTGTAGATCTGAATCTCTGTATTCCTCTTGCTGTTATTCCTAATTCCTCCCTCTTTCTCACTGACACTAACTGAGCTATTCTAACCAGAGGCAGAAATATTGCCTGTGCTATCTTTTCATTGGGCTCTATTACATAGGTCTTTTTTGAGTCATTTTGTAGTATGGCGATGATATTTTCTACATATTCCGCATCAATTATTCCTCCTTTTATATTGATCCCTCTTTTTGTTAAACTACTCCTAGATGCTAATTGAACTATGGTTGTTGCCGGAATTTTTAGTGCTATTTTCAGATTGATGCAGGTGCATGAATGTGGTTCCAATTTGATGGCATCTTTTCCTGGATATCTCAGATCAAACCCTACATCAGTATTATGCACACATTTTGGCATAATACCTTCCTCATTGTTACTATACCATTTTAACTCTTGTTCTTTGGAGAGATCTGGTAGTGCAATATATTGTTCATAGTTTAAATTGGAGTTTGTATCTGAGTTGGAATCATTGTCATTGTCATTGCCATTTTGAATGGAGCTGGAACCAGTGTTTTTGTCATCATCATCGGAGTTTGGATCGCGATTGATCAGCGATTCTGATTCTGATGTGCAGCTGCTGATTGGTTCTTCCTCTTTTGGGATTGTGTAGATCATGCGTGGTGGTAGATTGTAAATGAGATCACACTCATCGCAATACTGGAAGTCACAGAGAATTAGGCAGTGTTGACATAGTCGAGCATTCAACTGCTCTAACCATTGTTCTTGTTCTTCTCTTGTGAGTGCTAATTCTTGATAGTGTTTATGGAATTGTTCCGGATCCAGGAAGTTTATGATGAGTTCTGTGTCCCAGTTAAGCTCTAAAAATTCTGGGGGGTTGTCTTTGATTGTTTTTATCTCTTCTGACATTGCCTCTTCAATTTTTGCAAGTGCCATTTGCCAAATTTTGTCGTTGTCATGTGGGCAACTGTCCAGTCGCTGTACGGCTCTTCTCCAGGCTGCTTCTATTGGGGTTCCTTTCCTTATCCAGTCACTTATTAGAATCGTGTATTAACATGATATGTTACACGTTCCTCCACATCCAGGAATGTCATGCCATATTCCTTCGTCCAAGAGAGTCTCTCCACAAGCTAAGCATGGCTGATTGTTCTATTTTCCTACTCGTTTTGGTCTTCCAAAGCATTCAAGGATGCATGGGCGGCAATAAAACCTAGTTGCCATTGAATATTCCTTATTGTCCCCACAACATGCGCCCATTGATAACAATTTCTTGCCACAATCGACGCATATAAGCTTGGGTTGATGATAGGTAGATCATTATAGTGTAGTGTAGGTGTTATAAGTGGTGGTGGTTTAAGTGGTCTCTTTTTCTTTTCCCTTCCCTTTATTTTCTTTGTCTTCTTCCCATTCCCAACTTGAAGTTGGTTCGCTCTCGTCATTGTCGGTCTATGTCAGGTCATCAGTTTTCCAGGTAAGTTCTTCTTTTTGTTTCCCTTTTTCCTTGTTGTTGTTGTCCCAGGAGAGTATTGGTGGCAGCTTGTTGTGCTCTTTGTCAGCCCATGATACTTGGTAGGCTTCCCAGGTAGGCTTTTTTTTCTCCTCCTCTAGCTTGATCAATAGTTTCTCTCTTGGAGGAGTTTTGAAGTGGCCACATGTGGCCAGGACACGTATGTGTTGGTCCTGATATGTTAGCTGGAGTTCCTGGGTGTTCCAGTCTAACGTTGCATTGGCTTTGGATAGCCAGTCATTACCAACGAGAGCTTGGTATTGAGTGGCTTCCATTACTAGAACTTTAATGGAAGTTATGATGCCATTGACTTCAAAAGGGAAATCATTGATTTCGCCGATTGGAGTTTTGGTCACTCCATCAGCTGTGATAATTTTGGCACTGGCAGCTTGATCAACTCGGCGACCTAATTGATCCATGAGTTGTCTAGTGATTATGCTGCCAGCTGATCCACTATCTAGGATGAGTTTAATGGGGTGACCATCAACTCTGGCATCCGTGTACATTGCTGTTATGGGTTTCTCTTCAAGGACGAGTTCACTGAATAATGGTATTGTTGTGTTTTCTTCGAGTTCGAAAAGAAAAATGGCTGCTAGGGATTTGTCGCTAGAGATGATTGCCAGTAGAATGGTGTTGGTAGGTATGTGCTGATTGGATTCTGTGTTGTTGGATGTGGTGTTTTCTGGGGTAACTAGAAGACTTAAATAATGTTGAGAATTTGGGTTTTGGACACGACTGGTATCCAAATTCCAGGTGCATGATCCTGATGGTGAGTTTAGTGAACTGGGGATTGGTTGGTGAACAACTATCACCAATCTCCAGTTTTGAGTGACTTTGGATCGAGGGTTGCCTGATGTTATTTGAGCTGGTTTCTGGGTTGGTGTTTGAATTGGTTGGGGTTAATAGATAATTTGTGGCTGTGGTTGATATATTACTTGTGGCTGTGGCTAATGAATCGGAGATTAATATACTGACGGGTGATAGATTGGTTGCTGCATTATGAGCAGGTAATTATTTTGATATTGGTCTTGATTTTGATTTGGATAATGATTCGGAGTTTGGACCTGGCAATCAGAGTTTCGATATTGATTTCTCAATCATTGGTTATTTAGACACTGGCGACAGTCAATTTGGATATGTCCTTGTTTACCACAATAGTGGTAGATACGCGTTTTTTGTTGCCACTGTTGATTGGTTAATGAAGATGGGCATGGTTGATTTTGGCCACAATTAGAGTTTCCTTGATTATTGTGTCATTGTGAAGGCTGATAAATAGCATGATTGTCAGCTAAGTATCCTTCCAATTTTTTATTAATTGATTCACTGAACTTTTCCAATTTGGAATCCAATTCAGATGATCCGTTCATTACTAGATTAATGGTTTGGGCATGGTTAGCCTCTGACTCGGCAGATTCAAAATCTCTGGTGCGTGTGACTGCGTCTTGAAGCATGCCAGGATGCAATAGACGTACATGTTGTAAGATGCTGCTGCGCAAGCCACAGATAAACTGATTGAGTATCTGTGGTGCTGTAAAATAATTGACGTCAATTGCTTGAATTTGGCGTAGGTTTCGATGGAAGCATTTCAGGTAGGTGGTAACTGCTTCAGTTTCTTCTTGTTTTATGGTGGTGAATGCATTAACTAGGCGATTGATGCTGTTATTGTTGCTGAAATATCTTAGAAATTCCACTTTCAAGGCATTGAAATCTTGTGGTTTATTAATCAAGCTCTGGTACCATGAATCAGCAGTATCTTTAAGAAAGTAGGGAATGGCTTGCATTGCTTAAGCGTCATTCTATTCATTGGCTGCAATGGCTTTTTCTACATCATTCAGCCATATTTGAGCATCATTCTCTTCGCCAGTAAAGTTGTCGAGTTTTGCAATTGGTGCGTAGACCATTGGATCTAAGTTTGGTGGTTGTGGTGGCTGTTGAAGCAGTTGTTGTTGTCCTGGCTGTTGGGGTGGTAGCTGAAGTGGCTGCTGTATGAGTTCGGCTATGGGATTAATTGGCGGTTGATTGATGATGATTACTGGAGGTAAGTTTTGCTGATTAATTAATTCAGGTCCTTGATTTCTTTGATTTGGCAGTGTTCGAATATTCGGAGTTTCGATTTCCAGATTTTCCAACTGTTGCTAAGTTTGAAGATTCGGGGTTTCAACTTCTGGGTTTTCAGTAATCGGGTGCTGGTAAGTGAATTCTTGATCTTCTGATTTTTCTTTCTTCTTTTCTGATTCCGCTGCTTCCCACGGATCAGAGATTCCAAAATCTGGTGGAGGCGGTAGTGATCAAAGTCCTGATGAGGTGGATGATCGCAAATTAAATCCCTCAAAGTACTCGCCGTATGGTCCTAACAATTCTGTTTTCCTTTGTCTACTTTGGAATGGAAATCGTCCAAATGCTGATGTCGCAGTTGATGTGAATGTGTCTGTTGATGATATGTTGATGGCACTTCCAGGTGTATAGTGGTAGGATGGGTTGCTTGGAGATTCAACTCTGTTTTTCTTCCAAGCAGGTGGCTGTATTTTTCTGGGTGTTACTGCTGGTGTTTGTAATTTTCTCTTGCCTTTATTAGCGTATGTAATTGGATATCTTTGTTGAGTGTGATGTTCAATTTCTTTGTTGATCTCAGTGATGATGGATACAAAATTATGATTTGTTGGCAGGTTGGTATTTTGAATTAATTCCCTATAGAAAGTTTTCTTTGCTGATTCAGTATTCACTGGTGTTCCTAATAAAGAAGAAATCTTTTCATTGACGTAGAAATTGAAGGCTGATTCGGCGGATATATGATTGTGGTTTAATCCCAAGTATTGACAATAGTGTTGAAATAAGAATTTTGCAAATCCTAAATGGTTTGCTCTTATAGTTTCTGATTCTGCCACTTTTGGTTTGGTGTTGTCAGTGCTGGTTCTCTGTAGGATTATACCTCACAGAGAGCACCAAATGTTACAGGTGATTTTTTCTGCTGTTGAATTAAATAACAAACCTGTAACTTGGTACTCAAAGCTAATAGCAGTTGATCATAATCTGAAGGTGTTGTATCTGAAGGTTTTAATGGATCTGAAGGTTTGGGTTGAGTCCTTTGTATAATAGACAGAGATTCAATAGTGTCAATAGTAGATGTGTCTTTCCAAGAGTTTTCCCAATTTTTTTCTCAGCGTGGTGGCCAGATTTAGTCTGGTAGTCATGCCTTTCTGATAAGCTATCTGATAATATATAAAATTCTACCCTTATTTCTGGGTCTTTTACCAGGCTATTCTTGACGTCAATAACTCAGTGCTTTAATCTTTAATCAATTAGTATACAATAACAACTAAACAAAAAATAAAGAAAAAGAAATAAAAGAAAATAAAGAAAGAAAAGAAATAAGTCAAGGCGATTTGCAGATTAGTATTCTGTCAATAGCCGTGATCAAGAGCTATTGTTCCAGTGTGGTTAAGTATCAATTACTATCAACATGAAGTGTTGATAGTGAAGAGTGGGTTGAGATATGGAATAATTATTTATTTGATGATTGTGTTTTTAGGCTAAGAATTCTGTGGTATCAATTCTGTCTTTTTTGTTTTTAACACTACTGCTATATATACATAATTAAGATTCCTCAATTCCTCGATTCTTCACAACAAGAATCCTGGAATTTCTGGAATTCTGCAATTCTTTTAAGAGGAATCCTGGAATTCTGGAATCCTGCAATTCCTCATTGGGAATCCTGAAATTCCTGGAATCCTGCAATTCTTGAAAGGAATCCTGGAATTCCACATTTACTATGCTTACTTCTAATTGGCTAATAATTATGCTAATATATTTTTTATATTTCTATGAGTAACAGCGCATGCTGTGATGATGACGAGGAATACCCAACCGCGACTAAATTCTATTGTTGTCCATGCATTATAAAACGTTTTGAATGACCAAAGAGGAAAGGAAAATGGGACAACCAACCTTGTCTTGCTTGTGGAGAAACTCTCTTGGATGAAAGAATGTGGAACAACATTCCAGAGCGAAAAGAAATGTGTGACAAATTATGTCAATACACAATCCTAATAAATGACTGGGTAAGAAAAGGGACACCCATAGAAGCAGTCTGGAGAAGAACAGTAAAATGCTTGGACAGTTGTCTACACGACAATGACAAGATATGGAGAATGGCACTTACCAAAATAGAAGGAGCATCATCCGAGGAGATCAGAAAATTTAAAAACAACTCACTAGAACCAATAAAACTTAACTGGGACTCAGAACCAGTCATAAACATATTGGAACTGGAAGAATTTCATGAACACTACCAACATTTGGCACCCACCAGAGAAGAACAAGAACAATGGCTAGAACAATTAAATGCCAGATTATGCTACTATTGTTTAATTTTCAGTGACTTTAAATATTGTAATGAGTGTAACCTCATTTACAATCTACCATTACACATGATCTACACGATCCCAGAAGAAGAAGAACCAATCAGTAGCTGCATATTGAAATTGGAATTAGTTTTCAATTCCAATTCAAACTCTAATAATAATGATGATAAAAACACCAGTTCCAGCTCTGCTCAAAATAACAACAAAAATATCAGTGATTCAGACTCCGATTCAAACCCCAAAATGTATATTGCACTTTTTGATCTATCTAAGGAGCAAGAACTCAAATGGTATAGTGACAATGATAAAAATATCATGCCAGAATGCACGCATGATACTGATGCAAAGTTTGATTTGAGATATCTAGAAAAAGAAGTCATCAAATTGGAACCAAATTCGCACACATGTATTGATTTCAAAATAGCTCTGGAAATTTTAGCAACAATCATGGTTCAATTAGCATTTAAGAGTAGCCTAGCAAAAAAAGGAATCAACATCAGAGGAGGAATAATCAACACAGGGTATGTAAGAAATATCATTGTTATACTACAAAATGACTCTGAAAAGGCCTATATCATAGAGCCAAACAAAAAGATAACACAAGCAATATTTCTACCTCTAATAAAAATAGCTCAATTAATGTCAGTGAGAAACAGAGAAGAATTAGGGATTACTGCTAAAGAGATACAGAGATTTGGATTAATGAGTAGAATAGACATATCAGTTAATATGGTGGAGGAAGAGGTTATTGACAAAGGAGAAATTATCTCAACCTGTCAATCAATTTTTATTCCACCATATGACCAGTATATGTTACATATAAAAAGAGAAGTAAAGAATCAGGCTCAGTTGTTTGAAGCAGAAGCCACCATTTGCAAATCAGGAGAGATTAGACTCACTAATCTTTACATATCAGCCAAAAGCCCCAAAAACATCAAAATTCCACATCTACAACACAACTGGAAATATCATTGAAATACCAAAGGGAACTATTATTGGATATTTGATCACTGAAGTTGAAGATCAACCACCAAATCACATTTCAGACTTTCTGCAGCTTTGTGGATATGTTGACATCACATCACAAACAATATACGGACATAGCAAATGTTACTTGCTCCAACCAGAACAATTAGAACAGACGAACATGGGGAATCTAGATCCACTTCAACGGATACAACTCAAGATGTTACTCAACAATTTCAATGACATCTTTGCTAGCAAAAATGAATTTGGCTGAACCAATATCATTCAGCATCAGATTAAGACTAGAGATACAATGCTAATTAAACAAAGAGCATACAAAGTACCACCAGCTAGCCATGAAATTATTCATCAAGAAATCAACTGGATGCTTAATAATAGGCTAATTCAACCATCAATGAGTTCATGGTTGTTACCAGTACTGGTCCATAAGAAGAATGAAAAAATCCATTTTTGTGTAGACTATTAGAAACTGAATAAAGTAACAAAAAGTAATAACTATCTAACTCCAAAGATCCAAAAACTATTCGACGCTTTTAGAGAAAATAAATGGTTCTCAACACTAAACTTAGATAGTGGTTACTGACAAGTAGCCATGGATCCAGCCGACAAAGAAAAAACAGCATTCACCACAAGAAAAAGAAATTTTGAGTTTGAAGTCATGTCATTTGGCTTGATGAATGCTTTAACAATATTCCAATGGCTCATAGAAATTGTCTATACTGGATTACTATGGAAATCAGTAGTTGTATACTTAGATGACACCAATGTGTTCTCAAAAACATTCGATGATCATTTGTATCATCTCTAACAAGTATTCGAAAGGTTAAGAAGAGCTGGATTGAAGCTAAATACAACTAAATGTTTCTTTGAAAAAACTGAACTCAAGTTTTTGGGACATGTAATGAGCAAAGACAGAATCAAAACAGATCCAGACAAGATTGAAGTAGTTAAGAACTTTCTAGTACCAACCAACTTGTCAAAATTAAGAGCATTTTTGGGATTTGCAGGCTACTATTGCCACTTTATCAAGAATTTTTCTAAACTAGCTCAGCCACTTTACCATCTACAAACCAAGAATGTGAAATATGAATGAACTGAAGCTCAACAAAAAGCATTTAACACATTGAGAAGAAAGCTTATCTAAGCTCCAGTATTGATGTATCCAGATCACAACAAACCATTTATTATTACTACTGATGCATCAGGTCAAGCATTGAGAGCAGTACTATTACAGAAAAGATTCAATGGAAGAGAGCATCCAGTAGCTTATGTCAGTAAAAGTTTAAGCCCAGCGGAAAAGAACTATAGAACTCCAACACTAGAACACTTAGCAATCTATTGGGCTGTTATCAAATGAAAAAAATACTTGAGCCAAAAGTTTGAAATATATACAGATCACAAAAAATTGACTTCAATCCAAAAACAAGAATTTGCAAATAATAGCCATGCCAAATAGAAAATAGAATTTTCACCATTCAATTATATGGTATATTATAAAAAAGGAAAAGACAATGGAAATGCTAACAAATTGTCACGAATAAGACAAATCTAAAAACATTTCAACCCAAAAATATAACAAAAGATGAACACACAAAAATATCAACAATTCCAGCATTATATAAATGTTTAATCATTCAAGAAAAAATTATCTCAAAAAGAACAAAACAACATAAAACAGCAATTAAAATATTTTATCAATCATTAAAATATACTTTACCAGAAAAACAGAAGAAATCTAGACCAACCAACCAGAGTAATTACAGAATCAGAAAAAGAAACAATATTGTTTAACATGCACTCAGATCCAACAACAGGACATTTTCATAAAGAAGCAACCATAGAAAGAACCAGAAGAAGATACTATTGGCCATCAATGTATTCAGACATCATCTAATATGTTCAAAATTGTGATGCTTGTCAAAGAAGAAGAGGAACAAAACCCAGCAAATCATTAAGACCAATCAAAGTGGGACAACCATTTGATTACATTGGAATTGACTTAGTCAGACCATTAACAATCACCAGCAGAGACAACAGATATATTGCAGTAGCTATGGACTATCTCACAAAATGGCCAGAAGCAAAAGCCATTCAAAGAGCAGATGCAGAATCCATTGCCAAATTCATTCATCAAGATTTGATTTGTCAACACAGATGTCCAAAAAAATTATTATCAGATCAAGGAATTCACTTTGTGAATAAAACATTGGCAGAATTAAGCCAAAGATTCGGAATTAAATAATTATTATCATTATCATATCATCCACAAACCAATGGACTAGTCAAAAGATTCAACAGAACATTGTGTGAAACAATCGCCAAAATCAGCCAAGAAAACCAAGATGAATGGGATTTGTTTATATCATCAGTATTATTTGCTTATCAGACAATAAAGCAAGATACTACACAAGCAACACCATTTAAATTAGTATATGGTAGGACAGCAACATTACCAGTTGAGATCAAAGTAAATACATACCCAACAGAACCAATAATGAAAGAGAATTTCCAAAAAACACTGTTAAGAAGAACATATGACTTAATGGAAACTCTAGAAAACAAATGGTAAAGAACAGCTGATAACATACAAAAGTCATAAGAAAAACATAATAACCAATTATCAAAGAAACCAATTGAATTCAAGATTGGAGACAAAGTATTATTACATCATACCAAAGTGAAAAAACAATAGAGTGGAAAATTTGACTCCAAATGGAACAGACCATTTCACATAGAAGAAATTCTAGGAAATGGAGCTTATAAATTAAGATAGGACAACAAAATTTTAGCCAAAGCAGCACATGGTGATTGACTGAAACTATATTACCATATAGTGTCACTATCTACCAGTAACATTTCACAATTAAGAATACAAAGAATACTAGTCCAACCAGATGAGATTCTACGAGATCTGAAACCAATTATAATCATTGAACCAAACACTTAAAATTAAACAATAAAAGAGTATATAAAAACATGGTAAACATGACAGAAAACATTAGAAAAATGGAGATTATTGATAACATCCACTTATTAGCACAACAACTATTCTAACTGATTCAACAACAAAATATAGAAATTACTATCAATCAACAAACCATTTGATACCAAGATACCAGAAAGATACCCAAATACAAAAGTAAAAAAAAAACAGAAACCACTATTAATAAAATGATTAAAAAAATAAAATTAGCAATAGAAGAACCAACAAGTGCCATCACATATTAAGAGTTGACCAAAGAAACATGGAAATGGTGGATACACGAATTTCCAAGAAACTTCTATTACTTTCACTTGGGACAACACTTGAACATTCAGAACTTATACACAGATAAAACAAAATGATTATTCAACACAGCAATACTGCAACAACTAGAACAATTTGTGAGAAAGAACAATTTGACCATACAAGTAAGAGCCATTTATTGGCTACATATGAGATTTCAAAACAGACTGAAAATCTTACTCAATCCGGAATTGAACTACATTACAATTAACCAAATGAGAAAAATGACCAACACCCAATTTGAAGAATTGCAGAACCAGATAACTCAAATAATTCTCAAAAGAAAAGTTCAAAAAATACTCAATGACAAAAAATTAGAATTAGGAGATTTGGGAGATCTTGATGGAGTTCAATATTAAAAAGAAGAGAATAATGTTACTCATAAAATATAGGAAATATATTAGCATATAAAATAGCCAATCAGAGGTAGTCATAGTAAATGTGGAATTCCAGGATTCCTCTTAAGAGAAATTGCAAGATTCCAGAAATTTTAGGATTCTCTGTGCAAGGAATCACAGAATTCCAGAATTCCAAGATTCTGCTTAAAAAGAATTGCAGAATTCCAGGAATCTCAGAATTCCTGAGGTGAAAAATCGAGAAATTAAGAAATCTCAATTATGTATATATAACAGTAGTATTAGAAGTAGAAAAGGCAGAATTCTTAGTTAGAAGACCTCTCCATTTAGATTTTATTTAAGCAACTTTCCAAAAATCACAAATATCAATAAATAATTATTTACTATCTCAATCCACTCTCTACTATCAACACTTTATGTTGATAGTAATTGATACTTAACCACATTGGAACAATAGCTCTTGATCATGGCTATTGATGGGATACTAACTTGCAATTGTTTTTTGTTAATTTCTTTATCTTCTTTTATTTTCTTTTATTTTTTTTGTTATTTCTTTGGTTTTATTAAAATTGATTAAGGATTAAGCACTGAGATACAGACATTATAGGGATTGGTAAAAGACCTGTGAAACAAGAGTAGAACACTCATAGATTTGAGGATAGCTTACCAGGAGGATTACCGGCCACCATACTGAGAAAGAAATTTGACAAAACTATGGTTTTGGGAAGCTACGGATAAAACCATTAATTAAATTTCTGTTTATTATACAAAGGACTCAACTCTAAAACCTTCAGATACAACTAACATACCAGTATTACCAGCTTTGTCAAAATATTGAGCACCAAGTTATGAATTTGTTATTTGATTTGAGATCCCAAATAATCATCTGTAACAATGTGTTGGAGAATACTATTGCACAGGCCATAAATGAACTGATTTAAAATCTGTGGTGCTGTAAAATAATTGGCATTGATTGCTTGGATTTGTTGTAGATTTCAACAGAAGCATCCCAAGTATGTAGTGACTGTTTCTGTATCTCCTTGTTTAATTGTATTGAAGGTATTGGCCAAGCAATTAATACTATTATTATTACTGAAATATCTCAAGAATTCAAGTTTGAATTTCTAAAAGATTTGCAGTCTGGTGGCTAAGCTCTAATATCATAAATCAGTAGTATCTTGGAGAAAGTACAGAATTGCTTGGAGGGCTCTGTTATCATTCCAGTTATTTGCCATGATTGCTTTGGTGATATCATTGATCCACGCCTGGGTATAGTCTTCTTTGCCAGTGAATCTTTCCAGTTTCACGATTGGTGCAAATGCCATGAATTGTTGTTGCTGTTGTTAAAGTAGTTGTTGTTGGGGTGGTCCTTGCAGTGATTGAATTTGCAGATTTGGTTGTTAAAATAGCTGCTGCAAGGGTTCAGCTGTTGGGTCAATTAGTGGTTGATTGATAATTTTTATCAGAGATAGATTTTGCTGATCAATTAATTTGGAGTTTGGATTATTCTGATTTTCCTGAGTTTGAATATTCAGAGTTTCACTTTCTGAATTTTCTGGGATCAGGTTTTGGTAAGTAATTTCTGATCTTTAGCTTTTTCTTTTTCTTTTTCTTTTTTTTCTGATTCTGTTACTTTTTATGGATCAGCTGTTTCAAAATCTGGTAATGGTGGTGGTGATCAAAACCCTGATGGTGTTGGTGATCATGAAATAAATCCTTCAAAATATTCACCATATGATTTTAATAGATCTGTTTTTCTTTGTTTACTTTGAAATGAGAATTAGCCAAATGTTAATGTCATATTTGATGTAAATATGTCTACTGATGTTATGTTGATGACACTTTCAGATGTATAGTGGTAGGATGGGTTGTTTGGTAACTCAACTCTGGTTTTCTTCCAAATGGGTGGTTGTATCTTTTAGAGTATCACTGCTAGTGTTTGCAGTTTTCTTTTTCCTTTACTGGCATATATAATTGGGTATTTTTGTTGGGTGTGATATTCAATTTCTTTATTGATTTTTGTAATAATGGATGCAAAATTGGAATTTGTTGGTAGGCTAGTATTTTGAATTAATTTGTTGTAAAAAGTTTTCCTTGCTGACTCAGTATTTATTGGTGTTCCTAACAGATAAGCAATCTTCTCATTAACATAGAAATTGAAGGCTGATTCTGCTGATATGTGATTGTGATTTAATCCCAAATGTTAACAGTAGTGTTAAAATAAGGATTTTATGAATCCTAAATGGTTTGCTTCTATTCTTTCTAATTCTGCCACTTTTAGATAGATGTTGTTGGTGCTGGTTCTTTATAAGATTATACCTCACAGAGAGCACCAAATGTTATAGGTGATTATTTAGAGTCTTAAAGCAAATAACAAAACCTGTAACTTGGTGCTCAAAAGCTTATTTGTGATGATATGGATCTATTGGTATGGTTATTTGAAGGTTTTAGTTGGGTTTTTTGTATAATAGACAGAGATTCAATAGTTGTTTATTTGTAGCTTTCCAGAATTACAATTCTGTCAATTTTTTTCTTTAGCTTAATGGCCGGCAATTTTCTGGTAAGTAATTTATATTTTTTATATTGTTACAGGTAATTATTTCTGCTGTTGAATTAAATAACAAACCCATAACTTGGTGCTCAAAAGCTACTTCCGTGGATGATATGTAGAAGGTATGGTATCTGAAGGTTTTGATGGATTTGAAGGTTTTGGTTGAATCCTTTGTATAATGGACAGAGATTCAATAGTGTCAATGGTAGATGTATTTTTCTAAGAGTTTTCCCAATTTTTTTCTCAGCATGGTGGCCAGATTTAGTCTGGCAGTCGTGTCCTTCTGGTAAGCTATCTGATAATATATAAATTCTACCCTTATTTTTGGGTCTTTTACCAGACTATTCTTAATGTCAATAACTCAGCGCTTAATCTTTTATCAATTAGTACACAACAACAAATCAAAACAAAATAAAGAAAAAAAGAAATAAAAAAAAATAAAGAAAGTAAAAGAAATAAGCCAAGGCAATTTGCAGATTAGTATCCCATCAATAGCTGTGATCAAGAGCTATTGTTCCAGCATAGTTAAGTATCAATTACTATCAACATGAAGTGTTGATAGTAAAGAGTGAATTTGAGATATGAAATAATTATTTTTATTTAATGATTGCGTTTCTAGGCTAAGGATTCTGTGGTATTGATTCTGTTTTTTCTGTTTCTAACACTACTGCTATATATACATAATTGGGATTCCTCAATTCCTCGATTTTTCACGACAGGAATCCTGGAATTCCTGGAATCCTGCGATTCTTTTGAGAGAAATCCTGGAATTCTGGAATCCTGCAATTCCTCATTGGGAATCCTGAAATTCCTGAAATCCTGCAATTTCTAAGAAGAATCCTGGAATTCCACATTTACTACGCTTACTTCTGATTGGCTAATAATTATGCTAATATATTTCCTATATTTCTATGAGTAACATTATTCCCTTCTTTTAATATTGAGCTCTGTCAAAATCTAACTCATGTAATTCTCTCTCTTAAAGTATTTCCTGGATTTCATTTTTGAGAATTACTTGTGTTATTTGGGTCTGTAATTCTTCAAATTGAGCATTGATGATTTTTCCCAATTGATTACTGGTAACCATATCTATTGCTCTGTTAAGCAATATTTCTGGTTTATCTTAAAATGCTGTGTGTATTCAGTATATGGCTCGGACTTGTGTAGATAAGTTGTTCTTTCCCACAAAATGTTCTAATTGTTGTAGTATTTTTTTGTCGAATAATCGCTTTGTTTTATCCGTATATAGATTCTGAATATTTATGTGTTGTTCCAAATAAAAATAACAATAGTTTCGTGGAAATTGTTGTATCCACCAATTCCAAGTTTCTTTAGTCAACTCTTGATATAGTAACTCTTTTGTCGATTCTTTTATTGCTAATTTTACTTTTGCCATGATTTTGTCCACAGTATTTTCAGTTTTCTTCTGTGTTCTGAGTTGAAATGTCTTTTTAGTATCTTGATATTGAATGGTTTGTTGATTGATTGTAATCTCCATTTCCTGGTGTTGGATTAATTAAAAGAGTTGTTGTGCTAGTGAGTGAATATTGTTTGTAATTTTCATTTTTCTGATATTTTCTGTTATGTCTACCATGTCTTTATATATTCTTTTGATGGATCAATTTAACGTGTTGTTGTTGATAATAATAATTGGTTCCAGATCTCATGGAATCTCATTTGGTTGGACTAGTATTCTCTGTACGCCTAATTGTAGAATATTACTGGTAGATGGTAGTGTGATGTTGTGATATAGTTTCAGTCGATCTCTATGTGCTGCTTTGGTTAAAATTTTGTTATCCAATCTTAATTTGTAAGCTCCATTTTCTAGAATTTCTTCTATGTGAAATGGTTTGTCCTATTTGGGGTCAAATTTTCCACTCCATTGTTTTTCTGCTTTGGTATAGTGTAGTAATACTTTGTCTCCGATCTTGAATTCAACTGGTTTGTCTGGTAGTTGACTATTGTGTCTTTTTTTCTGTGTTTCTTGTGACTTTTGAATATTATCAGCTGCTTTTCTTCGTTTGTTTTCCAATGTTTCTATTAAGTCATATGTTCTTTTCAGCAATGTTTCTTGAAAATTTTTCTCTGTTATTGGTTCAGCTGGATATGTATTAATTTCTCTCTCTACTGGTAACATTGCTATTCTTCCATATACTAATTCAAATGGTGTTGCTTGTGTAGTATTTTGTTTCATTGTCCAATAAGCAAATAGTACTGATGGTATGAACAAATCCCAATCGTTCTGGTTTTTTTGGCTGAGCTTGGCTATTGCTTCACACAATGTTCTGTTGAATCTTTCTACTAACCTATTGGTTTGTTAATAGTATGGTGATGATAATAGTCTCTTGATTCCGAATCTTTGGCTCAATTCAGTTAATGTTCTGTTCACAAAATGAGTTCCTTGGTCTGATAATAATTCTTTTGAACATCCATGTCGATAAATCAAATCCTGATAAACAAATTCGGCAACGGATTCTGCATCCACTCTTTGAATTGCTTTTGCCTCTGGCCATTTAGTGAGATAGTCCATAGCTACTGCTATGTATCTGTTTCCTCTGCTAGTGATTGTTAATGGTCCAACTAAATCAATTTCCATATGGTCAAATGGTTGTCCCACTTTGATTGGTCTTAATGGTTCATTAGGTCTTGTTCCTCCTCTTCGCTGACAAGCATCACAATTTTGAATATATTGAATAATGTCTGGGTACATTGATGGCCAATAGTATCTTTTTCTAATTCTTTCTATGGTTGCTTTTTTGTGAAAATGTCCTGCTGTTGGATTTGAGTGCATGTTAAATAATATTGTCTCTTTTTTTGGCTCCGTAATTACTCTGGTTGGTTGATCTGGATCCCTTCTATTTTTCCAATAAAGTATATTTTGGTGAGTAATAAAATATTTTAATTGTTGTTTGATTCTCTTTTGTTCTGTATAAGATAAATTCTCCTTGAACTGTTGAGTGTTTAGATAATATTGCAATTGTTGATATTTTTGTATGTTCATCTTTTGTTGTATTTTTTCGTTGGTATTGTTCTGGTTTTATTATATTTTTGGGTTGAAATGTTCTTATATTTGTCTTATTCACGATAAACCGTCAGCATTTCCATTGTCTTTTCCCTTTTTGTAATGTATAGTATAATTGTATAGTACGAGTGCCATTTTCCATTTTGACTGTCTTCCATCTCCAAATTTTTGTTTTTGGAGTGATGTTAATCCCTTGTGATTTGTGTATACTTCAAACTTCTGGCTCAAGTATTCTTTCTATTTCATAACAGCCCAGTATATTGTTAAGTGTTCTTGTTCCAGTGTTTCATAGTTCTTTTTGGCTGGTGTTAAACCTCTGCTGGCATATACTACTGGATGTTCTCTGCTATCCGGTCCTCTCTGAGATAATACTGCTCTCAATGCTTGGCTGGATGCATCAGTGGTGATAATGAATAGTTTGCTGTAATCTGAATAGATCAGTACTAAAGCTTGGATGAGCTTTTTCCTTAGAATATTAAAAGCTTCTTGTTAATTTTCTGTCCATTCATATTTTGTATTCTTGGTTTGCAGTTGGTTGAGTGGCTGCGCTATCTTGAAAAAGTTCTTGATAAAACGTTGATAGTAGCTGGTGAATTCCAAGAATGATTTCAATTCTGTTATATTGGTCAGCACTGGAAAGTTCTTTACTATCTCTATTTTCTCTGGATCCATTTTGATGCCATCTTTGCTGACTATGTGTTCCAAGAATTTTAGTTCTGTCTTGCCGAAGAAGCACTTTGTTGCATTTAACTTTAGTTCTGCTCTTTTTAGTCTTTCAAACACTTGTTGAAGATGATGAAGATGATCATCAAATGTTTTTGAGAATACATTGGTGTTGTCCAAATATACCACTACTGATTTCCACAATAAGCCAGGGTAAACAATTTCTATTAGCCGTTGGAAAGTTATTGGGGCATTGGTTAAGCCAAATGGCATTACTTCAAACTCAAAATTCCCTTCTCTAGTAGTAAATGCCGTCTTCTCTTTGTCAGCTGGATTCATGGCTACTTGCCAGTAACTGCTGTCCAAATCTAATGTGGAGAACTATTTGTTCCCACTGAAAGCATCGAATAATTCCTGTATTTGTGAAGTTGGATAACTGTCTCCACGAGTTACTCCATTGAGTTTTCTGTAGTCTACACAAAACTGGATTTTTCTATTTTTCTTATGAACAAGTACCACTGGTAACAACCATAGACTCATTGATGGTTGAATTAGCCTGTTGTCAAGCATTCTGTTTATCTCTTGACGAATAATCTCGTGGCTGGCTGGTGGCACTTTGTATGCTCTTTGTTTGATTGGCATTGCATCTCCAGTCTTGATCTAATGCTGGATAATATCAGTTCAGCCAAACTTATTTTCGCTGGCAAAGATGTTGTTGAAATTGTTGAGTAACATCTTGAGCTGCATACATTGGAGTGGATCTAAGTTTCCCATGTTCATTTGTTCCAATTGTTCTGGTTGGAGCAAATAACATTTGTCTCATCCATAAATTGTTTGTGATGTGATGTCAACATATTCACAGAGTTGTGGAAAGTCTGGAATGGGGTTTGGTGGTTGGTCTTCTATTTTTGTGGTTAAATATTCGATGGTGGTTCCCTCTGATATGTTGATGACATTGCCAGTGTTGTTGTAGATGGGAATTTTTATGCTGCTATAGCTTTTGGCTGGTATGTGGAGATTTATCAACCCAATCTTCTCTGATTCACAAAGGTTTGTTTCAGCTTCAAAAATTTGTTCTTGCTCTTTTTCCTTCTATTCTATTGCTAGCATGTACTGGCTATATGATGGGATGGAAATAGCTTGACCAGTTGAGATAATTTCTTCTTGGCCAACAATTTCTTCCTCAGTCATATTAACTGATACATCTATTCTACCTGTTGATCCAAATCCTTGTATCCCTCTTGCTGTTATTCCTAATTCCTCCCTATTTCCCACTAATACTAATTGAGCTACTCTAACCAGAGGGAGGAATATTGCCTGTGCTATCTTTTTGTTGGGCTCTATTATATAGGCCTTTTCTGAGTCATTTTGTAACATGGCGATGATATTTCCTACATATCCCGCATCAATTATTTCTCCTCTTATATTGATCTCTCTTTTCACTAAACTATTCCTAGATGCTAATTAAACCATTGTTGTTGCTGGGATCTCTAGTGCTATTTTCAGATTAATGCAGATGTGTAAATGTGGTTCCAATTTGATGGCATCTTTTCCTGGATATCTCAGATCAAACCCTGCATCCGTATCATGCACACGTTCTGACATAATACCTTCCCCATTGTCACTATACCATTTCAACTCTTGTTCCTTGGAGAGATCTGGTAGTGCAATGTATTGTTCATAGTTTAAATTGGGTTTTGAATCTGAGTCTGAATCATTTTCATCATCATTGTTATTTTGAACGGAGCTTGAACTATTGTTATTGTCGTTATTGTCGGAGTTTAAATCGCGATTGATCGGCGATTCTGATTCTGATGTGCAGCTGCTGATTGGTTCTTCTTCTTTAGGGATCAAGTAGATCATGTGTGGTGGTGGATTGTAAATAAGGTCACACTCATTATAATACTGGAAGTCACAGGGAATTAGGCAGTGTTAACATAGTCAAGCGTTCAACTGCTTTAACTGTTGTTCTTGTTCTTCTCTTGTGGGTGCTAATTCTTGGTAGTGTTTGTAGAATTGTTCTGGATCCAGAAGGTTTATGATGAGTTCTACATTCCAGTCAAGCTCTAAAGGTTCTGGAGGGTTGTCTTTGATCGTTTTTATTTCTTCTGGCATTGCCTCTTCGATTTTGGTGAGTGCCATTCGCCAAATTTTGTCATCGTCATGTAGACAACTGTCCAGTTGCTGTATGGCTCTTTGCCAGGCTGCTTCCATTGGGGTTCCTTTCCTTACCCAGTCACTTATTAGAATCATGTATTGACACAATACATTGCATGTTTTTTCATGTCCTGGGATGTTGTTCCATATCCCTTTATCTAGCAGAGTCTCTCCACAAGTGAGAAAAGGTTGGTTATCCAATTTTCTTTGCCTCTTTGGTCGTCTAAAGCATTCGAATAAGCATGGACAACAGTAGAATTTTGTTGCAGTGTGGTATTCCTCATTGTCACCACAGTATGCACCCATTGATGACAATTTTTTACCACAATTGACACATATAAGCTTAGGTCGATGATAAGTAGATTGTTGTGATATAGTGTGGGTGTTATAAGTGGTGGTGGTTTGGGTGGTCTCTTTTTCTTTTCTTTTCCCTTTATTTTCTTTGTTTTCTTCCCATTCCCAGCTTGAAGTCGGTTCGCTCTCATCGTTGTCGGTCCATGTCAGGTCATCAGTTTCCCAGGTAAGTTCTTCCTTTTGTTTCCCTTTTTCTTTGTTGCTGTCATCTCAGGAGAGTATTGGTGGTAGTTTGTTGTGCTCTTTGTCCGCCCACAACACTTGGTAGGCTTCCCAGGTAGGCTTTTCTTTCTCCTCCTCCAGTTTGATCAATAGTTTCTCTCTTAGAGGAGTTTTGAAGTGGCCACACATGGCCGAAACATGTATGTGTTGGCCTTGATACATTAGCTGGAGTTCTTGGATGTTCCAGTCTAACATCGCGTTGACTTTGGATAGCCAGTCATTACCTACGAGAGCTTGGTATTGAGTGGCTTCCATTACTAGAACTTTAATGGGAGTCATGATGCCATTGACTTCAAAAGAAAAGTCATTGATTTTGCCGATTGGAGTTTTGGTCACTCTATCAGCTGTAATAATTCTGGTGCTGGCAGCTTGATCAATTCGGCAACCTAATTGATTCATGAGTTGTCTTGTGATTATGCTGTCTGTAGAACCACTGTCCAGGATCAATTTGATGGATTGTTCTTTAACTTTGGCATTAGTGTACATTGTGGTGATTGGTTTGGCTTCAAAAGCGGCTCCACTAAATAATGGCATTGCAGCTGTTTCCTCAAATTCGAATGGGAAGATAGTAGACAATGACTCGTTTTCAGTGATGATAGCAGGTGAGATATTACTGGTAAGTGGTTGTTTTTGGGTAAATGCCGGGTTGTTGGTTAAAGCATCTTCTGGGGTAATCAGGAGACTTAAATAGTGCTGGGAATTTGGGTTCTGAGGTTGACCAGTACCCGAATTCCATTGGCATAATCTAGATGGTTGCTGTAAAGAACTGGAGATCAGTTAATAGACTATCATCGCCGATCTCCAGCTCTGTTGAGTCATTCTCGGTCTTTGGGTTCCGTTGGGTGGTAAGCTTTGGGGCAGTGTTTGGATCTGTTGGGGTTGATAGATTATTTGTGGCTGTGGTTAATATATTACTTGTGGCTGCGGCTGATAAATCGGAGGTTGATATACTGGGGACTGATAGCCTAATGACTGTGTCACTGGTAGATAAGCAGGTGGGTTTTGATTTGAGTACTAATTTGGAGTTTGGAACCAGCGATCAGGGTTTTGATATTGATTTCCCGATCATTGGTTATTTAAACACTGGTGACAGTCAATTTGGATATATCCTTGTTTACCACAATAATGGCAGATACGCATTTCTTGTTGCCATTGTTGATTGGTTGATGAAGATGGATGTGGTTGATTTTGGGCACGATTAGAGTTTCCTTGATTATTGTATCATTGTGCAGGCTGATAAATGGCATGATTGTCAGCTAAGTATCCTTCCAATCTCTTATTGATTGATTCACTAAACTTCTCCAATTTGGAATCCAATTCAAATGATCTATTCATTACTAGATTAACAGCTTGGGCATGGTTAGCCTCTGACTCAGCAGATTCAAAATCTCTGGTGTGTGTAACTGTGTCTTGAAGTGTACTAGGATGCAATGGATGTACATGTTGCAAGATGCTGCTGCGCAGGCCATGGATAAACTGATTAAGTATCTGTGGTATTGTGAAATAGTTGGTGTCAATTGCTTGAATTTGGCATAGGTTTCAATAAAAGCATCCCAGGTAAGTGGTAACTGCTTGAGTTTCTCTTTGTTTCATAGTAGTAAATGCATTGACTAGGCAATTGATGCTGTTATTGTTGCTGAAGTATCTTAGGAATTCCGCTTTGAAGGCATTGAAATCTTGTGGTTTATTAACCAAGCTTTGATATCATGAATTGGCGGTATCCTTGAGAAAGTAGGGAATGGCTTGCATGGCTTGGGTGTCATTCCATTCGTTGGCTGCAATGGCCTTTTTTACATCGTTCAGCCATACTTAAGCGTTATCCTCTTTACCAGTAAAGTTGTCGAGTTTTGCGATTGGTGCATAGGCCATTGGGTCTAAATTAGGTGGTTGTGGTAACTGTTGAAGCAGTTGTTGGGGTGGTAGTTGAAGTGGCTGTTGTATAGGTTCAGCTACTGGATTAATCGGCAGTTGATCAATGATGATTATCGGAGGTAAGTTTTGCTGATTAATTAATTTGGGTTTTGGATTGTTCTGTTTTTGCTGATTCGGAGTTTCGATTTCTGAATTTTTTATATTTAAATTTTGCTGAGCTTAAAGATTCAGGGTTTCAACTTCCGGGGTTTCAATGATCGGGTTTTGGTAAGTAAATTCTTGATCCTCTGATTCTTCTTTCTCTTTTTCTGATTCTGCTGCTTCTCATGGATCAGAGATTCCGAAATCTGGTGGAGGCGGTGGTGATTAAAGTCCTGATGGGGTTGATGATCATGAATTAAATCCCTCAAAGTATTCATCGTATGGTCCTAACAATTCTGTTTTCTTTTGTCTACTTTGGAATGGGAATTGTCCAAATGCTGATGTCGCAGTTGATAAAAATGTGTCAGTTGATGATATGTTAATGGCACTTCCAGGTGTATAGTGGTATGATGGATTATTTGGAAATTCAACTCTGTTTTTCTTCCAAGCAGGTGGCTGTATTTTTCAGAGTGTTACTGCTGGTGTTTCTCTTGCCTTTACTAGTGTATGTAATTAGATATCTTTGTTGAGTGTGGTGTTCAATTTTTTTGTTGATTTCAGTGATGATGGATGCAAAATTATGATTTGTTGGTAGGTTGGTGTTTTGAATTAATTCCTTATAGAAAGTTTCTCTTGTTGATTCAGTATTCACTGGTGTTCCTAATAAAGAGGAAATCTTTTCATTGACGTAGAAATTGAAGGCTGATTTGGCGGATATATGATTGTGGTTTAATCCCAAGTATTGACAATAGTGTTGAAATAAGGATTTTGCAAATCCTAAATGGTTTGCTCCTATAATTTCTGATTCTGCCACTTTTGGTTTGGTGTTGTCAGTGCTGGTTCTCTGTAGGATTATACCTTACAGGAAGCACCAAATGTTACAGGTGATTATTTCTGCTGTTGAATAACAAACCCATAACTTGGTGCTCAAAAGCTACTTCTGTGGATGATGTGTGGAAGGTATGATATCTGAAGGTTTTGATGAATCTGAAGGTTTTGGTTGAGTCTTTTGTATAATGGACAGAGATTCAATAGTGTTAATGGTAGATGTATCTTTTCAAAAGTTTTCCCAATTTTTTTTTCAGCATGGTGGCCAGATTTAGTCTGGCAGTCATGCCCTTCTGGTAAGCTATCCGATAATATATAAATCCTACCCTTATTTTTGGGTCTTTTATCAGGCTATCCTTGACATCAATAACTCAGTGCTTAATCTTTTATCAATTAGTACACAACAATAAATCAAAACAAAATAAATAAAAAAATAAATAAAAAAAATTAAAGAAAGTAAAAGAAATAAGCCAAGGCAATTTGCAGATTAGTATTCCATCAATAGCCATGATCAAGAGCTATTGTTCCAGCATGGTTAAGTATCAATTACTATCAACATGAAGTGTTGATAGTGGAGAGTGAATTTGAGATATGAAATAATTATTTTTATTTAATGATTGCATTTCTAGGCTAAGGATTCTGTGATATCAATTCTGTCTTTTCTGTTTCTAATACTACTGCTATATATACATAATTGGGATTCCTCAATTCTTCACAACAGAAATCCTGGAATTCCTGGAATCCTGCAATTCCTTTGAGAGGAATCCTGGAATTCTGGAATCCTGCAATTCCTCATTGGGAATCCTGAAATTCCTGGAATCCTGCAATTTCTAAGAGAAATTCTGGAATTTCACATTTACTACGCTTACTTCTGATTGGCTAATAATTATGTTAATATATTTCCTATATTTCTATGAGTAACAACATGCTTTACTCACTTGCAGAGGTTTTTTACCAGACAATCTTTAACATCAATAATTCAGCACTTAATCCTTAATCAATTAGTAAAACCCAAAAAAATGACAAAAAAATAAAAAAAAATAAAAAAAATAAAAGAAATAAACCAAGACAATTTGTGTATTAGTATCTTGTCAATAGCCATAATCAAGAGCTATTGTTCTAGTGGTATTAAGTATCAATTATTATTAACATAAAGTGTTGATAGTGGAGAGTGAATTTTGAGATATTAAATAATTATTTATTAATATTTGTAAAGTAGAAGATTGCTTAGATTAAATCTAAACAGAGAGGTCTGTTTTTTCTACTTCTAATACTACTGTTATATATACATAATTGAGATTCCTCAATTTCTTAATTCTTCACAACAGAAATCTTGAAATTCCTGGAATCCTGCAATTCTTCTAAGAAGAATCCTGAAATTCTGGAATCCTGCAATTTCTTGTACAAGAATCCTGAAATTTTTGGAATCCTGCAATTTTTTTGAGAGGAATCTTGAAATTCCATATTTACTATGGCTACTTCTGATTGGCTAATTTATATGCTACTATATTTTCTATATTCTATAAGTAACAACATATTGCTTAGCAATGTGAGCATTGCTTAAAAAATTATAACACATCACTTGAAAATATAAATAATCTTATAAAACCCAAATTATGTATATATAACAAGAGCATTAGAAGCAGAAAAGACAGAATTAATACAAAGATCTGACAGAATAGAATTAGCAATATCAATAAAATAACTATTTACTATCCAAATTATTTTTCCCACTATCAACATTACATATTAATAGTATTTAATACTTAATTACACTAAAACAATAGCTCTTAATTATGACTATTTACAGAATACTAACTTTTTATTGCTTTGGCTTATTTCTTTATCTCTTTATTTTTTTTATTTTTTTTTATTTTTTTTTGTTGTATTATTAACTGATTAAAGAGATTCAGTGCTAAGTTATTGATGTCAAAGATAGTCTGGTAAAAGATCTGTAAAACAAGGATAAAAAATTTGGAAATTGAGGATAGCTTACCAAAAGGGCATAACTGTTAGAATAAACCAGCCACTATGCTGAAAAATAAAATTCAATAGAATTGCAATTCTAGGAGACTACTGAAACAACTATTGAATCTCTGTTTATTATACAATAAACTTAACCAAAACCTTCAAATCACAAAAATCTTTAAATAATACCAATGAAATTAGCTATTAAGCACCAAGTTACAGGTTTGTTATTTAATATGAGACCCCAAATAATTATCTGTAATAATGTTTACATTTACAACAAAATGATATAGAAAACTATTCTAATTTACTGGAAAAAACACAATGCTATTTGCAATTTAGTATAAATCAAGATAGTTATTGGACAGCAGACTATTTTCTTAAACAAATTAAATATAAAGCAATTCCAATTTTTGAGAAATTATATTCAGATTGTACAGCTGTATTTGTTTTTAATAATAGCTTTAATTATGCAGCATTTAGTAAAGATATTTTAATTGTAAGCAGAATGAATTTAAGTTCAAGTGAAAAGCAATTATTGATGCAAGATACTTCTTTTGGATTAGATAATTAATTACAATCAATGATATTTCTGAAAACATATTCAGATAAAAAACTTTAAGGATTGTCTAAAGAAATTAAACAAGTATTAATAGAATGAGAAAAAGGCCATCAAAAAAATTAATATTAGAATGCCAAAAATACAAAGAAAAAATCAAAGATTCTTCAAGAGTTTTTTGTTATGTATATTAAGTAATATCTTTAGAATCTGATTTTTTTGCTCAAAAAAATGCAATTAAAGAATTAATCAAAAGTATAAGACATAAGTGCATTTTTTTTCCAAAATTTCATTGCAAATTAAATTTTATTGAAAGATATTGAAGAGTTACTAAAAGATATGCATGTAGTAAATGTGATTATTCATGAAAAAAATTACAAAAAACAGTATCTAAAAGTCTTGAATTAGTATTTTTAATAACTATTAGCCGATTTTCAAAAAAATATTGGTGTTATATGAATCTTTATAGAAAAGGTCTTAGTAGAAAATTAGTAAAATATGCTATAAAAAAGTATAAATCTTATAGAAGAATTCCAGATAATATTTTTGAAGAATTAAACAAATTAAATAATATTCAAATTTTATAATACTGTATTTGGTTTTATATTATATAAAATTTAATAAAATTTTATTTTTTATTATAAATAATATATTAAAAACACATGTATATTAACCAATAAAATTTAATTATATAAATAAAAACACATAAAGATCATTATTTAAAATTTTGGACTGATTTATATTTTTAATGATTATAAATAGTTTGCATTATAGAGCAATGCTCTATGACTTTCTTTTTTATCTTAAGATTCTTTGTCTTTATCAGACCTAGCAACACATATGGCATTTTTTCTGATTAGGATGGACCACTTTGCTGTAACCAAATCAGCATGATTTGAATACTCAAACTCAATCACAGTTTTTTGCCAAAGTTCTATTAATTGTATCTTGATTGACTTAATTATTCTAAACTCAGACAGTACAGTATGCATAGCCTCAGCTGATGTTTCAACTGGAATTTTTTTTATTACCACAGTTCAATTTGAATGACCAGCAGATTTTTTGAGATTGGTGTTTACTAAGATCTTTGCACCCTTTGCTCTTTTAATAGCTTGATTTAAGCTAAATTTGGAAGTGAACATTGTTCTAATAATCTCAGCAAATTTTGAGGGAGTAGATGTCCTCCAAAACCATTGACTTTTGAAAATAATTTTCTGACAACCACAAACTTTTCTTGAACCAACTTTTTAATAATATTGTTTAGATTAATATCCAAAACAAAAAACTTTTTAACTGATGCATTAACCAGATTTTTTAGAAAAGGGAAAGAACCACAGAACTATCTAAGAGAATATCATTATCAATGTCATTGCTTAAAAAATTAATCTTGTCTAATAGTTTGTTCAAAGTCTTCTTAATAATCAACCTAGGTCTCTTTGGCATTTGGTTTATATCTTCCCTTTTCAGAACATTTTCTTTATCATAATTTACATTGGTTTTCTTGACCAAAAACTCTTTTTTCATATTAATACTATCAGATTCAGTAGTATTACCAGTTTTAGATCTTCAAGAACACCCAACTGGTTTATTAAACAAAATCACTTCACAAATAGCACCATCTTTTAAAACACCTTCTTTTCTCTTTTTTCTAAAGACAACACCTTCACTTACAGTATTAAAACCAAAGTCTTTGACAGTTTTTTTTATAACAGTTAACAGTAATCTCAAAATCAAGCAAGAAAGGTTTGGATTTATTATATTGAATTGCAAAAAACTTCTTTCAAAAAACTTTTAACTCTTTTTTAAGAATTTGAAACAATAGAAAGAAAGAAATTTATTTTTTATTAAGTTTTATTTATTTTTAAAACTTTAAATAATAAAAAGTTTTAAAAACTTCTGTTATATTATCAATTTTTTGTTTGTATTATAGAAAAAAATTATATTTATATTTATTTTATTTAATAAACTTATAAGTAAATTTTGTTTTTAGACATAAACACAGTTTTTTTAAAAAAATATGTCTTTAAAATCTACTAAGTATTTGTAATCTTAAAAATAAAAGTTTTTAATAAAAAAATTTTTATTAAGTTTTAAAAAATTATGTTTAAATATTATTTAATATAATATATCAAATTAAGTAACTTAAATTAAATATGTTTTATATACTTTTTATATATAATCAATTATTTAAGTTAATTAAAATATTAATTAAACTAAATTAGAAAATATTAAAAAAATTTAAACTATTAAGTTTTTTTATAATATTATTTAAATTTTGAATATTAAAAATAAATTTATTAAAAAACAGTTTAGTTTTTTTAATATTATTTTTAATATTAAAATTACATATTTATTACAAAGTAATCAAATATTTATGTTATTAAATTTTATTTTACCTTTAAAACTAACAAAGTTTTTAGATATACTAGCCAAAAAACTAACAAATTTTTTAAAAACATTTAATATAGTAAGCAAATTTTTTTTTATTTTGAAATTTTTACATATATTTATAATTAAAAAAAAATAACTAAGATAATCAAAAAACCAATTAATTTAACAATAAATTTAATCAAAACAATTAAGTTCATAATTTAAAATTTTAAAGAATTCAAACTAAAATTAAACTCAAAATTAATAACAAAAACAGCCAAAGAAACAATATAAAAAAAACCAAAAAAACAACAACTTTAACATAAAATTTTATATTAATAAAAAATAGAACAGAATTAGTAAAATTATTAATAAATTTGGAAATAATCTTAAATAAAAAAACAAATATATTTTATAATTTAAAGCCAAATAATTCAAACTTTAATATTTGTAATATTAATAATATTTAAAAGTTTTTTATTAAATATAACTTTTATATAAAGTATTAGTTTTTAGAATAACAAAATTTAAAATTCCCAAAAACTTAAAAGTAATAATAACAAAGTGTTAACAATAATAAGAATCAAAAAAACAAAAAATAAAACAAATATAACTATTAACTTGAGAAATCAAATCATTAATTTCAAAAACAATATAGCCAAAAAAATAAATAAACAAATTTAGTCTTAAAAATATCTCTTAAAATAATAATTTTTTTTTGATTAAGCAAAAAAAATTCTAATACTATCTTTTTTAATTAATATAAAACCAGTTATTAAAAACAGTAGTAACAGAAAAAAAATCCTTAAAATAGACAATAATATACTATTACAAATCAGTAAATTTTAATTTAATTAAAATAACAACATCAAAAACACTTAAAGTATTTTTAATGTTATTAAAAAACATATTCAAAATAACATTATAAAGTGCAATCTTAAATGTAATTAAGAAAAGAGAATTACTAATAGCAATTTTGGTAATAACAACCAAAAAAGACTTAAAAATACAAAACAATTTGATATTGTCTTTTGAAATAAACTTAAGTCTAACAAAGCCAAACAATAAATAAAACAAAGACTTAACCAAAGCCAATTTGATCTTAAAAGTAATACCAAACATTAAAGTAAAAACCACTCATCCAAAAAATCTTTGACAACTAGAAATTGTTTTTTGAACACCGCTTAAAACAGCATTCATTTGATTAGCTCAATCTTTAAGATCAGATGACCCAATGGGTTGTTTTGCATCAGAAACCGGCAATGATCTGTCGAAAAACACCACATTTGACAATAAAAAAACATGAATAAAAAAAAAAAAAATTTTTTTTCTTATAATCACGATTCAAAACTCAAGCCAATTAATTTGATCTGTGTTTGATTCTATATATTGATGATGACAGGCATGATTCTTAATATAACGTAATCTTGATTCATTAATAATTTTAATTTCCTTGATTTTTTAAATGATCGCAAAATAAGATTTGCTCTAATAGATCCGAATTAGATACAATATTAATCTATAACTGATGGATACTTCACTACCGTCTACTAGGTTGATGAGGCGGATATCCAGTGAATGGTCGATTAGGCGGATTGTTGGAATTATATTGATTGTTCCCGTATTGATTATGATTAACATCATTATTCCTATAGTCACCACTTTGCGGATATGGATATGTGGGGTGTTGCCATCTTGAATTGGCTTGAGTTGTTTGTTGTCCTTCTCTATAATATTGGGAGCTATTTGAGTTTGTGGGGTCATAATGTCCTTTGATAGATTGATAAGCTTGACGAGCTGATTGACTGTTAGAATTATATGTAGAATATTGTGAATTCGAATCATAATATTGAGAATAAGATCTTTGGGCATCATAGGGATGTGAAGCGTAACCAGAATGTGAAGTTGTGTATTGCTGCTGTTGCGAAGGTCCCTGATACCATCCTTGTTTTGTGTTTCTACGTGAGCCACCATATTCTGCGAAATAGTATAATGTTTAGTATTAAGCATAAAAAATAATCAATATAAAGGAGATAAATATGCTTTAACCTTGGCGTTCGTGAGCAGAACGATTGATATCTTGCCGATTATTCTGATAAACAAATCCCCGACGTCCTCCTTGATCTCTTCGCTTAGAATTTCCGTTCCTGACAAATTCATGATCTTGGGTATTTAAGACGCGAGGTGAAAATTTGACATTTGGTAATAAGATTGACTTTTGTTGCCATTCTTCTATTTTTGGGGGTCGTGTGTACAATACACTAAGAGGCAGGTTGGATGATGAGTGGTCCATATTTATTCAGATATCAATGGGTTCTGAAAACATACCTTAATGACTTGTCATTTACAATATCTGGCATATTATGTTCTGTTAACGGTGAATAAAATGTACTGCCTGGTATACAATCTGGATCTGGCGAAACAAAACCAAATAACTTTCCACTGCTTTCCGGTTTCAGAGAAACGGGCTAGATGTAAATCATGTTAACAACAATCAGTTAAATTAATAATCCCTCGGAAACATTAATTACCTCATCAGAATTTCGTTTTCCATAAAGTGGACACAGCTCCTCGTATAGTTTGTGCTTATTTCCAAAGCACAATATCTCTGACCCGTTTGAGTTTCTATTTGTTTCCTCCTCATTCAAATTGGGATAGACTTTTTCCAAAGCTGCCAATAGACGGCTTTCCTCAATAAAGGGTAAAAGCGCCACTCCTAAGGAACCCAATTTCAAAATAAGACAGTTTTAAGTAATTATATTTTTAATTAAAAATTTTTTTGAGAAATACCTTGCCATGCGAACTTTTTGCCATTTAAATCTATCTCAAAATCTTCCGGGTAAAAGTCATTTATTTCACTTTCTTTGTCGATCATTAGTTGGGCTAATGCTTTAGGTAAATGCTCTTTACTAAAGATAGAAAGCAGAATATTAACACAAAGACCAAACACTGAGCCGCGAGAAATACTAACCTTGCAGCCGGTAAGACCCCCATTAATTGTTCGAAAGGTTTGAAAGGTTTTCCCAAATCAAACTTGATATTAATATCCGCAATATCAACAAAGTCCGAAGCAAACGGTGCATAATGGTAAGGATAGTACCATTTCCAAGAGGGCACACCCTATTATTGAGGCAACATTTTGTCAGAGATAAATTAAAGTTTGATATCATTTATATTTAAAATATTATAACTTACTTGGAAATAATATTGAAGAACCCAGCAAAGGCCCTCAACATAATTCTTTACAACTCTATATAACGGAGGCATTGATATAAATTCATAGTTGATAAGAAATCAAAAAAAAGAATCAAGCACTTACTCTCTTCGGAATTGAGTATCACTTAACTCCACATGGAATTTAGACCTATAATATCTCTCCTTGAACCCAGGTTCCCAAAGTCTTAAAGCCAAATATTTAGTATATGGGAATAGTGGCCTTGGAAAGTGAAGCATAAAATAATTCATTTTACCTGACGGTGTCTTGACTTTCAAAAGTTTTTTCAGTAGATTCTGTTCCTTGTGAATCATCAGTGGCTTCTAGTCCAGATTCACTCATTTCATCTGCTTTTCTTTTAGTTCCTCCTGCAGCGGAGTCCTCTTTTTGTTTAGATGGCAAGATTTGACCATTGAGCTCTGCTCTTAAAGAGTCGGCGACTTGAATATTTGCCAAACGTACCGCTGCTCTATTCGCGACAAGATCAGAATTGGATTGTGCACGAACATTCGGATCTACTCCTCTGACTGGTAATATCGGAATTCCTATAGGTATAACAGAAGGTCCAGAAGAGACGTGTTTTAGAGTCAAAGATTCACATTAAAAATCAAATTCTCTCCTTCAAGATCACAATACAATATCAACTATTTGCAAAAGGATATTTTTCTAGTTGATTGAACATTGGGAGGATATATATTTTGGGCAACATCTTCTTGTAATTTGCGTCTTTTATTTGCTTGATCTCGTCTCTCTTCTTCTACACACCAAAAAGGATATGAAAGACGTTAATTAATTATTTGATGAATATAAATGGGAATTCGTCCCAATTGATAAAAATAATTAAATTAAGTTACGCTCGCGCCGTCGGCGAAATATATCATCCTCGATAAAGCCAAGTTCGGTGACGAGATGCTGGACGCAGTTTAATTGGACCTAATTGGAAATGCAATGAATAAAATCCTGCTGAATATCTTTTTGGGACTCTAAAATTTCCCAATATCAATTTAAGCATTCCAATTGCTAGTATCATTAATTTACCCTCCCATTCTTTGTCAGATAATCACCAGCGATCGGTAAAATTTTTTTCCAAATTGTAGTAAGTGTATCAATTGCTCCTTCTCTGATTTCCAACGAGGGTAGATGTGGAAGGAAATCATTTCCAACAAAAAAGCAAAGAAACACCCAATCATCAAGAGCATTTTCAAGATCAAAAGGGAAGGGGATTGAAGGGACATTGAGCTCGATTTCGAGATATTCTCGAAGAATTTGAACATCCAAAAAAACATAAGGTTTGATGCCGGTCACTTTTCCCTTCTCATCGAATTCACCTTGTTTTTGTTTGGGTTTTCCTATTGGTCATAAAATTTGTTTTTGTTAATTTATCATGAATTTATAGGGGAATTTTATCATATAACAAACCTAAGCATTGATTCGCTTGATGACCAGTTTGGCCACAAACAAAACATCCCTTAATAATTCCTTCGTTAAAGAACACATCTTCACGTAAAACTTTAAAATGGGGCTCGTGGGTAGCCAAGGAAAGCATGATCAAGTCAGCATCCTGTATTTATAAAGATTAGAAGTTGGTAACTGATCCTCAGGGATTAACAAGTGAAAATTGCTGATTATTGTCGTTAACATTACCAAACCATAAATAACGTGACGCGTATTGGGATCATGGTTAGGATTGGTACGTTGTGAACGAATGAAGTCCATTATTTTGTGTTCACCTTCACCAGGTACATTAGCATCTGATAGAATAACCTTCAGCTGTAATAGATAGGATGAATCTCAAAATGTCAAGAATAGTATTTATTTGCAAATAAATTTTAGGAATACAAACATTTTTCCATCCTGGATCAGTATTCAGTTTATCAGCGATCCAATATCGCAAGCAGGTAGCAAGATTTGACATGAAGGGCGTTCCTTTGCATGAAAGAGTCAGCTTAATTGTAAATTTGAAAAACGCTCGAGGATCTCATATCAAAATACCTGGGGTGATACAATTACTGTCCCACTCCTTTTTGGGCTGGCTCGCAGGATCGATAACCTTCCCAGAAGCTAAGAAGTTTTTTATTAGTAAATTAAAAAGTAAATTGTAGGATGGAATATGCGTGAGCAGGATGATTATTTTAAACCTTTGAGATCCGAAATCAACCTTTCTTCGTCTTCAAGTTTCTCTCGAGATTCTTTGGCTGTTCTAAACCTACGAGATCGTTGTTGATTCATCTTCGCCCGGGGGGCTACCCCGTCTTCATGGAAAATTTTTCAATTAATGTTAGATTAAGTTATCTATTTGCGAATCAAATTTGTTAAAAAGAAATTTGCAGATACCTAAAGCTAAATAAAGAAGCTTTCTCGGGCGAACCATTGCGATTATTCTCTCAGTATATTTGAAAATCTCAATCATCATTTCGTTCTCTGTAGCAGGAGCTACCTAAAGAGAGCAAAAATAAGTTAGACCATCGTTGTTATTGATTGTTCTTGTATTTTCTTAATGGAGGAATTATCGCCTTATTTTCAGGGTGACAACAAGGGTGAACAATTCCGTTCATGTCAAGATAAAGGTTGTCAAATTCCGTTCCGTTCGGATTTTGCTTGGAAAGATCGACAGGAATCTCAGTGCCCTGAATAGTCACAGGCTGTTCCTCTATTACTCTTTCAACAATCTTGGGGTATTTGTTGGCAAGCCATCTAATACGTAATAAGTTAGTTAGCATAAAGTCAATGATGAGCTTCGTGAAAGATTAGTCTAAACTTTTTACCTGAACAGGGCTGGAACTCCCATTTCAACAATCAAACCAAAATCAGCCGAAAAACTTTTAAAGTCAATAAGCCTTTGAATTGAGCCCGTCGAATTATTAAAGGGAAATTTGAAGCTTCGAGCCAGAATATTATCCTGATCTACGTCACTTACCTGTCACAGGGGCACCAAAAAATTTTAAACGGAAATTTTGTAACGAACAGCAAAACTCATATTCCACCGAAACCTAGAATTCTTAATTTCTCCCACTATGACTTTACACCTTACTGCTTTTAGGTCTCGTTTTTTAATAAACCCTTTTACCGCTCCTTTTAGCGGTCTCTTTTGTCGAACTCTTCAAACAGCATCTTCAGAAAAAGTTTGTTTTATAGAAGAGTTGGACAAAGAGGACAAAGGTTGTTACAAGAGGGATCGCTAAAAAGCAACTAATTAAAGCAGGAGGTGCGAGGCACTCATGCTCAGAAATGGAAATTTCTTCGGGCTGAGGTCAACACTAATGAGGGCTATACTCAATTCTGCCTCTCTTTTGAGATTAATAACTCGGTGACAACAAACAACATCTTAGTTCATTTTCCTTTTAAACATAGGAATCGCGATAATAAATCTTAACCGTCCAGAAACTATAAACGCAATATCTCGTAATTTGTTAGTGGAATTTCAAGAAGCTATTGAAACCTTGCGGTATCAGACGTATGTTAGATTTGCTTCTGGCTCTGAATTTTCAAAGGATTGGCGGATAGATTTAAATAGTGATATGTAGATGATCCTCATCATTTACCCGTTTCCCTTTAGAGAAACAAGGGTTGTTTTGGTTAGGAGCTTAGTTGAAAAGGGATTTTGTTCGGGTGCTGATCTGAAGGTAGGTTTCGTCACGTATTTATAACCAAACATCTAAAACACTCTTTAGGTGACCAAAATGTTCACATAAATATTGTAGGATTAAATAGATATGCCTATATTTTTAGGAGCGTTCTACAATGTCCCCAAATGAAGTAACGAAATTTCTTTTTAATCTTCGTCGTGCTTTCCGAGGACTTGAAGTATGTTTCGATTTTGTTGAGAAAAATTCTTTGCATAAATTCAAGCAAAAGAACTCATGTAACTCGTGCTATAGACGTTGCCAATGCCGACTATTGCCGTAATTGATGGCCTTGCTTTTGGAGGTGGTATGGAATTAGCATTATGTTGCGATATGCGCGTTGCTGGTAAAATCTCCTTCGATAAATTCTTGCGCCGCATTCAATGCTTCCATTCACCTTGATAAATTATCGTTTTTTAAACAGGGGAACGTGCCAAGGTTAGCTTTCCCGAGACGAAGCTCGCTATAATACCAGGGTAATTCTCATACATTATATGAAATTAATCCTATCATGCCTACTTATAATATTAAAACATTAGAGCAGGTGGTACACAACGGTTGATGCGCGTGATCGGTCCTGGAATAGCAAAAGAACTGATTTTTACGGGAAGAGTTTTGAATGGAAAGCAAGCTCTAGATGCTAGTGCGAAAATCTTGAAATTCTATGCTCTTATTGTCAATTAGCAAATTCTGATCTTAATGTCTCATTTGAATTTAATTCAGGAATTGTGAATTATGCCATGAATGAAGGCTCCTCTTTTCCAAAAGCTCTCGAATTAGCCAGAGAAATTCTACCTTGTGGTATTTGTTCTGTCTTTCTAAATGAATTTGATTTTTGTGGTGTCAATTTCTAAATTGTATATTTTGATATTTCAGGTCCTTTTGCTGTTAGATTGGCGAAACTTGCAATTGATCGTGGTAGCCAGATAGATTTGTAATTAAAAACTATTTCAGTATACATGATTTCTTATTCTCGTTGCCTATTACATTCTAATATAGAGTATTAACCTGTTTATAGGGAATCCGGACTTGATTTTGAGCAATCGTGCTACGCGCAAGTTATTCCGACTGAGGATCGTATTGAAGGTTTATAAAAAATTCTTTGACCCAACCGCATTAATCGAACAAGAAAAAATAATTAACATTTATTTCGTAATTTAGCACTGAAAGCCTTCAAAGAAAAGCGGCGGCCTATTTACAAAGGACGATAATAATTAATGACTTTTTCCTTCATTAGTCATAAGTAGATTGGATTGTGAAAAGTTTTTTGATGCTTTATTAGGCAAATTAAATGGTTCCATTAAAAAGGATTATCTCACTACTTTCGATTTTTATTTAATCTGAAGTTGATATTTATTAAGGATCCTAATATGACGTTTTTCCTGATACTAACTCATTGAATGTTTCTTTAGGCCATTATTATAATTGTTATTTTGTAAATAACACTATTTAATATTTATATTATAACTATTTTAGTTTTTTATTACATAATTTTTTTATAATATCATAATCTTATAATAAAAGACTATTTTATGAAATAATCTTATACATTTTGAAAATAACTGATTAATGCCAAACATTTAAAAAAAATTTTGAATTATAATCATAACAATAAATGTTTTTTTATAAATTTAAACTTTATTTCTGAAATATTAATTAACATTAATTATTTTTTTATCTAATTACAAATAATTAAATTATAAACTAAATAATTGTATTTATTTTAACAATTTTTTAACAATAAAAATTTCTGTTTAAATAATTATTAAATTAAGCTTTTTATTATTTTGTAATATTTAATAATTACATTAGTATTAAAAAAATAAAAACTCTTTCTTTCGTTGATCCCCTGGTCACAACGAGAGCATTGAATCGTCGTTGAAATAGCCTTCCTTTTCCCTTTTTCCCTTCACCTTTCTCCAGTTATTTCTTCAGACATTCCCCTTTTTGTAGCTATGGAACTGGTGGGCTTTGCTGCTGGTGGTTCTGGGTCCGTTTCGGCTGGGTTGGGGACCCGGTCTGGTGTCAAAAATAAGCGTTCGGTTGGTCCTCAATCTCGCGGTGCGTCCTATAAGAAGCCGAAAAAACCTGTGGTGGTTGGCGGTTTGGTAGAGTCGTCTGCTGGTGTCTCAAACATTATGGATGAAAGTGGTGATGGACCTAACATTGGACGGTCGTGGACTAGCGAGGTCAACAGCGAAGTGGACAGTGTAAGTGGCGTTTCGGACTTGGATAACTTGGAAAACGTCATCGCTGAGGAAACTAGCTATGCAGAGTCGGATGCAGGTTTGGACGACAACATGAACGATGCCACGCCAAGGAAGACGTGTACCCGCATCTATGTTCTGAACAGTAAGCTGCCACCTCTCTCTTTTAACGTTCTAAGTGATGGTGAAGACACTTTGCCTCTTCCGAGTCCTAAATTTTGTGGGTCCAATCGCCTTCCTCCAGTCGGGTTACGTGCACCAAAGAAACAGAGTTTTAATTTGTCAAAATCGTTTGCATTGGACATTGAGCTATCTGCCGTGTCTGGCAAAACTAATGGTGATAAGTTGGTTTCAATTAAAAAAATTTTTTATTGCATTGATGGATTTGGGGGAGCCTCAACTCCCTCAAAATTCCCAGGGATCATCAGATCCTCTTTTACATCTGAAATTAGTTTGAATAAGGCTAGGGAAATGGCGATTGGTGAGAAAATTTTGGTAAATGATGATCTAAGAAAAGTAAACAGCCATTCAGATCGGGAGGTGATTGTCAAGGAAATCCCAGTAGATCTTCCCAAATCGGCAATTGAGGCGGTGTTCTCCAGGTTTGGCAAGATTGTTTCAATCAAAGTGCAGCTTATTGGTCTTTGGCAAAAGGCCCTGGTAG
>JAAOMT010000029.1:410352-488797 GCA_016748015.1 Geosiphon pyriformis | reverse complement strand
GGCAAGCTCTCGGTTACTGTTTTGGGGTTGTATGCTGGTGCCTCCTCTGGGGCTAGATTTGGTCAGGCTTCTGAAGTTAACACCCTCATTGCAAAGACAGTCAACTCCAGCAATTTTGTTATCTTGGGTGGGGACCTTAATGAGAATGGATCTGGTAGAAGTGCTAGTTTCAAGTTTTGTTTGAGTTTGGGTTTGGTCAATTCATTTGTTGGTCATCATTTGGCTAATTCTTATACGTGGAGCAATTCGAAAGGGGTTGGGAAAACAATTGATTACATTTTTGTTGGTGGTAATCTGTCTTCTGCTGTTGCTGGTCATCAAGTTGTCTCTGTTTCGGATTTCTTTGACACTGATCACAAGGCAGTTGTGGTTTCAGTTGGTTTGGGTGGACTTCTAGATGTACAATTGAACAGTTTGCGCAAGCAGGCGAATAAGGATCGTTGGAAGTTCAAAATCAGGAATGCTGACTGTGTTGGATGGGCTAAGTTTAAGGATCTTTTGTCAGCTAAACTTTTGTCTTTGGGTGAGGTGTTCTTTGGTGCCGAAATACGTGGTGATATAGATGCTATGTGGGCAGTTCTGGTGGGAGCTGTGGTGGATTCTGCTGATGTGACATTTTCGAGGCATTGGTTTAGTGAATTCAAGTGTTCGAGAAACAAACATTCTTCTAGGTTTTTTGGTCTGGAATTGTTGGTGGCCAAGATTGTCAAGAAATTTTGCTCTGGTGACTTGCTGGGCACTGATCGTCTTGTGAGTAAATGGTCGACTCTGGATGATGCGAAGGCTTATGCTTTCAAGGATTTGGTTGGCTCGGGTGTTAAATCTGATGTTGTTGTTAGGCATTTGTCATTGGTTCATAGAGATTATAGGAGGTCGAAGATGTTTGAATCAAAGTTGGCTGAGGAAGCTTCAGTTAGGAAGGCGATTGAGAAGCACATGGATAATTTTTGTTCGAATAAGGGTAGTATGATCAGGAGTGTATTGGAAAAGCCTTTTCGCAAGGTTGTGTTGGATCACTTGATAGTTGATGATGATCTGGTTTTGTTGCCTGAAGAGGTGAAGTCCAGTGTGGATAGAATAATGGAAGGGTGAATGAGGAAATGCTCCATGCAGTCGGTGCTTCCTGGTCTTTGGGCTCGTTAGTACGCACCTTTGGACTATGTTCGGAATGATGCTTTTTTAGGTGTTATGAGTGCAATCAGTATGGGCGAGTTACTTTCTGTTGTTGGTGGTCTTCCTGATGACAAGGCTGCTGGTTTGTCTGGTGTTCCTAATGAATTATGGAAACACGGTGGTGAGGTAGTTTTGGGGTGCCTGTTGGCGCTGTTTAATAAATGTTTGTCAGGTGGTGTGGTGTCCGTTTGGTGGAAGAGGGCTTGGGTGTCTATGATTCCTAAGCCTTATGACTGGGATAGAGTTCTTACGAACACTCGGCCCATTGCTTTGATTAAGACTGCCAGGAAGATTCTTTCCAAGATTCTGTCTGACCGTATTTTAATGGCTTGTAGCAAGTTCAATGTTCTTCAGGGGGACAACTTTTCGGTGCTGAAGGGTACGTCAACACAATCTCCAGTGTTTGCTGTCAGTTCAGTAATTGAGGATGTTATTGAGAAGAATAGGGAGTTATGGTTGGTCTTGCAAGATATGCGGAAAGCTTATGATTCAGTTGGGTGGCATCATTTAAGAGCTAGTTTGCAGCGTGTCAAGATGTGTGAGAGGTTCATAAGGTTTTTTGGTGATATTCATGAGGATAAGGTTAATAGGGTAATGACTGATTTTGGTTTGTCTGGTGGTTATAAGGTGCATGATAGGCTGGACCAGGGTGAGGTCTTTTTGCCACTTCTTTGGAAGATTTTTTACGATCCGCTTTTGTGTGAGGTTAAAAGGCACGAACAATTGTGTGAGTACCAGATTGATACTAAGTTTGTCTCGAAATCTGGCAGAATTGAGGGCAGTAGTGGTTTAACATCGTATTTTTCGGCTGGTGCGTTTGTTGATGATACAATCTGGGTTGGAAATTGTCAGGCTTCTACTCAATATGCTCTGAACATTGCCAGTAAATTTTTTGTGATCAATGACATTTCTATCAATAGTGAGAAGACGGTGGCTATTCCCATCAATCAGGGCATTAAAGTTGCTTCACTGAATATTTGTGGTCAGCCAATCTCTATTGCCAAGAAAGGGGAAGCACATCGGTATCTGGGTATTTTTCTGTCGACTGAGGGGCTCTCCAAGCCAAGTGTTGCCAAGGCTCATACGGATGTACGTTTCTTCGTCAATGTTGTGCTTAAGAAGGCTATTACAGACAAACAATTCTCATATCTGGTGTCGGCTGTTTTGCAGCCTATTGTTAGCTATTGTACTTAGTTCAGTTTTGTCTCATCTAATGTTTGTCGCAAGTGAGATGTCTTGGTTAGAAAGGGTCTTAGATCCAAGGTCTGTCTCCCCCGTGATTTTCCTGACACTGCTTTGCATCATCCCTCATTGTATGGCCTAAAGTTTTTTGAGCAGGTGCAGTCTGAAGGGAAGGTTGCTGCTTTGATGGCATTCTCTAATGCTTTTGGCATTCTTGGGCATTTGTTTAGACATAGGTTTTTAGACCTACAGGTTCTTGGTTGGGCTCCTTTGGATTCTTTGCAGTTTCCGGTCAGGTTGCATGTTAGTCCGGTGAACAATTTTTTGGCTGGGATGGTGAAAATCTTTCTGGGCAATGAGCTTACTTTGGTGAACAACCTCCCCACTGCATTTCATAGTCCTGGTCAGTTCCCATTGTCCTCTGCTCTTGGAAAGTCTCTGTATTTTGATTCGGTCAAATCTCTTAAACGTTTTGGTGTCGTTTTTGGTGATCGGCTTTTTGATAAGAAAGGTGTTTTGTTGGATTGAAAAACTTTTCGTCATTGGAAGAGGTTGGATCCGCGTGGCCCTGTGCCTTACTGGTTCATGGTTTCTTCTGAGTTTTTGAAAGGTCAGGGTTACTCATTTTCTGGTTCTGTTGGCTCAGCAGAAAAGCTTGGTTTGGACATTTTGAGGTCTGGGGAGTTTTCTGCAGTTAAAGATGGATTGCATGACATTTGGTCAGGCTCTTTTGAAGTTTTTATGGATGGGTCTTTGAGGAATGCAGGCTCTGCTGAGGTCGTCTGTAGTGCTGCTGCGTACTTTCCAGTCTTGGATATGAGTATTGGTGTCGCTGTTCGTGGTCTTTTGTCATCTACTATGGCCGAGTTACAGGCTGTCACTTTGGCTTTGGAGTGTGTTCCTTCTTCAAGTACCGTGGTGTTGCGTCTTGACAGCCAGGCTGCCATTGACGCATGTGTGTCTGAGATGTCTTTGGTTGCTCCTGATTTCTGTAATCCATGCTGGCTGGAAAGACGTCATATTTTCAATTTGGTCAGGGATAAGGATCTTAGTGTGAGTTGGGTTAAGGTGAAAGGACACTCTGGGATTCCTGGTAATGTGAGAGCTGACTTGGCTGCTGGGGCTGCCTCTGGGTTTCCCTTTTCCCTTTATGCCGATGTGCGTGAACATTTTTTGGTTGCTGAGGGTGTTGCTGTTTCTGGTAATGCCCGTCATTTTGTTAGAAATATTTTTCGATCAATTCGTTGTGCTCGTTGGGAAGCTGGGCCTGGTTGTGATGTAGTTCCGGATGCGATGATTGGTTGCATAGACTGGATTGTTATGGCAAAGGTGTGGCATCCTGATTCTCATATGCTTGTTGGGTTTACTAGCCGCACATCCTCATCGCTTCACACTTATGTTATGAAGGCTGTGCACAGGAGGTTGCCGGTGGCCATTAGGAAGAGGTTGTATGATAAATGCTACCCTAGTGTGTTGTGTTTGTTTTACGGTGAGGTAGAGTTCTCTGACCACGTTTTTACTTGTGTTCATGAGTTTGGCATTTGTGGTGAGATTTTGGCAGAGGCTTCTGCTCGTTAGTCAGCTTTGGCTGGTGGTTTCTCTGCTTCTGCTGTGTTGCGGGTTTTGTCTCAATGTTCTATTGATGTTGGGCTGTACACTTTGGTGTGCAAAGAGTTTGTGCTGGAGGAGTGGTATAAGAAGGCTTGCGATGTTTTTGAGGATAGAAAGGTGGCCACTGCTAGGATTGTTGATTATGTCAGGTTTGTTGTTGGTCTACATCATGCTAAGGTATGGTTGGCTAGAGCCAGCCACCGGGTGGTGATGGAGAAGGCTGGTCTGGTCTGTGATGTTGGTGTTGTTTCTGGGCTCCCTTGTGGTGTGTCTTCGGTTTTGTCTGACAGTGTTGTAAGATTGCTTGGTTTGGCCAATTCCTTTGCTGTTAGCTTTGGTCATCGGAAGCCTTTTTGTTTCTTTTCTGGCCTGGGTGGCAGTGTGTGGGTAGTTATAGATGTGTAGTATTGCCTTGTCTGGCCTGAATGGCTAGCCACATGTAGAAAGTGCATGAGTCACGTTTAGTTTGAGCCTCTTAGTTTGGTTCTATGTACTAGATAGCGATTGGGCTACACTCGTTAAATGCGTTAAATAAAATAAATTAGTATTAAAATTTATCTGTTAATATTTTTTTGTATATATTAAATATTTATATTTATTATTTACAATTTTAAAAAAACTTTAATAATATTTTAAACAAAGTAAAAATATTATAGAAAAATTAAACTTTAAAATAAAATAATAAATACTAAAAAAACATATTAAGTTATTATTATTATTTAATACAAATATTAATATTAACTAAATGCAATTAAAGTTTTAATAATTTTTAAAAAAACAATAAATATTTAAAAAACAAATATAATAATATAATAATATAATTATATTGTGTTTGAATTTTTTTAAGTTGGTTTTTACTATTTTAAAATTAATTTTAAATATATTTAAGTTATAATATTAAAATAAATTTTTGTTAATATTAAAACATATTTTTTTTATTTGATGTTTTTATTAATTTACAATATAAAATATTTAAACTTAATAATTTTTTATAATTGTTTTATAGTAAATTAATAAAAAAAAACATTAAAAACCAATAAAAACAATTTTATTATTTGCAAACAATATTTATTTATAGTATTTTTAAAAATATTATTTTTATAGTTTTATTTATTAATTAATTTATTTTTCAAATTTTTATTTTAAACAATTTTTAATTAAATTACAAACTATTTTTATGTTGTTAATTATATTGTTAAAAAATTTTATTACTAAAAATTTTAGTTGTTTTTTTAATATTATTAATATTAAATTTATTGTTAATACTTTTGTTAATAAAAATTATTAAATTTTTAATATATTATTTATTTTCAAAGTATTTTTTATATTTTAGATCTGTATAATATTAAATTTAATTATTTTTAATTTAATATCTTAATTTTTATATGGCTGTTAAGTATATAAATAAATTCATAGCAAATTTATGCTTTTATTACATAAAATTTTTATATTATTATCTACTTATTATAATTAATAAATATTTGTATAATAAAAAAATCAAAATTTTTAACCACTTTTTTTCTTATATAATAGATTTTAATGTTTATAAAAAATTATTAACATTATTTGCTGTCAAGTAAAAATTTATGTTAAATTTAAACTTATTATTATTTTGTGTTTTATAATTACTTTTTTTCTGTATATTTAATAAAATACTATATATTACTATATATAAAGATTTTGTTTTTAAAAAATAGTTTTTATAAAATTATGTTAATTTATAAAAATATTAGATTAATTGTTAAAAAATTAGTTAATTTTGTGTATAGATTAGAAGTAGTTTATTAAAAAAAATTTAAATTAATTTTAAAAGAATAGTTTAATTTTTGTAATAATTTTATGCTTTTTATTGTTTATAGTTTTTTTTATTTTTTAATAATATAGTAAAATTGCTTGATATTATTAAGATATTTAATATTTGTTTTAATATATGTAAATTATGTTGTTACTTATAAAAAAAGCATACAAAAAAAAATAGTAGGAAAAACACATAGACCAATAAGAGAATAGTAGCTAAACACATGAGCACATTGTTTGAAAAATTATAACACATTACTCGAAAATATGAGTGATTTCATAGAACCCAAATTATGTATATATAATAAGAATATTAGAAGCAGAAAAAATAGAATCTCCAGCTAGAATTAATACCAAAATTTCTTAATTAAAACATATTAGCTAAAATCATCAATATTGATAAATAATTATTTACTATTCAAATTACTCTTTACACTATCAACTCTTTATATTAATAGTATTCAATACTTAATTACACTGGAACAATAGCTCTTGATTACAGCTATTAACGGAATACTAATTCTTTTTTGTCTTGGCTTATTTCTTTATTTTCTTTTTTTTTTTTCTTTTTTTTTGTTATTTATTAATTGATTAAAAGAATTAATGTATGGACTAATATTAAGATAAAACATTGGTAAAAGACCCAGAAATAAGAGTAGACACTCAAATTTAAGAATAGCTTACCAAAAAATTGCCAGCTATCATGCCAAGAAAAAATTGATGGAATTGCAATTCTGAAAAGCAATAGACAACAAAGCATACCAACTTAAGAGTTGAAGAAACTAGAAACATCACACTAAAATATCAATATTGACTCTCTATTTATTATACAAAGAACTCAACTAAAACCTTCAGATACAAAAATCTTTAGATATTACCAACTATTTCAGCTATTAAGCACCAAATTATGGATTTGTTATTTGATTTAAGACCCCAAGTAATTATCTGTAACAATGTGTATTTTTTTTTAATATTAATCATAATGTTTTTATTAAAATAAATTTATAATGTTGTTTAATTAACTTAAATAGTTAATTATATATAGAAATACATAATTTGTATCTAATTTATGCTATTTAATTTAATATAATATATTAGACAACAATTAAGTTTTTATTTATTTATTTATTAATATTAACAAGTGAAATCCAAACACTGGCTAGCACTATATATCATGTAAATAATTTAAACTAGGTGTGAATCATGCACTTTCTATATGTGACCAGCCACTTGGGCCAATTAGGATAACACTAAGCATTTATATGAACAGAAACCATGTTACCTATACCTAAAAAAAATAAGCAGGGCTTACGAAACCCAAAACTGACACCAATTGTCTCGGCAATGCCCAATAACTCAACAATACCAGCAGAAAACACCAAAAGAAGCCCAAAAATTGAAAGAGGAACAGACCCATTACATGGAATAAGCCTATTCTTCTCCATAAACACATGGTGTTTGGCATAAACCAACCAAATGTTCTTCCAAAATACAAAACTAAACTCATACACAAAGGCTATAATATTTTGACCCACTATCTTGGAGTCTTTAAAAATGGAAACAGATTCATAAAACCAATCTCTGAAAACAAAATCCTTACATAGTGCAGTATTAACCAAAATGTCAGAGACACAAATAAACAACAGCTATAAGATACCCAAGGAAAAGTGAGTCAAACCAGAGCATACTTCCCAAGCAGATGCATAAATGTCCAACAACTGAGCATGATCAGCAGCATCAAATGAACAAAAAAATGCGTGGTTTAATATTTTGACATTATCACAGAACAGACATATTACACTAGGGTAACATTTATTATAAAGCCACTTATGCACAGCAACAAGAAGCCAATGATGCAATGTCTTCATAAAATATGTCCAAAAGCCAGCAGCCATGTGAGAATCCAGATGCCAAACCAAAAATGACTTAAGCCAGTCAATATTTGCATGCAGACAGTCTGCTACCACTTGGGAATTGGAACCAACTTCCTATTATACACAATAAACAGACTGAAAAACTTCTTGAACAAAATACCTAGAATTACCAGAAACAGCTGTACCATCAGTTCTAAGATAGTGTTCATTAACTAAGTAAGACAGATACCAACTAGAGAGGACAGCAGCTCTGGCCAACTTATTAACTTGCTTATTACCTAAAACTCCTGAGTGACCTTTAACTTTATGCCAATGAATATTCAAATTTTTACAACAAATAACACCAGCAATGTGGTGGCATTTAATCCAACATTAATTCCTAAAATCTGGGTGAGCCAATTTTAACTCCAACTTGTATGCATCTAAAGCAGCTTGACTGTTCAAGAACAAGTCGACTGATTGAAAAGAAAGAACACACTCAAGAGCCAGAGCAATGGCCTGCAATTCTATTATGGTAGAAGACATCAAACCAGACACTTCCACACCCAAACCCATACTTATGTCCTCAAAGAAAACAGCAGCTCCAGTTTTTATATTAAGAGTCTCTAAACCACTCAATAACCTATCCATATAGACAGAAATATAATCAACATCAGCACACAACAAATTATCACTAATGACACCAAAATCATGAGACTGAAGAACATCCAAAGAGCCACAATTGTCTGAGAGCAAGGAACAAATAGACAGGGAAGATGCACCACCAAGAAACTAAACAGAAAGTTCAAACCAGGTAGAAACTGAACCACATGAGTCCAACTGCTTCCAATGTTTGAAGGTTTTTCAATTGAAAATAGTCCCACTCCGGTCACATAGTTGGTCTACAAAAGCAATTCTATAATACTAAAATGAAGAAACATACCTAAAATAATTTGATTCACTAAGAACAAGAAACATCAGGGTTCCACTATGATGACAAAAAGCATTGGCCAGAGAGCCACCCAAAAACAAATTATCTCTAAAGAAAATATGTATCATACCCACCAAAAAATTATTTAAAGGGTTGATCTTAACATGAATTGAATATTGCAAAGGGTGAAGTGAATGCCAACAGAAAACCTAAAGATCATGTGACCAGTAAAAAAACAGTCTACCCAAAATTCCAATAGAGTTTATAAAAGAAATGACTGAACCCACTTTGCTTTCAGCCTAAATCTGCTCAAAAGTCTTTAAATCATACAGAAAAAGATGATGAATAGCATCATTGGGGAAATTGTGTGGCAAACCAGACTTAGACTTCAAGTCTTTACAAATCAAAGTGTCCCATTTTTTGCACACACTGGTAGGAACAAAACTGAATTGCATTTTATAGCTAATAATAGGATATAGGACCACTAAAACCAAATAAAAAAACTGCTTATCAGAAACTGCCTTTCTTAGGACTAAGTTAGCAAAAAACCAGACATCAGAATTTGTTTTAGCCAAGCTAGGCTTTGAAAAACCCTCAGTAGACAAAAAGATTCCTAGATAGCAATACAATTTCCCTTTTTTGGCAACAGAAATAGGTGACCTGCTAATCAACAAAGAGGAATTCATAACTTTGCAGTTGATAAGAATGGCCACAGTTTTGTCATTATTAATTGAAATGTCATTTATGTCAAAAAATTCACTAGCAATATTAAGAATGTGCTGTGTAGTACTTTGACTGCTGTCAACCCATATAGTATTATCAACAAAAGCACCTATGGCAAAAAAAAAAGAGACCAGCCCAAGATTTGGCACAACTACATCCAGAAATGAAGTAAGAATTCAACCTATACCCATATCTACTTGCTTGTTTCTTGACCTTACATAGAAGAGGATCATAAAATATGTGCCAAAGGAGCAATGAGAACACCTCTCTTTAATCTAAGCCATTATGTATTCTATACCCATCTGACAAACCAAAATCAGTCATAACCCTATTAACATGACCATTATGAATACTATTGTTATCTAAGTAGAAAAACCAAAAAGCTATGGGAAAACATGACAAAAAAATGTGACAAGAAAAATGCAATACAACTCGAGATAACATAGGACAAACACAAGCAATAACTAGCAATAATGAGCAATAGCTAGTAATAACAAGCAATAGCTAGCAATAATAAACAATAGCTAGCAATAATGAGCAATAGCTAGCAATAACAAACAATAGCTAACAATAGTGAAACAATTGAAAGCAATTCTATAAAACCAAAAGAATGTATAAAAACAAGTAGCTGTAGAAGTTAAAAAGACATCCAGAAAGAAAATTAGACTTTCAGAAGTCAATTAGACTCTTAGAGTCAATTAGACTTTCAGAAGTCAATTAGACTCTTAGAGTCAATTAGACTTATAGGCCATAATTATTAAATACTCCTCCTTTCAAAGATAGTTGCTATCAACTAAAATAGAATTATATTAATAAAATATCTCTTTAATTCTTCAAATTCATGTTATTATCTACTACTTAATCTGCTGGCATAATAGTTCTTGATCACAGCTATTAACAGAATACTTATTTCTTATTTTATTTTTTTTATTTTTTTATTTTTATTTTTTTTATTTTTTTTATTTTTTTTTATTTTCTTTTGTTATTTACTAAATTGATTAAAAGGATTAAGCACTAAGTTATTGATATCATAGATAGCCTGGTAAAAAACCTCAAAGAAAAGGTATAAAAATTGAGAATTTAAGAATAACTTATCAGAAAAGCATCTCTGTTAAGATTACCAGCCACCATGCTGAGAAAAAAATTCAATGGAATTGTAATTTTGGAAGACTACTGGGAAGACAATAATTGAATTTCTGTTCATTATACAAAAAACTCAACCAAAATCTTCAGATTTATAAACACTTTCAGAAATTAATATTATTATATCAATTGAACACCAAGTTATGAGTTTGTTATTTGCTTTGAGACCCCAAATAATTATCTATAACACCATCAAAAAATTTAATGAATCTGCTGCATATTTTTATTCTAACCAAACTGTTCCAGAGATGTTTCCACCCAACAGAATCATAAGTTTTCCACATGTTCTACAAGACTAACCAGAGTTCACAATTCTTTTTCAAAGCGTTTTCAATGACTAAACCAATGGCAAAAATAGGAGACTGCATTGTTATATCTCTTAGAATTAAGAAATTGTCTCCATGTAAAACATCATAAGTGTTACATGCTAATAAGATCCTATTTGAGAGAATCTTGGAAAGGATCTTGTGAATAGTTTCAAGCAAGGTGATGGATTGGGTGTTTATAAGAACTCTCTCCCATTCATATGGCTTGGAAATTATTAAGACCCAAGCTTCTTTTTAGGCACTGGGTACTAACTCACAGATCAAACAAAAATTCAAAAGCACCAAAAACATATTCAAGACTGACTTGTCACAATGTTTTCAAAGCTTATTTGAAATTCCAGAAAGACCAGCAGCTTTGTCTTCAGGCAGATTAGAAACCATGCCAAGCAATTTGTCAAAGGCAACTGAACACATTATATTCAAAAAGACATCATTGAACACATACTCTAAAGGCCAGTATTGTTATGACCAATTTTCTGAGACATCAGACACCATCCTGTGCTTTCTGGTCCAACCTTCCATGATTCTATCTACTTCAAATTTAACTAAACTGGGCTCCAATACCAACTCATCTTCCACAACCAAATAATCCAATACCACTTTGCGAAAAGAATGCTCTAAAACACTTCTGATGATGTGTCCCTTGTCTGATTTAAAACTATCTATTCTCTTATTAACAGCTGCCTTCATGTGTGATTCCTCAGTGCACTTGAATTCCAGCAACTTAGAAGGGTGGTAAGATTTTCTTACCTTAGCCAGAACTGAACAAATTATGTTAAAATTAAAACCTGGAAAAAATAAAGATTTCACTACCAATGTACTAGCATCATTAAACTCAACTCATGTATCTAACAATAATGCAAATTCTACACTAGAAACCAAATGGAAGGCCCTGACCAGCTTAAATACCAACAACTCCAGCTTATAAAATCTAGAAAACTCTTTGGTAAAAACTTTATCATAACTCTTAAACCATTTTTTTTGAATGTTCCATTTGCTAAAAGAGACATTATCTTGTAAACAACATCCCACATAGCATCCAAATCTAAAGATACCATAGAGGCAGCAAATTCACTTGAGAACATCACAGCATTGGCTGATATAGCACCCTTAAAATTTTTTTATTCCTTTTCTCCAGCATGTTTGAAATCGAATTTCCAACAATCTTTATTCACCTGTTTGCAAAGAGAGTTTAAATTTGTATTCAAAAGCCCACCCAAATCTATGGACACAGAAACAGCCTGGTGATCTGTGTCAAAATGCTCATTAACCCCAAAAATGTCACAATATACTATCATGTTGGCCAGATTCAGAGAAACCAACACATAATCAATTATTTTCATGATGCCTTTAGAGTTTTTCCAAGTAGGTTTTTTCAATATTGTGCTTCCAGCCAAAAAATTAACCAGATTCAGATCAAGACACCTTTTGAAACTTGCACTCCTATATGAACTGTTTTTATTGAAATCTCCATTAAGAATGACAAAAGAAGATTCATTAACAGTCTTTGTAATAAAAAAGTTGATTTCACTGGCTTGAGAGAACCAAACCACTGAAAAAGCACCAGCATACAGCCCCAAAATAGACATGGACAGTTTATTCTTGAAGAGCAGCTTAACAAACAAAAGCCAACCAGGTATCTCAGAAACTTTGCATGTATGTTGTACCAGAGAAATGTTTATGATAATCGCAACACCAGAGCCCATATGACTAGAATCCAAATTAGAAGTAAAAACTTGGAGACTATTAAATTTATTTATGATCTATAGACAGATCTTATCTTTCAACTTAGTTTTAGTAACAATAGAAATCAAATTGTTTATATCTTTATGCCAACTAATAATGTCATCCTGTTTTATAGGATTGTTTATTTCTTTAATGTTATAGGTAGCAACTTTCCAAATTAAATCATTCATTAAGAAGGAGATTGGAAAACTGAACCTGCTCCTAGACTATCTACTTTGGCCAAAAAACCCAGAACTATTTCTATCAGACATTTTATGCTGTTTTTCAGCTTTGACACCAAAGACATATTGAATGACACCACTTTCACAACAGTCTCATTACTAGCAGATGCATCCAAATTCTTATTCATCACTACATCCGCCCCTTGATCTTGTAATGAAAGGGATCACCAATGGCTGACATCCAGGGCTAGACTGGAAAACTATTGGCCCAAGTGTATCCAATCTCTTAGCCAGCTTACTAACCTGCTTTGTAAAACTGGCGAGACTGCACTTAAAAGTGGCAAACTTATCATTAACTTCTATTATAACCAATAGGAACAGCTTTATCTCCAAAAAGGAGCCATTAAGTTTTATTTATAAAATAAATAAAAATAAAAATAAAATAATAATATATATTAATTAAAAATTATTTTTTTAAGAAATTTAGTTAATAAATAATAATTTTATTTAATAAATAGCACAAATAAGTTTTTTAATACTTTAGATTATAATAATTTAGTTTTTAATATTTTTTTTGTTTTTTTGATTAAAAATTTCTTTAAATATTTATTTAAAAGTAAAAACTAAAAAATAATTAAAATAAAAGATTAAAAACTGGAAAAATTATTTTTTTTAATATTAAAACTACTATATATATATATATATTTATAGTTTTATAAAAAAATATATTATAATACTTTTTTTTGATATTTTAATCTAATATTTATAGCTAATTTTAATTATGTTTATTGTTATTGTAAAATAATATTTGTTATTATATTATTTTAAAATTATTATTATGTTATATTATAATTAGATAATTTATATTATTTTATAAATTTTTGCTAAATTTTTGAACTATAATATTACTAATAATTTAATTTTTATATAATATTATATATTTTTTTAAATTAAATTTTTTAATATATTAAATTGTTAATAGTTATAATATTAGATTTTATAAAATATTTTTACAAATATTAAATAAATTATAAAGTTTTAAAATTGATTTAATTTTATAATAAGTATTGATTAATTTAATTACTATTTTAAATTTATTGTATATTGGTTTTTATATAAATTTAAAAATAATATTTGTTGTTTATAGGAATTTAATAAACCAAATCAAATCAAATTTTAAATATTATTTAAGTTTAATTCAAATTATGAATTAAACTTAAATTAAATAAAATTTTTAAAGTAGATTTAATTTAAGTTTAAAATTGAATTTTTTTGACAAGTTTAAGTTTAATTCAAATTTGTTTAAAGTTTACAAACTTGTTTAAGTTTAATAGAATTAAAAATATATATATTTTGTATTATTTATTTATTAATTATTATTTTGTTTAATTATTATAATTAATTAAAAAAATATATAAAAATATATTTATATAATAGCTTTATTTTTCAATTTATTTTAATAAATTTATTATTTGTTATTAAAAATTTAAAATAACAAAATTTAATAATTTAAATAGTTTAAATATTAATATTTTTAATAAACATAATTTTTAAAATAAAATATAAAACTATTTTAATAAGTTTAAGTAAACAAAAAAAACAATTAAATAAACAGTTTAAAATATGTGTATAAATTATTTTTTTGTAAAATTATAAATATTATTAAATTTTTATAGTACTATTTAAAAACTTTTTATTAAACAATATATATTATAATAAAAAATATTATAAAAAAAGACAAAATATATAAAAAAATTACAAATCAATTAAAAAAATATTTTAACAAGTAAAATTGCTATTTTTTTATAATTTTTTAGTTAAAATAACTAAAAAACTATAAATTAAAATAATAATACAAAAACTTTTTCTCTTGTCAATCCCCTAACTATAACAAAAGCTGAAGATTTGCCAAGAATATAGCTTTTTTTTCTCCTTTTACACTTTGTTTTCATTAGTTATTTTTTTTCAAACACTTATTTTTATCACAATAGAACTAGTAAACATGTCTGTTGGTAGTTTGAGTTTTGGTTCAACTGGTTTGGGGACCTGTTTGAATACCAAAAAAAAATGTGTAAATAATATTTACTCCCATAGTATATCTTACAAAAAACCAAAAAAGCCTGTAGCTGATAGTATAATTGATTTATCAACTGGTCTTCTAAGCTTGAAGAATGTTGGTAGCATCAATGTCAAATCTGTGGTGTTTTGGAGTAGTAAAGTTAGCAGTATTATAAGTAATATTAGTAATTTGTTAAATATTGAAAATATGAAAAATACAGTTGTTGAGAAAATGAGCTATGCAAATTTGGATGCATCAACAAATGATAATAATATGAATGAAATCATGCCAAGAAAAACTTGTACTCAAATATATGTGCTAAGTCATTTTCTGAAAACATTTTTGTTTGACAATATAAGTGATAATAACAACATTCTGGCTCTCCTATCTCCTAAGTTTATTGGCTTCAATTAGCTATTATTGGTCAGATTACATGTTCTAAAAAAATGAAACTTTGAGCCAGTTAAATTCTTCACATTAAATATTGAGCTATCTGTTGTATCAAACAAAACTAATATTAATAAATTGATTGCTATTAAAAAAATTTTCTATCAAATTGATGGTTTTGAAGGAGTTTTCACTCCTTCAAAATTTCCTGGGCTAATCAGATTCTTTTTTACTTTAGAGTTAAGTTTGCAAAAGGCTAGAGAGTTGGCTATCATTGTCAAAATCTTAGTTAATAATAATGTTAGGAAACCAAACAGCTAATTGGATCAGAAAGTGATTATCAAGAAAATTCCAGTAAATCTTCCCAAATTAACAATAGAATTAGTGTTTTCTAAATTTGGTAAGATGATTTTAATCAAGATGCAATTGATTGGGCTTTGACAAAAAGCCTTAATTAAGTTTGAATTAGCAAATATGGCTAGTTCAGTTGCTTTCAAATAGTTAGTTTTTATGAAAAAAGATTCAGTATATATGGCTTTGGCCATTAATAACAAAGAATCATGGATAACAAAAAATTAGCACCAGACTTTATTGTATATTTTGCTGATGGACACCACTACTTATAATTTATTGGATTTGCTAAAATCATATAGTAAAAAAACTTGTTTTATTGGTTATAATCTTAGTTTATATGTTCATGATAGGTGTATGGTAGTTTGTTTTGATAATAAGACATCCAAATTGGCTACTATTAGCTCTATTTCAGTTTTTAAAGATATAAAATTGTGCTAAACTGGTCTTTTTTTAGCTTGCTGTACATAATGCAAACAATTTGGTTACATTTTGAATGATTGTTCAAAAATAAAATTTCTGTTTTGATTTTAGAGTTTTATGCTGATGCTTTCTTGGCTGTTCATTTTTCTTAGGCTAGTAAAATCAACTCTCTGATTGCCAAGACTGTAAACAAGTTTTCTTTTATTGTCTTGGATGACAACTTTAATAAAGATAGTTCTCATAGATGTTGTTACTAGAGGTTTTTGGTTTCTTTTCTTGAATGTTGTTAATGTTGATTTGCTGTGAATTCATGTTTTTAGGAAGTAGTTGGACCTCCAGTAACTGAATTTATCTTCAAATTATCTCTTATAATTTGAATTGCTGGGCTTATAAGTAGAATGGCCAATTTTTTGTCAGTTACTTTATGTAGTTACATTGTAGTAAATGTCAACTCTTTTCCAGAAATTACTTGTCTGGAAGCTCACTAAAAATGTGTAGTTACTTTGCTGTAAAAGTCAACTCTTCTACAGGAATCTTGTCTATAGACTACCTTAATGATTATGATAAAAAAAATAAAAAAAATAAAAAAAATGTAAAAAAATAGGATTTTATTAAGGGAAACGTTTTCTATTCAGGCCTGAAATCACTAACAGTTTACTGAAATTGGTAGCTAATTAATTTCGAAATGTTAGTTGTGTTTGAGAGAATTTCAAGTGTAATATTTTAAGAATTTGGTTTTCGAATATTTAATTTTTATTTGAATGTACAAAAGGTAATTTGTTCTAATTAAGATATCTAAAGTGAGATACTATGTTAAGATACTATGAGAAGATACATTTTCTTGAAGAGAAAAGCTCTTCTTTTATACAATTTGTTATAATACTAGTCTTTGAACTTGCACTTTTTTTTTTGCTACAATTTTGGTAAACTAAAAATATATTTCGGCAAACTACAAGTTATTTTACTGAACTATTGATTATTTCGGCGAATTTTTATTAATTTCGGCGAATTTTGACTATGTTAAATGGTTCAGGATATTGTGTAATTTGATCATCTTAATTTCTATGATACAAATCGGATTATTGATTGAGTAATAATATTTAATAATTTGATTAAATAATAAGTGATATTCGAGATAATAATAATATATGCTAATTAATAATAGGAATTATAAAGGTAATTTCATGCTAATTAATAACTAAAATTCTACTGGTAACAATATGTTAGTTTCAAAAAGTGACTTGATTTAGGTCTGGTTAATTTTTTGGGTAAAAGTTCATTTGCAAAAATGCTAATATAGACTAATTCTTGGGGTGTTACAAAAACAATTGATTATATATTTGTTTCTTTAAACTTGGTCAATACAGTAATAGATCATGATATAATTGATGTTAGAGAATATTTTAACACTAATTACCAGGCTGTTTCTGTTTCTGTAAATTTGAAAAATTTGTTAAATGTGCAATTGAACTTTATGCACAAGCAGACAAATAAAAATCATTAAAAGTTTGATGTTAAAAATGCTAATAAGATGAAATGGAATAATTTTAAAAATATTACAGCAGTCAATACCATAATATTTTTTGATAATTTTGCTATATCTAAGAAATTCTCGAATTTAGATACAATATAAGATATTGTTCACAAAATTGTGATTTTTTCAGTTAATGAAACATTCAAAAAAAAGTGGTTCAAGAGCTTTGATAGTGTTTTTACTAATGAGTTTTCTAGGTTTCATAAACTAGAAATTTTGGTTTCAAAGATTGTTAAGACTTTTTATAAGGAGAGTGTAAACAGGTTTGTTTCTCTAATAAAGCATTAGAACTCTTTAAATAGTGACAAGACTTCTATTATTCAGGTTTTAATAGACTTTGGTATAAGTTTTGATCATGTACATTTTGCTTTTTTTCGCATAAGAAAGTTTTATTATGCCTCCAAACTTGCTGAATTATTGAGAGCTGAGGGGTCAGGTATTAGATCTGCTATTGAAAAACAGATAGAAAGTTTTGCTGTTCATAAAGGTCACACAATTAGAAGTGTGTTAAAATGTTTTTTTTGTAAGGTGGTATTAGATCATTTAGTTTCTGATGGTGAATTGGTTTTGAATTCTGTTGAGGTTAAATTCAAGATTGATGTAATTATAAAAAAATAAACTAGAAAAAAAATCATATTGGATAGTGTTTCCAATTTGTGGTATTGTCAATATTTGCTATTGTTTCATGTTAATAATAATGCCTTTTCCAAAATCATGATTTTTGTTTGTTTTAACAACTTAATGTGTGTGATCAAGAATTTACCTGATGAGAAGACTGCTGGCTTGTTTAGTATTATGAATAAGCTTTAGAAGCATAGTAATAATTTAGTACTTATTATGCTTTTAAATATTTTGAATTTTGTTTGGTGTGTAAATTTGTTTCTCAATCATGAAAAGAAACTTAAATGTTAATAATTTCTAAACCATATAAATGGGAGAATGTTTTAACTAATACTAGACCTATCATATTGATTGAGACTGCTCTTAAGATTCTTTCCAAATTGTTGTCCAACAGAATTTTTTTGGTCTGTAGTAAATTTAATGTTTTCTGTAGTAACAATTTCTTTGTGCTAAAAAGAACTATAACCCAGTTTCCTATTTTTGCTGTTGGTTTGGTGGTATTACAGGTGATTCTTTAGGGTGTTGAGTGAATAACAAAACCCGTAACTTGGTGCTTAAGGTGATTGGTGACGATAATAATTTGAAGGTATTTTATCTGAAGGTTTTCCAATTGAGTTCTTTGTATAATGGACAGAGATTCAATGGTAACAGTTTATTAGTAGTTTCCTAAAACCGTAGTTTTGTCAATGGCTTGCTCAGCTTGATGGTTGATGATTTTCCTGGTATGATATCCTTCATAAGTGTATACCAGTATGGTTTCCTGACATTAGTTCCTCCATAAGTCCTCTAAGAGTAAGTATTGTTTTAAGCAAGTTTATTCCTTCATAAGTCCTCTAAGAGTAAGTATTTTTAAGTAAGTTTTATTCCTTTGTAAGTCCTCCAAGAGTAAATCCTTTAATCAAGTTAGTAAACAACAAAGAAAATAAAGAAAGATAAAAGAGAAAATAAGAAATAAGCTAAGGCAATTTGCAAGTTAGTATCCCATTAATAGCCGTGATCAAGAGATATTGTTCCAGTATGGTTAAGTATCAATTACTATCAACATAAAGTGTTGATAGTGGAGAATGAATTTGATATAGTGAATAATTATTTATTTGAGGATTGTAGTAACTAAGCTAAGGATTCTTGGTGTTGATTCTGTCTTTTCTGTTTCTAATGCTACTACTATATATACATATTTGAGATTCCTCAATTCCTCAATTTCTTGCGACAGGAATTCTGGAATTTCTGAAATTCTGCGATTCCTAATGAGAGAAATCCTGGAATTCTGGAATCCTGCAATTCCTTGTCAGAGAATTCTGAAATTCCTGGAATTCTGCAATTCCTTTAAGAGAAATCTTGAAATTCCACATTTACTATGTCTACATCTGATTGGCTAATATCTACTGACTAATAATACTATATTTCCTATATTTTATGAGTAATATTATTCTCTCCTTTTAATATTGAGCTTTGTCAAAATATAACTTCTTTAATTCCCCTTCTTGAATTATTTCCTGAACTTCTTTTTTGAGTATTATTTGTGTTATTTTAGTTTGTAGTTTTTCAAATTGGGCATTGGTTATTTTTTCCAATTGATTACTTGTAACTGTATTCATTGCTGTGTTGAGTAAGATTTCTGGTTAGTCTTGAAATTCTATATATAGCCAGTAAATAGCTCGAGCTTGTGTGGTTAGATTGTTCTTTTCCACAAATTGTTCTAGTTGTCCCAATATTGTTGTGTTAAATAACTGTTTTGTTTTGTTGGTGTACAAATTCTGGATATTTACATGTTGTCCCAAGTGGAAATAACAATAATTTTTCGGAAATTGTTGTGTCTACCAAGTCTAAGTTTCTCTGGTAAGTTCTGGGTGTAATCCAACTATTTGTTGTTCTTTTATGGCCAATTTTATCTTGGTTATAATCTTGTCAACAACATTTTCAAGTCTTTTCTGTGCTTTATTTTGTGGTATCTTTGCCGTATTTTTGTAACGAATGGTTTGTTGATTGATTGTAATTTCTATTTCCTGGTGTTGGATTAATTGAAAAATTTGTTGGACTAGTAAATAGATATTGTCTGTAATTTTCATTTTTCTGATCTCTTCTGTTATGTCAATCATGTTTTTATATATTCTTTTGTCGATCAATTGGACATGTTGTTGTTAATGATAATGATTGGTTCCAAATCTCGTGGAATCTCATCTGGTTAGACTAGTATTCTCTGTACTCCTAATTGTGGAATATTACTGGTGGATGATGATGCTATATGGTGGTATGGTTTCAGTCGATCTTCATGTGCTGCTTTGATCAAGATTTTGTTATTCAATCTTAATTTGTAAGCTCCATTTTCTAGAATTTTTTCTATGTGAAATGGTCCATCACATTTGGGGTCAAATTTTTCACTCCATTGTTTTTCCACTTTGGTACGATGTAATAGTACTTTGTCTTCAATCCTGAATTCAACTGGTTTATCTAGTAGTTGATTATTATGTCTTTCTTTTTGTTTTTCTTGTGATCTTTGTATGTTATCAACTGCTCTTCATCATTTGTTTTCTAATGTTTCTATTAAGTCATATGTTCTTCTCAACAATGTGTTTTTGAAATTTTCTTCTGTTATTGGTTTGGTTGGGTATGTGCTGACTTCTATTTCTACTGGTAGTATTGTTGTTCTATCATATACTAATTCAAATAGTGTTGCTTGTGTAGTATCTTGTTTTATTGTCTAATAAGCAAATAGTACTGATGATATCAACAAATCCCAATCATTCTGATTTTCTTGGCTGAGTTTAGCTATTGCTTTACACAATGTTCTGTTGAATCTTTCGACTAATCCATTGGTTTGTGGATGGTATGGTGATGATAGTGGTCTCTTAATTCCGAATCTTTGGCTCAATTCTGTTAATGTTCTGTTCACAAAATGAGTTCCTTGGTCTGATAATAATTCCTTTGGACATCCATGTTGACAAATTAAATCTTAATGAACAAATTTGGCAATGGATTCTGCATCTGCTCTTTGAATTGGTTTCATCTCTGACCATTTAGTAAAATAGTCTATGACTACTGCTATGTACCTGTTTCCTCCACTGGTAATTGTTAATAGTCTGACTAAATTAATTCCAATACAATCAAATGGTTGTCTCACTTTGATTGGTCTTAATGGTTCACTGGGTTTCATATCTTCTCTTCGCTGACAAGCATCACAATTTTGAACATATTGGATGATATTTGGATACATTGATGGCCAATAGTATCTTTTTCTGGTTCTTTCTATGGTTGCTTCTTTGTGAAAGTGTTCTGCTGTTGGATTTGAGTGCATGTTGAAAAATATTGTCTCTTTTTCTGGCTCTGTAATTACTCTGGTTGGTTGTTTTAGATCTCTTCTATTTTTCTGATAAAGTATATTTTGGTGAGTGATAAAATATTTTGATTGTTGTTTAATACTCTTTTGTTCTGTTTGAGATAAATTCTCCTTGAACTGTTGAGTGTTTATATAATATTGCAGTTGTTGATATTTTTGTATGTTCATCTTTTGTTATATTTTTCATTTGTATTGTTCTGGTTTTGTTATATTTTTGGGTTAAAATGTTCTTAAATTTGTCTCATTTGCAACAAACTGTCAGTATTTTTGTTGTCTTTTCCCTTTTTATAATGTATAGTATAATTATATGGTGTGAGTGCCATTTTCCATCTTAACTGTCTTCCATCTCCAAATTCTTGTTTTTGAAGTAATGTTAGTTCTTTGTGATTTGTGTATACTTCAAACTTCTGGCTCAAGTATTCTTTCTATTTCATGACTGCTCAGTATATTGCTAAGTGTTCTTGCTCTGGTGTTCCATAGTTCTTTTTGGCTGGTGTTAAATCTCTGCTGGCATATGCTACTAGATGTTCTCTGTTGTTTGATCCTCTCTGAGATAATATTGCTCCCAATGCTTGGCCAGATGCATTGGTAGTAATGATGAATGGTTTGCTGTGATCTGGATAGATCAGTACTGGAGCTTGAATGAGCTTTCTTTTCAGAATATTAAAAGCTTCTTGTTGACTTTTTGTTTATTCATATTTTGTATTTTTGGTTTGTAGTTGGTTGAGTGGCTGCGCTATCTTGGAAAAGTTCTTGATAAAATATCAATAGTAGCTGGTGAATCTCAAGAATAATTTTAGTTCTGTCATATTAGTTGGCACTGGAAAGTTCTTTACTATCTCTATTTTCTCTGGATCTGTTTTGATGCCATCTTTGCTAACTATGTATCCCAAGAATTTTAGTTCTGTCTTGCCAAAAAAGCACTTTGTTGCATTTAATTTTAGTTCTGCTCTTCTTAGTCTTTCGAACACTTGTTGAAGATGATGAAGATAATTATCAAATGTTTTTGAGAATACATTGGTGTCATTCAAGTATACAACTACTGATTTTCACAATAAGCCAATATAAACAATTTCCATTAGCTGTTGGAAAGTGGCTGGTGCATTAATTAAGCCAAATGGCATTACTTCAAATTCAAAATTTTCTTCTCTGGTGGTAAATGCTGTCTTTTCTTTGTTGGCTGGATCCATGGCTACTTGCCAGTAACTACTGTCCAGGTCTAATGTTGAAAACCATTTGTTTTCACCAAAAGCGTCGAATAATTCTTGGATCCATAAAGTAAGGTAGCTATCTTTATGAGTTACTCTATTGAGTTTTCTATAATCCACACAAAAGCAAATTTTCCCATTCTTTTTCCAAATGAGTACCACTGGTGATGACCATGGGCTCATTGATGACTGAATTAGCCCATTGTTAAGCATTCGGTTTATTTCTTGACAAATGATCTCGTGGCTAGCTGGTAGTACTCTATATGCTCTTTGTTTAATTGGCATTGCATTTCCAGTCTTGATCTGATGCTGGATGATGTCAGTTCGGCCAAACTCGTTTTTGCTGACAAAGATGTCATTGAAATTGTTGAGCAACATCTTAAGTTGCATACATTGGAGTGAATCTAAGTTTCCCATGTTTATTTGTTCCAACTGTTTTGGTTGGAGCAAATAACATTCACTTCGTTTGTATATTGTTTGTGATGTGATATTGACATATCCACAAAGCTGTGAAAAGTCTGGAATGGTGCTTAGTGGTTGATTCTCTATTTCTGTGGTCAAATATCTGATGATGGTTCCTTCTGGTATATTGACAATATTTCCAGTGTTGTTGTAGATGGGAATTTTGATGTGGTTATAGTTCTTGGCTGGTAAGTAAAGATTGATGAGTCCAACTTCTCCTGATTTACAAAGACTTGCTTCTGCTTCAAAAATTTGTGCTTGGTCTTTTACTTCTCTCTCTATTGTTATCATGTACTGATCATATAGTGGAATGGAAATTGCTTGACCAGTTGAGATAATTTCTCCTTGGCCAACAATTTCTTCTTCTGCCATATTGACTGGCACATCTATTCTATCTGTTGATCCGAATCCCTGTATTCCTTTTACTGTTATTCCTAATTCCTTTCTTTTTCTCACTGATATTAACTGAGCTACTCTAACCAGAAGCAGGAATATTGCCTGTGCTATCTTTTTGTTGGGCTCTATTATATAGGCTTTTTCTGAGTCATTTTGTAACATAGCAATGATATTTCCTACATATTCTATGTCAATTATTCCTCCTCTTATATTAATCTCTCTTTTTGCTAAACTACTCCTAGATGCTAATTGAACCATTGTTGTTGCCGGAATTTCTAGTGCTACTTTCAGATCAATGCAAGTGCATAAATGTGGTTCCAATTTGATGACCTCTTTTCCTGGATATCTCAGATCAAATCCAGCATCAATATTATGCACATGTTCAGACATGATACTCTCATCATTATTACTAAACCATTTTAGTTCCAATTCCCTGGTGAGGTCAGGGATTGCAATATATTGTTCGTATTTTGTATCAAAGTTTGAATCTGAGTTGGAATCAGTATTGTTGTTGTTGCCATATTGAAAAAAACTGAAACCAGTGTTTTTGTCGTCATCATTGTCGGAGTTTGAATTGGGATCGAATGGTGATCCTGATTCCAATATGCAGCTGCTGATTGGTTCCTCTTCCTCTGGGATCATGTAGATTATGTGAATTGGTAGATTGTAAATGAGATCACACTTATTACAATATTAAAAGTCACATGGGATCAAACAGTGGTCACATAATTGAGTGTTTAGCTATGCTAACCGCTCTTTTTGTTTTTCTCTTGTGGGTGCTAGTTGTTAGTAGTGTTCATGAAATTTCTCGGAATCATTCTCAACATTACCAAAAACGTCCAACGTTGCAACATATTCTGGCTCTGGGAGAGATAATAGATTGGTTTTGATTTCCTACAACTCACTGGCTGTAGCTCCTTCTGCCATTGCATATGCCATTCTCCAGATCTCATATTTGTCATGTGGGTAGCTTTTCAAACATTTTAAGACTCGTTTCCATGCATCATGGATTGAGGTCTCTTTTTGTACCCAATCATTTATTAGGATTGTGTACTGGCATGTTTTATCACACGTTCCTTCTCACCCTGGAATGTCATTCTACATTCCTTCATCCAGAAGCATTTCTCTGTATGCTAGGCATGATGTATTGTCCCATTTTTCTATTTTTAGTGGTCAGCCATCGCATTCAATGACACATGGGCAACAATAGTATCATGTTGCTGTCTGCCAGTTTTTGTTGTTGTCACAACATGTGCCCATTGTCAACAATTTCTTGCCGCAAGTGACACATTTGAGTTTAGATTGACGGTAGGTGGCCTGAGGTTGTGTAGAATATGGGACATATGTAGAGGTAGTAGATTGTGCTGGCTCTTCTTCTTGTTCTTTTCCTTTTCTTTTTTCTTCCTAAGTTCATTCTGTGGTTGGTTTATTTTGGCTGTCATCACTTCAAAATCCCTGATTTGTTCTTCAGGTAAGTTTTTCTTTTTCTTTCTTTTTCTCTTTGTTGTCCTATGATAGTATGGGTGGTAGTTTGTTGTGGTCAGCGTTGGCCCAAGAGACTTGGTAAGCTTTTTAAGTAGGTTTTTTTTTCACCTCCTCCAGTTCAATCAATAGTTTCTCTCTTAGAGAAGTCTTGAAGTGGCCACACATGGCTGGTACACATTGTTATCTAAATAGAAAAACCAATCCAAAGTTATGAAGAAACATGACCAAAATGTAACATAACACAGAATAACATGCAATAATGTTGGATAATGCATTATAATGTAGGATAACATGTTATAATGCAGGATAACACAGAATAACATATAATAACATCAAATAACATGTTATAATATAAGATAACTAGTGATAACATAGAAAAACGAAGCAATAACAGAAACAACAAAGCAATAGCTAGTGATAGCGAGACAATTGAAAGCAATTCTGTAAAACCAAAAGAATATATAAAAGCAAGTAGTTGTAGAAGTGAGAAAAGACAGACAGATAGATACGAATCTCTAGACCAGAATTAAAAATATCCATACCCCTTCATCTTTTATTATCTTCCCTATTTCATCTCCTGAAATAAACCAATTATTAAAGAAATCAGAATCACAAATTCATATTCTCGAACTTTATAGAATTTACATAAATTAACTCTTGTCTCGTACCTCCATTCTAGAACAGATGCTCTTAGCATAACTGCCTCAAACCTATTAATAATTTGGACCAATCGCTCTTGATCACAGTGATTGACAATACTAATTTATCTTTTTTCTCTTTTCTTTTCTTTTCTTTTTCTTTTTCTTTCTTTTTCTGTCTTATTTTTGTGGAGCAGCAACATAATAAAATCGACTGTCTGGGAATAAACTTCGTGATAGCCTGGTAAAAAAGGGAAGCTCCCCCTAAGTTTTAGATATTAACATTATCTTGTTAGCTTACCAGAAGGGTGAAAAGACAACGCTAGACCCTAATGACTGTGCTCGTTAGCTTGGAGAAGAAAGCTCACATTTACAAAAAATGTTGCAATTGACAAAAGACAAACTCTGTGTCTTATAACTAAAAAACTCAACGGGTAAAATTCACATTCAGAAATAGACCTTCAGAGACTGATAATCAAGACTAAGCCAACAGAATTACACGGAAGACGCATCACCAATAATTAAGAGCACTAAATGTTACCATTTCCCATACCCACCAAGTTTACCTATAACATTTGGTGCTCCCTGTGAGGTTATAAATTCACAAAAACAGAGCACCCCCAAAAATACATAAAAGTGGTAACTATTGGAACAATAAAAAAGGACCACTCCTCATACAAAAAAGCATTATTTCAATACTTTTGAAAAGACCTAGGAATACCAGCAGAAACTGCTTACGCAGAAAGTGATTTTTGTAACTATATCAATGCAAAAATTGACTGCTTGTTAGGCTGCGCAACTGATACAGAAAGACTTGGAGAACAAATCCATCAAAGCTTACTAGGGTACTCAACAGCCACGACTACCCGAGCAATCACTGAAACTCTGCACATAATTGATACATTAAATATTACGTGGCACAACGATTCCCTCAAGTACAACAACCAATAGAATCCGACTTTAAGAAATACAAAAACAAATCCAATAACCCCGTAACTGCCCAAGCCAAGTCCATGGTCAACAAGAAACCAAGGGTCCTCTCCCCAACAATTCCATCATACCATCAGACACCCCAAAGTAGAATTGTATTCAACCCACCCCTGGAAATCCAGTTGGAAACACCACAAACTCCTGGAAATCCACACTCTTGGAATCAACACAATTGGACCAAATCACTAAGAAAATACAGATCACTGTTTGAAAATCTTACCCCAGCAGCTGGTCAAACAGAAGGAAACCTGTCAACTTGGGAACAGCCACCAGCACAAAACCTAGCAGAATTAGCATCTCTTCTGACAGAAGAAACAGCTATCTTACAACCTATTGGTTCAAACGACAAAGGAAAACAACCAGCATTAGCACCCGGAGAACACTCGAATATGTGGACACCAATCCCTTTAAACATAACTAGTAACACCCCACCCATTAACTGGATCATGGCTTACTGGGATATTGCTAAATTGGAAAAATTTTCTGGTGAAGAAGATAATGCATATTCTTGGATCGCAGATGCCAAGAAAGCAATTATCACTAACAGTTAGAACAACAACCACACAATTCAGACACTGCCATTCTTTCTGACTGGAACTGCCAATTCGTGATACCAGAGCCTGGCAGAGAAGCCTACCTCCTTTACCGAGTTTAAACTCGTATTTCTGCAATACTTCTGTGACCCCAATACATTAATCCAATTGCAGAATCAATTCAGCATAATTAAACAAAAAGATCACGAAGCAGTAATTACTTATCTCGGACGATTCAATCAAATCCTGTGTCAAATATTAGCTATCAAAAGAGACTACTACACCATGGCACAAGTTCTTAATCAATTTATTAAAGAATTGCGGAGTAGTATTCTAAGATCCATAAAACCCCGTCATCTGACCAGTTTACAAGATGCTGTCGCTCTCACTCGCGATTTGGAGTCTGCAGAACAAGAAGCAAACCATACCCAAGCCGTTAATTTAGCCATTAATGGAACCTCTGACATCGACACAAAGATAACCCAATTGAGTGAGAAATTAACTCAAAAAATTGAGAGATTCTTAGCTGGAACTACAGGAACTTACCAACCACCCCAATGGAGAGAAAATAACAACAACAGCAGATACCTACAGCAACAGAACTGTCAGCAACAGCAACAACCTTGGAGATCTGATCCCCACAACTGTTACTACTGCCAGAAACCTGAACACATTGCCCGTGACTGCAGAAGAAAGATCATAGACCAAAATCAAGGAAACTCATATCAGCAACCCAGATATCAGCAAAACATGGTACCCTAATATTCCATACTTCAGAATCAACCACCCCTATATGCACAACAAGTTCCGTACACTCAACCACTGTCCCAGAATTATTATCAACCACCACCAATGACACAAGCAATCTCTCACTATCAAACTTCCCCTTACAGCCTGTCCAGATTTTGAGTTATAGACTATAATCAGAGATGGAGGAATCTTAACAACAATCAGGTGCAAACCAACAGTGGACTGTCTCGACCAATCCCTTGCAGTCCTGCCCAATTTCGACCAACACCAACTGGATACCCAAATCAAGCTTTCTATCTTGGTCTTATGGAAGACCAGGATTTTGATAAATCTACACTTGTAGAAAGGGGGGATATAGAACGAATTTCCCAACCTTCCAAGCAAACAAAAAGCAATATCTTACCAGCCACTATTACTGAAGACACCACTCTAGCCACCATATTTCCTTTTGACATCAATAATTTGAACACCCATAGCCTTTTTAGTGGAGCAGCCATCAATCAGAATAAACCAATAATGGTCCTATATACCAATACCAGAGTCAGAAGAATAGACATTAAATTAATCCTGGATAGCAGATCAGCTGGTAGCATAATCACGAAGCAGTTCATGAACCAACTAGGTCGCCGAGTAGACCGTGCTGCTACCGCCCGGATCATTACAGTGGATAGGAACACAAAAACCCTGATAGAAGAAATTGACAACTTCCCCTTCGAGATTAATGGAATCCAAATCCCTATTAAAGTACTCGTCATGGAAGCTACTCAATATCAAGCTCTAGTAGGAAACAACTAGTTGTCAAAAGCCAATGCCACTCTCGACTGGAACACCTAAGAACTTCAACTCACATTTAACAGACAGCATGCCCAAGTCCCAGCTACGTGCAGATACTTTAAAACCCAACATACTGAGGAACCTCTTATTAAATTCGAAGATACATCAATGCCACCAACCATCAAGACCTATCAGGTTTCATGGGTGAATGATTATCAAACTGAACTACTCCCACCACCAACCTGGGAAAAAAAAGGAAAAGGCAGAGCCAAAGAAGAACCCCAATCGTCATCACTAAGATACGTAACCTCGAACTAAAGAAACTTATTTTACCAACCCCCAAGACTAATATGTGTCAATTGTGGAAAAAAACTATCCACTATGAGTGCATGTATCGGGGACAATGAAGAATAGCCCACCACCACCAAATACTATTGCAGACCTTGTTTATTGAAAAGATTTGAATGACCAAAATGACAAGACAAGTGGGACAACACGCCATGTCTTATATGTGGCGAAATCCTGCCAGATGAAGGACTCTGGAATGATGTGCCTAGCAAAGGAAGAACATGTGACGAGACTTGTCAATACACCATATTAATCAACAATTGGGTACAAAAAGAAACCCTCATCAAGAATGCTTGGAAACAAGCACTCAACAGGCTAAATGGTTATCCACATGATGACCATGAAATCTAGAATGGCAAGTGCCAAGGCCAAAGGCATCACACCCAAAGAAATACGAAAAATCAAGGACAATCCTTGAATGCCTAAATATAATGGACCTGATTACCCCAAGGATGATTTTTTCACAGATGACCCAGATGCATTTCAGAACCAATATTAGGAATTGGTCCTGACTTGCAAAGAACAAGAGCAAAGGTTGGCCAATTTGAATACCAAATTGTGCAATCACTATTTGATTCTCTGTCACTTCCAGTACTACAACAAATGTGATCTTATGTTCAAGCTGCCTCCAAGAATACTGTTTCCAATCACCAAACTATCTGAGCCCGAAGAAGAGGTATTGATCACCAAGGACATGTTGTTTCAAGATCCAACTGAGGATACTGAAACAGAATAGTATCTCGCATATTCTGACCTATCCAAAGAACTAGAGCTAAAATGGTACAGTGACAATAAAGAAGGAATCTGCCCTGAAAGAGTGCATGACACTGATGTTGGTTTTGACCTACAATACCCTGGACAATCACTCATCATTATAGCCCCACATTCCCTCGTAAAAATAGATCTTAAGATAGCATTAAAAATTCTTGTTAATACAATGGTACAAGTTGTCTCTTAATCTAGTCTAGCCAAGAAAAAAATCAACATAAAAAGAAGAATCATTGATGCCGGTTACACGGGAAACATTATCGTAATGCTACAGAACAATTTGAACAGACCCTACAAAATAAAATCACAAGAAAAGATTGCCCAAGCTATCTTTCTATCCCTAGTCAAAATACCCCAATTAACCCCAGTAACAACCTAAGAAGAGTTAGGCCTCACTGCCCAAGAAATCAATGGGTTTGGATCAAGTGGAAGAGGAAACATACCAGTTAATTTTATGAAGGAAGACAGTAACCAGGTAGAATTTATCAATACTGACACCATCATCTCCATTCCCTCATACCAACAATATATCCTCAAGGTGAATTGAAAGATCCAAGATCAAGCCTTGTTATTTGAAGCCAGTTCCAAAATCTGTTCCCTAGCCAATGTTGTTAATCTATACCTACTGGCCAAAGCCCATAAACACTTCAAAATCCCCATTCACAACCTGACAGAAAATGTCATTGAAATCCCCGCAGGGACTCTTATCAGCTCTATATCCACAGATATTCAGAATTCTGAAAAACCCCAGTCCATTCCAGATTTTGCACAATTATTCTTATTCTGTAACATTACCTCACAAGTATGGAATTTGCCAAAAGAAAGTTACTTGTTTACACCAGAAGAGATCAATAAATTGAATTTAGGAAATTTAAGTACTCTGCAACAAATGCAATTCAAAGTCCTTCTGAATCAGTATGTTGATGTCTTTGCCAGTGAAAATGAGTTCAGATGCACCGACATCGTGAAGCATCAGATTAATACGGGAGATGCTCGACCAATTAAGCAATGAGCTTACTGCGTACTCCCATCTGGTGATAACCTAATTAAGTAAGAAATGCAATGGATGCTTGATAACAGCCTAATCAAAGAATCGTTAAGCCTTTGGTCCTCACCAGTAGTCTTGGTCACCAAAAAAAACAGAAAAGTGTGATTCTGCGTAGATTATTGAAAACTAAATAGCATCACACAAGAAGATAGTTATTCCACTCCCCTCATCCAGGAAATTCTGGACAATCTAAAGAAAAAGAAATGGTTCTCATCATTAGATTTAGCAAATGGTTACTGACAAGTTGAAATAGACCCCAAAGACAAAGAAAAAACAGTGTTTACCACTCGAGATGGAAACTTCGAGTTTAACGTAATGCCTTTTGGACTTTGTAATGCTCCTGCCACATTTCAACGCTTAATAGATGTAGTATACAAAGAAATCCTTTGAAAATCAGTAATAGTCTACTTAAATGACACAAATGTGTTCTCCGAAACATTCAAAGACCATCTGCTCCACCTGCAACAAGTTTTCGTATGCCTTTGTAATGCCAGATTGAAATTCAATCCTAAGAAGTGCTTCTTTGGAAAAACTAAGTTAAAATTTCTAAGACATGTAATCAGCAAGGACGGAGTTAAACCCGATCTAGATAAAGTACAAAAAGTCAAAGATTTTCTAGTCCCAATCAACCTCAGAGAATTACAAGGATTTCTAGGATTGGCAGGATATTATCGTCGATTTGTCAAAGGTTTCTCGAACATCACAAAACCACTCCATCAATTGTTGTCCAAATACGTACCGTACTTGTGGAAAGAAGATCAACAGAAAGCATTCGACTATCTCAAGCAGCAATTGATCACATCCTCAATCCTGATTTACCTAGATTTTACTAAATGGTTCATTGTTGCTATAGATGCCTCAAAAAATGCTCTAGGAGCAGTCTTATCACAGATAGGACCAGACAATAGAGAACATCCAGTTGTCTATGCTAGTCGCAGCACTAACTCAGCAGAAAAAAATTACAGCACAACAGATCTGGAATGTCTCGCCATTTATTGGGCTGTACAGACTTGGAAACATTACCTTAATCAACCATTTGACTTATATACCGACCACAAAGAACTTATTTGTTTACTCAACAATCCACAATTAGAAGAAAAATATGTGAGATGAAGTACTTATCTGTAACAATTCCCACTCAAAGTCTATTACAAGAAAGGATCCAAAAACACCAATGCCAACAGTTTGTTGATGATGTCACAAACCTAATCCCAGACCCATGGACACACTCACTTATCAACGACTACATCAGTACTTATCAACACTATGTTTCAAGAAGATATTATCTTAACAGGAACAGAGTACCATACAAAAACAAGCCCGAAATTATTTTATTCAAGACAACCAATTATATCGATGAGAATGCCAAAATCACCCCAACTCACAACAACTAATCAAGGACAGTGAAAGAGAAACTATACTATATAGCGTGCACTCAGATCTGACTGCAGGACACTTTAACAAAGACACTACCCTCGAAAGAACACTAAACTTATACTATTGGCCAACGATGTACAAAAACATTTTCGAATATGTGCTTAATTGTAACACATGCCAGTAAAGAGGAGAAAAATCAACAAAACCACTTCGACCTATTCCAGTTGAAAATCTATTTGATAGAATCAGGATCAATTTGGTTGGACTTCTTTTAATTACATCCCAAGGAAATTGCTATATCACTGTAGCTGTAGACTATTTTACAAAATGGCCAGAAGCCAGAGCAATCCAAGTGGCCGATGCCAAAACAGTCGCCGAATTTGTGTATCAAGACCTAATTTGCTGACATGGATGTCCGAAAGAATTATTATCTGATTAGGGAACACACTTCGTTAATAATACGCTAACTGAACTAAGCCAACAGTTTGGAATAAAGAGACCCTTATTGTCACCATACCACCCACAAACAAACGGACTGATAGAACAATTTAACAAAACACTGTGCAAAGCATTAGCAAAAATAAGTCATGAAAACAGACAAGAATGGAACTTATTTATACCTTCTGTACTCTTTGTATACCAAACATTGAAACAAAATACAACTCAGTTTACACCATTTGAACTAGTCTATGGAAGAAAAGCTACATTACTGATTGAACAAGTGATACTGTCATACCCAACAAAAACAATCAATGAAGAGAATTTTGAGGCTATCTTATACCAAAGAACGTACCAGCTAATAGAAATGTTAGAAAACAATCAAAGAACAGCAGCTGACAATATTAGTCACACTCAAAAACAACAAAAAGAAAGACATGATAAACACCTATCAGAACAATCAATGGAATTCAAGATTGGAGACCAAGTACTGTTATATTGTACAAAAGTTAAGAAACAGTGGAGTGGAAAGTTCAACCCAAAGTGAGACAGTCTATTCCACATATACGAAGCATTAGGAAATAGAGCTTACAAATTATGATTGGAAGACAGGATTTTAAAGAAAGTAACACATGAAAATCAATTAAAAATTTATCATGTAAAACAGGAATCATTGTCATTAGTACCTTAACTAGGAACACAAATTTCATTAATCAGACCAGAAGATATACCACGAGATCTGGAACCAATCATCATCATCAAAATGTAGACAACAGGCAGCAAATTAAATTGGAAAATTCAAATATATATAGCATCCGAAAAGCAGCAAGAAACAATAGAAATTTCAACATAGACCTTTCAGATCAAATTTTAAAATTATTTAAACAATTATTTGAAACAATTCAAAAATTGACATCTCAAATAGAAATAACAATTGATAAAAAAAAGATATAATACAAAGATAAGAACAGGAAAGGGGAGGATGAGAGTTCAATTAGAACTAAACATTCTCTTCTCTACCCACCACCCAAAAGACAATATTGGAGAAAAAATTGCCTTTAGGTGGGAGGTGAAAAAGAAGGAGACAAAAAACGAGAAAAAGATTACAAAAGAAGATACTTGGTCCCCAAGCTCGAAAAAATAAAAGAAGCTTTAGCTCATAAGACCAAACTTCCCGAAACAGGAAAGTGGACACCTGACAATGTCCAGAATGGAAAGAAAGACTTCTTCCAGCTTATTAGTTCTACAAAATTGGAGAACAGCTTAACTTGAAAACACCATATGAAGATCTCAGCCAGAAAATGTTCAACAAAAAAGCAATACAACAAGTAGAAAAATTCGTAGGGAAAAACAACCTGACCCTACATTACAAAGCAACATATTGACTATACGCCGCCTTCTAACATTGCCCAAATATACTACTAAATGGATCTATGAAAACCATAACGGTTAACAACATAGGACAAATAACCAATCAACAGTTCAAAGACCTACAAAAAGCAATACTCAAGGCAACAATCGAACATTACATGAACAAAGCCACGATAACAGATACATATGGTTTCGCAGAAGCTCAATTTTAAAAAGAGAGGGATAATATTACCTGAGTAGAAAAACCAATCCAAAGTTATGAAGAAACGTGACCAAAATGTGACATAACACAGAATAACGTGCAATAACATTGGATAATACATTATAACATAGGATAACATGTTATAATGCAGGATAACACAGAATAGCATGCAATAACATAGAATAACATGTTATAATGCAGGATAACACAAAATAACATGTAATAACGTCAGATAACATGTTATAATATAGGATAATTAGTGATAACATAGAAAAACGAAGCAATAACAGAAACAACAAAGCAATAGCTAGCGATAGAGAGACAATTGAAAGCAATTCTGTAAAACCAAAAGAATGTATAAAAGCAAGTAGTTGTAGAAGTGAGAAAAGACAGACAGATAGATACGAACCTTTAGACCAGAATTAAAAATATCCATACCTCTTCATCCTTTATTATCTTCCCTATTTCATCTCCTGAAATAAACCAATTATTAAAGAAATCAGAATCACAAATTCATGTTCTCGAACTTCATGGAATTTACGTGAATTAACTCTTGTTTTATACCTCTGTTCTAGAACAGATGCTCTTAGCATAATCATCTTGAACCTATTAACAATTTGGACCAATTGCTCTTGATCACGGCGATTAATGATATTAATTTATCTTTTCTCTCTTTTTTTTTCTTTTCTTTTTCTTTTTCTTTCTTTTTCTGTCTTATTTTTGTGGAGTGGCAACATAGTAAAATTGACTGTCTGAGAATAGACTTCATGATAGCCTGGTAAAAGAGGAAAGCTCTTTCTAAGTTTTGAATATTAACATTATTTTGTTAGCTTATTAGAAGGACGAAAAGACAATGCCAGACCCTAACAACTGCGCTTGTTAGCTTAGAGAAGAAAGCTCACATTTATGAAAAACATTGCAATCGACGAAAGACAAACTCTGTGCCTTATAACCAAGGAACTCAACAGGTAAAATTCACATCCAAGAATAGACCTTCAGAGATTGATAATTAAGACTAAGCTAACAGAATTAAGCGGAAGATGCATCATCAATAATTGAGAGCACCAAATGTTACCATTTCCCATACCCAACAAAAGCTTGGTATTAAGTGGCTTCTATCACTAAAACTTTAATGGAAGTCACAATGCCATTGACTTTAAAAGGAAAGTTGTCAATTTTGCTGATTGGAGTTTTGGTTACTTCATCAGCTGTGATAATTCTGGCGCTAACAGCTCGATCAACTCGGCGACCTAATTGATCCATGAGCTGTTTTGTAATAATGCTGCCAGCTGATCCACTATCTAGGATGAGTTTGATGGGGTGACCATCAATTCTGGCATCCATGTATATTACTGTGATAGATTTTTTTTTGAGGGTGGCTCCACTAAATAACAGTACCAGTGTGGTTTCTTTGAGTTCGAAAGGAAAGATAGCTGCTAGGGATTCATTGTTGAAGATGGTTGCTGATGGAATCATGTTGGTAAGTCATTGCTGATTGGATTCCGGTTTGTTAGATGTAGTGTCTTCTAGAATAACCAGGAGACTTAAATAGTGTTGGGAATTTGGGTTTTGGGCATGACCAGTATCTAAATTCTATGAGCATGATCCTAATTGTAGATTTAATGAACTGAAGACCAGTTGGTAAACAACCATCACCAATCTCCAGTTTTGAGTGACTCTGGATCGAGAGTTGCCTGATGTTATTTGAGCTGGGTTCTGGGGTGGTGTTTAAATTGGTTGGGGTTAATAGATGATTTGTGGCTGTGGTTGATATATTATTTGCGGCTGTGGTTGATATATTACTTGTGGCTGTAGTTAATAAATCGGGGTTTGATATACTAGTGTAGGCATTTGATACATTGGCTGCGTCACTGGCAAGTAAGCGGATTGATATTGTTCTTGATTTTGTTGATATCTTGGAGTTTGAAATTGGTGATCGGGATTTCTATATTGATTTCCCAATCGCAGATGGTTATAAGTGTTGCAGTTTGCTCTGATGTGCCCTTGTTTACCACAGTTGTGACAGACATGCGTCTCTGGCTGCCACTGCTGATTGGCCAATGTTGAGGAACATGCTTGATTTTGGGAACGATTGTAGTTTTCTGAATTGCTGTGTCATTGAGGCAGTTGATAAATTGCGCAATTGTCAGCTAAGTATTTTTCCAATTTCTGATTGATTGAATTACTGAATTGTTTTAATTTGAAGTCCAATTCAGATGATTCATTCATCACTAGGTTGACAGCTTGGGCATGGTTAGTCTTAAGTTCTGTGGCTTCAAAATTTCTAGCGTGTATGACTGCAGTTGGTAGGTCAGCTGGGTGCATTTGGTGTACTTGTTGGAGGATGCTGCTGTGCAATTCTCTAATAAACTGATTTAAAATTTGTGATGCTGTGAAGTAGTTAGCTTCAATAGCCTGAATCTGACGCAGATTTTTATGGAAGTGTCCCAGGTAAGTGGTGACTGCTTCAGTGTTTTCTTGTTTGATGGTGTTAAAGATGTTGGCTAATCTGTTGATGCTATTATTATTGCTGAAATATCTCAGAAACTCAGTTTTGAACTGCTAAAATGTTTGTGGTGAGGCAACTAAACTCTGATACTATGCATCTGTAGTATCCTGAAGAAAATAAGGGATCACTTGAAGGGCTCTGACATTGTTCTAATTATTGGTGATAATTGCTTTGACAACGTCGTTTATCCATGTTTGTGCATTGTCTTTGTTGCCAGTAAATTTTCAAGTTTGGCTATAGGTGTGTATGCCATTTGTTGCTGCACAAGTTGTTGAAATTGTTGTGGTGGTGGTTGAAGTGGCTGTTGGGCAGGTTGCTGAAGGGGTGGTTGATTTGGTTGATGTGGCTGTTGGATGAGTTGGTGTATAGGTTTGGCTATTGGATCAATTGGTGGTTGATTGATGACAATATTCAGAGGTAAGTTATTCTGATTAATTTGTTTGGAGTTTTGCAGTGTTTGAATATTTGAAGTTGCATTTTCCGAATTTTTTAAATTTGGGTTTATCGGAGTTTGAAAATTTGGGGTTTCAAATTCCAAGTTTTCTGAAATTGGGTTTTGGTAAATGAATCCTTGATCTTCACTTCCTTCCTCTTTTTTCTCTGATAATTCCCATGGAATAGCAGCTCCGAAATCTGGTTGGGGTATTGGTAATCAAATTCCTAATGGCATTGGGGATCGTAATTTAAATCCTTCAAAATACGCTCTGTATGGTCCTAATAAGTCTTCTTTCCATTGTTTGCTTTAGAACTGAAATCTTCCAAATGTTGATGTCACATTTGAGGTGGACGCGTCTGCTGATGAAATGTTAATGACACTTCCCAGTGTGTAGTAATATGATAGAGTGATTGGTGATTCTACTCTGTGTTTTTTCCAACTAGGTAACTGTATTCCTTTTGGTGTTGCTGCTGGTATTTGTATTCTTCCTTTACCTTTGTCTGCGTAGGTAATGGGAAATTGTTGTTGCATGTATCTTTCAATGGTTTGATTAATTTCTCTGATGATTGGGACAAAACTGTGATTTTTTGGTAAGCTGGTGTGTTGAAATAATTCTGTATAGAAATTTTCTCTTGCTAACTTGATATTAACTGTTCTTTCTAAACAGTCTGTAATTTTATTGTTGACGTAATAGTTGAAGGCTGATTTGGCAGAGTAGTAATTATTGTTTAATTCTAATAGTTGGCTGTATTGTTAAAACAAGGCTTTTGCGAATCCTAAGTGGTTGGCTTCTATAATTTCTGATTCTGCCACATTTGGATTTGTGTTGGTACTGGTTCTCTGTAAGATTATACCTCACAGGAAGCACCAAATGTTACAGGTGATTCTTTGGGGTGTCGAGTGAATAACAAAACCTGTAACTTGGTGCTCAAGGCGATTGGTGACGATAATAATTTGAAGATATTTTATTTGAAGGTTTTCCAATTGAGCTCTTTGTATAATGAACAGAGATTCAATGATAACAGTTTATCAGTAGTTTCTTGGCACCGTAGTTTCGCCAATTGCTTGCTCAGCTTGATGATTGATGATTCTCCTAGTATGATATCCTCTATAAGTATATACTAGTATGGTTTCCTGATGTCAGTTCTTTCATAAGTCCTCCAAGAATAAATGTTGTTTAAGCAAGTTTATTTTTTCATAGGTCTTCCAAGAGTAAGTATTTTTTAGTAAGCTTTATTCCTTCGTAAGTTCTCCAAGAGTAAATTTTTTAATCAAGTTAGTAGACAACAAAGAAAATAAAGAAAGATAAAAGAGAAAATAAGAAATAAGCCAAGGCAATTTGCAAGTTAGTATCCTGTCAATAACCATGATCAAGAGCTATTGTTCCAGTATAGTTAAGTATCAGTTACTATCAACATAAAGTGTTGATAATGGAGAATGAATTTGATATAGTAAATAATTATTTATTTGAGGATTGTGGTAACTAAGCTGAGAATTCTTGGTGTTCTTTCTTTTTTTTCTGCTTCTAATGCTACTGCTATATATACATATTTGAGATTCCTCAATTCCTTAATTCCTTGTGACAGGAATTCTGGAATTCTTGGAATCTTGCAATTCCTGATAAGAGAAATCCTGGAATTCTGGAATCCTGCAATTCCTTGTTGAAGAATCCTGAAATTCCTGGAATTCTGCAATTCCTCTAAAAAGAATCTTGGAATTCCACATTTATTACATCTACATCTGATTGGCTAATATCTACTAACTAATAATACTATATTTTCTATATTCTATGAGTAACAGTGGTTAAAAATGCCTTAGAAAAGAACTGTGAACTTTGGTTAATTTTGCAGAATATGCAAAAAGCTTATAACTCAATAAATTGGCAGTATTTAAGAAATAATTTAATCTAGATCAAAATGTGTGAGCAGTTTATTCAATTCTTTAAAAGCATTCATAATGACAGAGTCAATCAGGTCATGGCTGATTATGGTTTGACAGAAGAATATTATATACATAATAGTCTGAACCAAAGTAAAATTTTTTTTCTTTTGCTTTGGAGAATTTTTTATAATTCTCTATTGTATAAAGTTAAAAGACAGAAAAGTTTGTGTAGTTATCATATTAATATTAGATTTGTTGCCAAAACTGGCAGACTAGAAAGTCAGGGTGCTATGACCTCATTTTTTGCAACTAGAGTCTTTGTTAATGACACAATTTGGATTGAGAGCAGTTAAGCAGCCACTTAGTATATTTTGAATATTATAAGTAGCTTTTTTAAGGTTAATAACATTTTAATCAATAACAAAAAAACAGTTGTTATTTCTATCAATCAAAGAATTAAGGACATTTTATTGTCAATAAGCAGTTTGCTAATTTTTGTTGCTTATAAGAAGAAGTCTCATAAGTATTTTGGTATTTTTTTATCTTCTAAAGACTTGTTCAAATCTAGTTTAGTAAAGACTCATTTGGATATCAGGTTTTTTGTAAATTTGGTTTTGAGAAAAACTATCTTAGATAAACAGTTTTTTTATTTGGTATTAGCTGTGCTACAACTTATAATCAGTTATAAGATTCAGTTTAGTTTTGTTTTTAATAATGTGTATATTAAGTAGAATATGCTGGTTAAGAGAGATTTGAAGTTAAAAGCCAGTTTGTCTAAAGATTTTCTTAACAAGGCTTTTTACCATTCTTTTTTGTATAACTTGAAATTATTTGAGCAGTTGTAGTTTGAAAACAAAATAATTTCTGTGTTAAGTTTCTTAAATACTAGTGGGCTTATTGATTACTTGTTTAGTTATAGGTCTTTGGATTTACAAGTTCAAAGTTGGTTGTCTTGTAAAGTTGTGTATTAGTCCAGTTAATAATTTTTTGGCTAGTATAATTAAAATTTTTTGGATTGTGATATGTCTTTTGACAATTTTTTTATAACTGTATTCTATTTTTTTGGTGGCACTCTAATGTCTTCTGTTCTAGACAATTTGTTGTTTTATAATGTTTTATATTTACTCAAGAGATTTGAGGTCATTTTTGTCAAACAGCTGTATAATAAAAAGAGGTTAATATTTGATTGAAAAAGCTTTTGTCATTGAAAGAGACTTGATCCAAGGGGCTTAATTTCTTGTTAGTTCAATTTGGCATGTGATTTTTTGGTTAGATCTTCTCTTTCTGCTGGTTTACTTATTATTAACTCTTAGTTTCTAGATATTTGTGGTTTTGGTGGTGTTTTTGGGTTAAAGCAGTATCTTTTTACCACTAATTTAGATGTTATTAGTGTCTACATAGATGAATCTTTAAGAAATTTGGGTACATGTAAGATAAAATATAGTATGGCTGCATATTTTTTTGATCTGAATTTGGGTATTGGTATTAAAATTGATAAGATAGTATTCTTTATGATAGCAGAATTGTAGACAATTGTTCTAGCTTTAAAGTGTATTCCTTCTGATAGTTTTGTTGTAATGTATTCAGACAGCCAGACTGCTTTGGATGCTTGTACTGCTGAGTTGGTTTTAATTTTGCCACTTTTACAATTGTTGTTGAATGGAATGGCATAGTGTAGTAGCATCTATTAGAAATAAGAGGCTTAATATTTTTTGGCATAAGGTTAAGAGACATTTAAGTGTTTTGAGTAATAAGTATGCTAATAAGTTGGCTGACTTGGCTGGTGGTTCAAATTTTGTGCTTTTTGTTCTGGTTAAGAATAGATTCATTAAGGCTAATGGAATGGCAATATTCAAAAATATTTGTCATTTTGCTTAGGAAATTTTCAGGACTGTTTATTATGCTTATTAAGAAATTAAACCTGGCTTTGATATTATTGACAAAAACATAGTCAATAATATGAATTAGATTTATATTGCATTAGTTTGGCACTCTGACTCATACATGACAGTTGACTTTATAAGTAAATCTACAGCTGGTTTGTGTTTATATTTTATAAAAGCTTTGTACTATTATTTATAGGTTACTGTTTGAAAACATCTATATAATAAAAAGTACTCCAGTATATTGTGTTTTTATTATGAAAATGTGAAAAGTTTTGACTATTTGTTCATGTGTGTATTTAACACTAGGGTTTGTAAAGACTTAATTTGGTTTTATTTGTTTCAGTGGAATGTTTTGTTGGGTTTAAACTTGGTTTTATCTTGGGTTTTACAGATGTTTTCTTTGTGTGCTTCTAATAATATTGTTTATATTACTTTGTGTAAGGGTTTTTTGTTTAAAGATTGGTTTTTGGAGGCCTTGTCCATTTTTGATTATTTTAAAATTGCCAGTAAGAATGTTGTAAATTTTGTTTGTGGCTTAAAAGCAGTTTACTATACTGATATATAGATAGTTCAAACCAAGTATAAGGCAATTATGGAAAAAAAATAGGTGATAATTTGGTGTTACTTGAGATCCATAGTCTGTTATTTTTGTTTTTTGTTAAAATTATTAAGTTGCTTGGTATTGCTGAAACACTTGGTATTAGCTTTGGTTTTTGTAAGTCTTGCTGTTTTTTTTCTGGTATTAATAATGCAGTGTCTGTTAAGATAGATTTATAGTGTTGTTCTAATTAATCTAAGTGGCTGGTCATGTGTAGAAAGTGCATAATTTGTATTTAGTTTAAATTACTTAGTTTGATGTATTGTGCTTAGTGGTATTTAGGCCTTACTCATTAAATGTTAATAAAATATATATATATATATATTTTATTAAACTACAAGTTATTTTGATAAACTATTAACTATTTTGGTAAACTGTTTATTATTTTGAAAAATTTCTACAAATTTTAACAAATTCTTGTATGTTATATAATTCGAAATATTATGTAATTTTGATTATTCTAATTTTTGTTATACAAATTGAGTTATTAATTAAATAGCAATATTCAATAATTTGATTAAGTAATAAGTAATAATTAAAACAATATAAATATATGTTAATTAATAATAAAAATTATAAAGATATTTTTATGCCAATTTAATGGCTAAAATTCTACTAGTAATACTATATTAAAAATTAATTATAGTATAATTTTTAAAGAAAATAAACTTCTATAACAATACAGATAAATTATAATTTTTTTGTTTTTAATAAGATAGTTATTAAAATTAATTAAATTAAAGCTCAAACTTGGATTTTTGAAACTGTTGGTTTTTTTTTACAGTTTGGATTAATGATTTTAATAATTGGATAAAATTAGCTATAAGTTTGTTTATAAGTTGTTTATTTAAATCTTAAGTTTAAATAACAAAAAAAGTAGCAGCTATTTAAAGAGCTAAAATCAAAACAAAAGCAAAATTAAAGATTAAAAATATAGATTTCAAATATATTTTCTGATTATTTTCAATTTTTTGGGCAAATTCAATAGCTATATTTATTATGTCATTATTTTTTAAAGCCAAAAAAAAACCAAAAAGCATATAACAAATCAATTTTTAATCTTTTTATATAAGAGTAAATTTTTTGTTTTTTAGTCCAATTTTTTTAATATTTACTTATTTAATTAACTTTCTTATAGTTTTGGCATACTTAAGTACAACTTTACCAAGATCTTGAATTCTTTTTTTTAATTTTATATATTATTTAAAAATCAAGATTAGAATTCTAAACTTAAGTTTAAATTAAATAATAAAAAAAGTATTTTTTTTTTAACTTGTATTAATATTTATCTTGTAATTTTTTTTTATATACTAATATTAATTTTTTGTAAAAATTATATGGCAAAAAAAGCTTAAAAATAGCTATTAACAATTTAAAACTTGTATTCAGTATTGTATTAGTTAATAATTATAGTTTTTTTGAAGTTATTTAATCATTCAATTAGATTTTATATATTATCTCTAAATAAAAATAGTAAAATATTGTTTTTTATTTTAAGGCAGTTTATATGTTTTGTAAAATATTTAAAATGTTTGGTTGTATTAAGTTATTAACTATTGATTTAAAAATTATTGTTTTATATAAAAATTTAATTTACTTAAAAAAAGTTTAAAATAAAAGCAATTTGGTAACTTTTTTTTTCTGTTTTAAAAATATTTTCAAAATAAACTAGATCAAAATAATATATAATATAAACTATATAAGTTTCTACTAAATATTTATTTAAGAACCAATTCTAAAAGTTTTAAAATTGTTTACTGAATTAATTTTAAACAAAGAAGCAAATTAAGCAAAAAAGCAAAGAATTAATTTAATAAAGTCTATATTATTTTTGTTGTATATTGTTATAAGTAATTATTTGGGGTGTTAAAGCAAATAACAAATCCATAACGTAGTGCTCAATAGCTGGTAATGTTGGTAATTTTTGAAGATTTTGATTAAGTCTTTTGTATAATGAACAGAGATTCAATTAATAATTTCTTTTGTGAATTTTTTTTTTCAGTATAGTAACCAGTTTATTCTAACAGTTGTCTTTTTAATAAGCTATTCTTGTTCTTAGATCTTTTACCAAATTATTCTTAATGTTAAATATTTAGTGCTTAATTTTTTTAATCAATTAGTAAACAACAAAAAAACAAAACAAAAAAAAATACAAGAAATTAAAAAAAAATAAGAAAAAAAATAAAAAATTAATATTCTGTTAATAGCTATAATCAAAGACTATTGGTCCAGTATAGTTAAGTATTGGATTTTATTAACATAAAATGTTAATAGAGTAAAATAAATTAATATTTCTTTAATCAAGTAATAATAACATAGATTTAATAATAATAGATAATTTTATTAATATAAGAATAATTCTATTTCAAGTTATAAAAAACTATCTTTTGAAAAAAGAAATATTGTTCTAAATTAATTTGAACTCTATTGAATTCTCCTGGAATTATTTTTTCTGCTTTTAATACTTTTGCTATATATATATATAATTTATGTTATATGAAATTCTTTGGAATTCTGCAATTCTCTGAAAAAAATTCTGGAATTTTCTATTTTATTATGCTGTTACAGGTGATTCTTTGGGGTGTTGAGTGAATAACAAACCCGTAACTTGGTGCTTAAGGCAATTGGTGACGATGATAATCTGAAAGTATTTTATCTGAAGGTTTTCCAATTGAATTCTTTGTATAATAGACAGAGATTCAATGGTAACAGTTTATCAGTAGTTTCCTGGCACCATAGTTTCGCCAATTGCTTGCTCAGCTTGATAATTGATGATTCTTCTGGTACAATATCCTCCGTAAGTGTATACCAATGTGATTTCTTGACATTAGTTCCTCCATAAATCCTCCAAAAGTAAGTATTGTTTCAAGCAAGTTTATTTCTCTGTAAGTCCTCTAAGAGTAAGTATTTTTAAATAAGTTTTATTCCTCCGTAAGTCCTTCAAGAGTAAATCCTTTAATCAAGTTAGTAAACAACAAAGAAAATAAAAAAAGATAAAAGAGAAAATAAAAAATAAGCCAAGGCAATTTGCAAGTTAGTATCCCGTCAATAGCTGTGATCAAGAGCTATTGTTTCAGTATGGTTAAATATCAGTTACTATCAACATAAAGTGTTGATAGTAAAGAATGAATTTAATATAGTGAATAATTATTTATTTGAGGATTGTAGTAACTAAGCTAAGGATTCTTGGTGTTGATTCTGTCTTTTCTGCTTTTAATACTACTACTATATATACATATTTGAGATTCCTCAATTCCTCAATTTCTTGCAACAGGAATTCTGGAATTTCTGGAATTCTGTGATTCCTGATGAGAAAAATCCTGGAATTCTAGAATCCTGCAATTTTTTGTCAGAGAATCCTAAAATTTCTGGAATTCTGCAATTCCTCTGAGAGATATCTTGAAATTCCACATTTACTACGTCTACATCTAATTGGCTAATATCTACTAACTAATAATACTATATTTCCTATATTCTATGAGTAACATTATTCTCTCTTTTTAATATTGAGCTCTGTCAAAATCTAATTCTTCTAATTCTCTCTCTTGAAGTATTTTCTGAATTTTGTTTTCGAGAATTACTTGTGTTATTTGAGTCTGTAATTCTTTAAATTGAGCATTGGTAATTTTTCCCAATTGATTACTGGTAACTGTATCCATTGCTTTGTTGAGTAGGATTCCTGGTCAATCCTAAAATGCTGTGTGTATTTGATATATAGCTTGAGCTTGTGTGGATAAGTTGTTTTTCCCCACAAAATGTTCTAGTTGTTGTAGTATTGTTGTGTCGAATAATTGCTTTGTTTTATCTATATATAAGTTTTGGATATTCACGTGTTGTCCCAAGTAAAAATAACAATAATTTTTCAGAAATTGTTGTGTTTACCAAGTCCAAGTTTCTCTGGTAAGTTCTGGGTGTAATCTAACTATTTGCTGTTTTTTTATGGCCAATTTTATCTTGGTCATGATCTTGTCAACAACATTTTCAAGTCTTTTCTGTGCTTTATTTTGTGGTATTTTTGTTATATTTTTGTAACGAATGGTTTGTTGATTGATTGTAATTTCCATTTCCTGGTGTTGGATTAATTGAAAAATTTGTTGGACTAGTGAATAGATATTGTCCGTAATTTCCATTTTTCTGATTTCTTCTGTCACGTCAATCATGTTCTTATATATTTTTTTGTCGATCAATTGGACATGTTATTGTCAATGATAATGATTGGTTCCAAATCTCGTGGAATCTCATCTGGTTAGACTAGTATTCTCTGTACTCCTAATTGTGGAATATTACTGGTGGATAATAATGCTATATGGTGGTATGGTTTCAGTTAATCTTTATGTGCTGCTTTGGTTAAGATTTTGTTATTCAATTTTAATTTGTAAGCTCTATTTCCTAGAATTTTTATATGTGAAATAATCCATTCCATTTGGGGTCAAATTTTCCACTCTATTGTTTTTTTCCGCTTTGGTACGATGTAGTAGTACTTTGTCTCCAATCCTGAATTCAACTGGTTTATCTGGTAGTTGGTTATCATGTCTTTCTTTTTGTTTCTTTTGTGACTTTTATATGTTATCAGCTGCTCTTTGTCATTTGTTTTCTAATGTTTCTATTAAGTCATATGTTTTTTTCAACAATGTGTTTTTGAAATTCTCTTCTGTTATTGGTTCGGTTGGGTATGTGCTGACTTCTATTTTTACTGGTAGTGTTACTGTTTTATCATATACTAATTCAAATAGTGTTGCTTGTGTAATATCTTGCTTTATTGTCTGATAAGCAAATAGTACTGATGGTATCAACAAATTCCAATCATTCTGATTTTCTTGGCTGAGTTTAGCTATTGTTTTATACAATGTTTTGTTGAATCTTTCGACTAATCCGTTGGTTTGTGGATAGTATGGTGATGATAGTGGTCTCTTAATTCCGAATTTTTGGCTCAATTCTGTTAATGTTCTGTTCACAAAATGAGTTCCTTGGTCTGATAATAATTTCTTTGGACATCCATGTTGACAAATTAAATCTTAATGAACAAATTTGGCAATGAATTCTGCATCTGCTCTTTGAATTGCTTTTATCTCTGATCATTTAGTAAGATAGTCTATGATTACTGCTATGTACCTGTTTCCTCCACTGGTAATTGTTAATAGTCTGACTAAATTAATTCCAATACAATCAAATGGTTGTCTTACTTTGATTGGTCTTAATAGTTTACTGGGTTTCATATCTCTTTTTCGCTGACAAGCATCACAATTTTGAACATATTGGATGATGTCTGGATACATTGATGGCCAATAGTATCTTTTTCTGGTTCTTTCTATGGTTGCTTCTTTGTGAAAGTGTTCTGCTGTTGGATTTGAGTGCATGTTAAATAATATTGTCTTTTTTTCTGGCTCTGTAATTACTCTGGTTGGTTGCTCTAGATCTCTTCTATTTTTCTGATAAAGTATATTTTGGTGAGTAATAAAATATTTTGATTGTTGTTTAATACTTTTTTGTTCTGTTTGAGATAAATTCTCCTTGAACTGTTGAGTGTTTATATAATATTGCAGTTGTTGATATTTTTGTATGTTCATCTTTTGTTATATTTTTCGTTGGTATTGTTCTGGTTTTGTTATATTTTTGGGTTGAAATGTTCTTAAATTTGTCTCATTCATGACAAACCGTCAGTATTTTTGTTGTCTTTTCCCTTTTTATAATGTATAGTATAATTATATGGTGTGAGTGCCATTTTCCATCTTAACTGTCTTCCATCTCCAAATTCTTGTTTTTGAAGTAATGTTAGTCCTTTGTGATTTGTGTATACTTCAAACTTCTGGCTCAAGTATTCTTTCTATTTCATGACTGCTCAGTATATTGCTAAGTGTTCTTGCTCTGGTGTTCTATAGTTCTTTTTGGCTGGTGTTAAACCTCTGCTAGCATATACTACTGAATGTTCTCTATCGTCTGGTCTTCTCTGAGATAATATTGCTTCCAATGCTTGGCCGGATGCATTAGTGGTGATAATGAATGGTTTGCTGTGATCTGGATAGATTAGTACTGGAGCTTGAATGAGCTTTCTTTTCAGAATATTAAAAGCTTCTTGTTGACTTTCTGTCTATTCATATTTTGTATTCTTGGTTTGCAGTTGGTTGAGTGGCTGTGCTATTTTGGAAAAGTTCTTGATAAAATATCAATAGTAGCTGGTGAATCCCAAGAATGATTTCAGTTCTGTCATATCAGTTGGCACTGGAAAGTTCTTTACTATCTCTATTTTCTCTGGATCTGTTTTGATGCCATCTTTGCTGACTATGTGTCCCAAGAATTTTAGTTTTGTCTTGCCAAAGAAGCACTTTGTTGCATTTAACTTTAGTCCTGCTCTTCTTAATTTTTCGAACACTTGTTAAAGATGATAGAGATAATCATCAAATGTTTTTGAGAATACATTGGTGTTGTCCAAGTATACAACTACTGATTTTCACAATAAGCCAGTATAAACGATTTCCATTAGCCATTGAAAAGTTGCTGGGGCATTGGTTAAACTGAATGGCATTACTTCAAATTCAAAATTCCCTTCCCTTGTGGTGAATGCCATTTTCTCTTTGTCGGCTGGATCCATGGCTACTTGCCAGTAACCACTGTCTAGATCTAATGTTGAAAACCATTTGTTTCCACCAAAAGTGTCAAATAATTTTTGGATCTGTGGAGTGAGGTAACTATCTTCATGAGTTATTCTATTGAGTTTTCTATAATCTACACAAAAGCAAATTTTCCCATTTTTTTTCCAGACAAGTACCACTGGTAATGACCATGGGCTCATTGATGGCTGAATTAACCTATTGTCAAGCATTTGGTTTATCTTTTGACGGATAATCTCATGGCTGGCTGGTGGTACTCTGTATGCTCTTTGTTTAATTGGCATTGTATTTTCAGTCTTGATCTGATGCTGGATAATGTCAGTTCAGCCAAACTCGTTTTCATTGGCAAAGATGTTATTGAAATTGTTGAGCAACATCTTAAGTTGCATATGTTAGAGTGGATCTAAGTTTCTCATGTTCATTTGTTCCAACTGTTCTGGTTGGAGCAAATAACATTCACTTTATCCGTATATTATTTGTGATGTGATATTGACATATCCACAAAGTTGTGGAAAGTCTAGAATGGTGCTTAATGGTTGATCCTCTATTTCTGTAGTCAAATATCTGATGATGGTTCTTTCCAGTATATTGACAACATTTCTGGTGTTGTTGTAAATAGGAATTTTGATGTGGTTATAGTTCTTGGCTGGTATGTAAAGATTGATAAGTCCAACTTCTTCTGATTCACAAAGACTTGCTTCTGCTTCAAAAATTTGTGCTTGGTCTTTTACCTCCCTCTCTATTGTTATCATGTACTGGTCATATAGTGGAATGGAAATTGCTTAACTAGTTGAGATAATTTCTCCTTGGCCAACAATTTCTTCTTCTGTCATATTAATTGGCAAATCTATTCTACCTGTTAATCCAAATCCCTGTATTCCTTTCGCTGTTATTCCTAATTCCTTTTTTTTTCCCACTGATATTAACTGAGCTACTCTAACCAGAAGCAAGAATATTGCCTGTGCTATCTTTTTGTTGGGTTCTATTATATAGGCTTTTTTTGAGTCATTTTGTAACATAGCAATGATATTTCCTACATATTCCACGTCAATTATTCCTCCTCTTATATTAATCTCTCTTTTTGCTAAACTACTCCTAGATGCTAATTGAACCATTGTTGTTGCTGGAATTTCTAGTGCTACTTTCAGATCAATGCAGGTGTGTGAATGTGGTTCCAATTTGATGGCCTTTTTTCCTGGATATCTCAGATCAAATCCAGCATCAATATTATGCACATGTTCAGGCATGATACTCTTATCATTATTGCTGAACCATTTTAGTTCCAATTCCCTGGTGAGGTCAGGGATTGCGATATATTATTCGTATTTTGTATCAGAGTTTGAATCTGAGTTGGAATCAGTATTGTTGTTGTTGTCATATTGAATGGAGCTGGAACCAGTGTTTTCGTCGTTATCATTGTCAGAGTTTAAATCAGGATCAAACAGTGATCCTGATTCTGATGCACAGCTGCTGATTGGTTCTTCTTCCTCTGGAATCGTGTAGATCATGCAAATTGGTGGATTGTAAATGAGATCACACTTATTACAATATTGAAAGTCACATGAGATCAAACAGTGATCACATAATTGAGTGTTTAGCTGTGTTAACCACTCTTTTTGTTCTTTTCTTGTGGGTGCTAGTCATTAGTAGTGTTCATGAAATTCCTCGGAATTGTCCTTAACATTGCCAAAAATGTCAAACATTGCAACATATTCTGGCTCTGGGAGAGATAATGGATTGGTTTTGATTTCCCGCAACTTACTGGCTGTAGCTCCTTTTGTCATTGCATATGCCATTTTCCAGATCTTATGTTCATTATATGGGTAGCCTTTCAAACGTCTTAAGGCTTGTTTCTATGCGTCATGGATTGAGGTCCCTTTTTGTACCCAATCATTTATTAGGATTGTGTACTGGCATGTTTCATTGCACGTTCCTTCTTGTCCTGGAATGTCATTTCATATTCCTTTATCCAGAAATGTTTCTCCGCATGCTAGGTATGGTGTATTGTCTCATTTTCCTATTTTTAGTGGTCGGCCATTGCATTCAATAACACATAGACAACAATAGTATCGTGTTGCTGTCTGCCAGTTTTTGTTGTTGTCACAACATGCACCCATTGTCGACAATTTCTTACTGCAAGTGATGCATTCAAGTTTAGGTCAACGGTAGATGGCCTGAAGTTGTGTAGAATATGAGATATATGTAGAGGTAATAGATTGTGTTGGCTCTTCTTTTTGTTCCTTCCCTTTTTTTTTCTCTTCCCAAGTCCATTCTGTGGTTGGTTTACTTTGGTTGTCATCATTTCAAGATCCCTAATTTGTTCCCCAGGTAAGTTTTTCTTCTTTTTTCTTTTTTTTTTGTCGTCCCATGATAGTATGGGTGGTAGTTTATTGTGGTCAGCATCAGCCCAGGAGACTTGGTAAGCTTCCCAAATAGGTTTCTCTTTTGCCTCCTCCAGTTCAATCAATAGTTTCTCTCTTAGAGGAGTCTTGAAGTGGCCACACGTGGCTGGTACATGTATGTGTTGGCCTTGATATGTTAACTAGAGTTCCTGGGTGTTTCAGTTTAACATCATGTTGACTTTGGATAGCCAGTCATTACCAACGAGAGCTTGGTATTGAGTGGCTTCTATTACTAAAACTTTAATGGGAGTCACAATGCCATTAACTTCAAAAGGGAAATGGTCAATTTTGCCGATTAGAGTTTTGGTTGCTCCATCGGCTGTGATGACTCTGGCACTGGCAGCTCAATCAACTCGGTGATCTAATTGATCCATGAGCTGTCTTGTAATAATGCTGCCAACTGATCCACTATCTAGGATGAGTTTGATGAGATGACCATCAACTCTGGCATCCATGTACATTGCTGTGATGAGTTTTTCTTCGAGGCGGCTCCATTAAATAATGGTACTAGTGTGGTTTCTTTGAGTTCAAAAGAAAAGATAACTGCTAGAGATTTGTCATTGAAAATGGTTGCTGGTGGAATTGTGTTGGTAAGTAATTGCTGATTGGGTTCCAGTTTGTTGGATGTGGTGTCTTCTAGGGTAACCAGGAGACTTAAATAGTGTTGGGAATTTGGGTTTTGGGCATGACCGGTATCCAAATTCCGTGGACATGATCCTAATTGTGGGTTTAATAAACTGGAGACTGGTTAATGAACAACCATCACCAATCTTTAATTTTGAGTGACTTTGGATTGAGGGTTGCCTGATGTCATTTAAGCTGGGTTCTGGGGTGGTGTTTGAATTGGTTGGGGTTGATAGATAATTTGTGGCTGCAGTTGATATATTATTTGCAGCTGTGATTGATAAATCAGAGTTTGATATACTAGTGTAGGTATTTGATACATTGGCTGCATTACTGACAGGTAAGCGGGTTGATATTGTTCCTGATTTTGTTAATATCTCAGAGTTTAAAATTAATGATCAGAGTTTCTATATTGATTTCCCAATCGCGAATGGTTATAAGCATTGCAGTTTGCTCTGATGTGCCCTTGTTTACCACAGTTGTAACAGACATGCATCTCTGGCTGCCACTGCTGATTGGCCAATGTTGAGAGATGTGCTTAATTTTGGGAATGATTGTAGTTTCTTGGATTGCTGTGTCATTGAGGTAGTTGATAAATTGCATGATTGTCAGCTAAGTATCCTTCCAATTTCTGATTAATTGAATCACTGAATTGTTTCAATTTGGAGTCCAATTCAGATGATCCATTCATCACTAGGTTAATGGTTTGGACATGGTTAGCCTCGAGTTCTGTAGCTTCAAAATCTTTAGTGTGTGTGACTGCAGTTGGTAGGTTGGCTGGGTGTATTGGACATACCCATTGAAAAATGCTGCTGTGCAATTCTCTAATAAACTGATTTAAAATTTGTGGTGCTGTGAAGTAGTTAGCTTCAATGGCCTGAATCTGATGCAAATTTTTATAGAAGCATCCCAAGTAAGTGGTGACTGCTTCAGTGTCTTCTTGTTTAATAGTGTTGAAGGTGTTGGCTAATCTGTTGATGCTATTATTATTGCTAAAATATCTCAGAAACTCAGTTTTGAACTGTTGAAATGTTTGTGGTGGGGCAACTAAACTCTGATACCATGCATTCGTAGTATCTTGGAGAAAATAGAAGATCGCTTGAAGGGCTCTGGCATTGTCCCAATTATTGGCGACGATTGCTTTGATAACATCATTTATCCATGTTTGTGTATCATCTTTGTTGCCAGTAAATTTTTCAAGTTTGGCTATAGGTGCATACCATTTGTTGCTGCACAGGTTGTTGAAGTTGTTGTGGTGGTGGTTGAAGTGGCTGTTGAGCAGGTTGCTGAAGGAGTGGTTGATTTGGTTGATGCGGCTGTTGGATGGGTTGGTGTATAGGTTTGGCTATTAGATCAATTGGTGGTTAATCAATGACAATATTCGGAGGTAAGTTATTCTGATTAATTTGTTTGGGGTTTTGTAGTATTTGAATATTTGGAGTTGTGTTTTCTGGATTTTCTAAATTTGGGTTTATTAGGATTTGAAAATTTGGGGTTTTGAATTCCGGGTTTTCTGAGATTGGGTTTTGGTAGATGAATCTTTGATCCTCACTTCCTTCCTCTTCTTCCTCTGATAATTCCCATGGAGTAGCAGCTCCAAAATCTTGTTGGGGTATTGGTGATCAAATTCTTGATGGCATTGGAGATTGTGATTTAAATCCTTCAAAATACACTCTGTATGGTCCTAGTAAGTCTTCTTTCCATTGTTTACTTTAGAACTGAAATCTTCCAAATGTTGATGTTGCGTTTGAGGTGAATACATCTGCTGATGAAATGTTGATGGCGCTTCCAAGTGTATAGTGATATGATGGAATGGTTGGTGATTCTACTCTGTGTTTCTTCCAACTAGGTAACTGTATTTCTTTTGGTGTTGCTGCTAGTGTTTGTATTCTTTCTTTATCTTTGTCTGCATAGGTAATGAGAAATTGTTGTTGCATGTATCTTTCAATGGTTTGATTAATTTCCCTGATGATTGGGGCAAAACTGTGATTTCTTGGTAAGCTAGTGTGTTAAAATAATTCTATATAGAAATTTTCTCTTGCTGACTTAATATTAACTGTTCCTCCTAAACAGTCTGTGATTTTATTATTAACGTAATAGTTAAAGACTGATTTGGCAGGGTAGTGATTATTGTTTAATCCTAATAGTTGGCTGTATTGTTGAAACAAGACTTTTGCAAATCCTAAGTGGTTGGCTTCTATAATTTCTGATTCTGCCATGTTTGGATTTGTGTTGGTGCTGGTTCTCTGTAGAATTATACCTCACAGGGAGCACCAAATATTACAGGTGATTCTTTGGAATGTCAAGTAAATAACAAACCCATAACTTGGTGCTCAAGACAATTGGTGACGATAATAATCTGAAGGTATTTTATCTGAAGGTTTTCCAATTGAGTTCTTTGTATAATGGATAGAGATTCAATGGTAACAGTTTATCAGTAGTTTCTTGGCACCATAGTTTTGCCGATTGCTTGCTCAGTTTGATGGTTGATGATTCTTCTGGTATGATATCCTCCATAAGTGTATACCAGTATGGTTTTCTGATGTTAGTTCCTCCATAAGTCCTCCAAGAGTAAGTATTGTTTCAAGCAAGTTTATTCCTCTGTAAGTCTTCCAAGAATAAGTATTTTTAAATAAGTTTTATTCCTCCGTAAGTTCTCCAAGAGTAAATCCTTTAATCAAGTTAGTAAACAACAAAGAAAATAAAAAAAGATAAAAGAGAAAATAAGAAATAAGCCAAGACAATTTGCAAGTTAGTATCCCGTCAATAGCCATGATCAAGAGCTATTGTTCTAGTATAGTTAAGTATTAGTTACTATCAACATAAAGTGTTGATAGTAAAGAATGAATTTGATATAGTGAATAATTATTTATTTGAGGATTGTAGTAACTAAGCTAAGGATTTTTGGTGTCAATTCTGTCTTTTCTGCTTCTAATGCTACTACTATATATACATATTTGAGATTCCTCAATTCCTCAATTCCTTGTGACAGAAATTCTGGAATTTCTGGAATCCTGCGATTCCTGATAAGAGGAATCCTGGAATTCTGGAATTCTGTGATTCCTTGTTGAAGAATCCTGAAATTCCTGGAATCTTGCAATTTCTCTGAGAGAAATCTTGGAATTCCACATTTACTGTGTTTACATCTGATTGACTAATATCTACTAACTAATAATACTATATTTTTTATATTCTATGAGTAACAATGCCTATTTCTGATTGGTTATTTTACTTATTATTATAATTCCTAATTTTTATAAATAATAATGCTTTAACATATTTTTTTAATTATTATAATATGTATAAATAATCACTTATACAAATAAAAATAAAATAAATTTTGATAATCTTACAAAAAACACTACTTTTATGTTATAAATTAAAATAATAAACTAATAAATTACAAAAAAAAACAAGATTATATAATAAGAAAAATAATTAAAAAAGAATTTAACTTCAAAAAATAAAATAAAATAAAATAAATTCAATATATAAAATCAATTTTATAAATATTTTAATTATAAATAAATACCAATAAGTAATTTTTTATTACAAAAATGTTTAGATACTTAAAAAAATTTAAAAAAAGAAAATAAGTAAATTAAAAAAGATTGAATATTTAAAAATAATTTTTATTACTTTAATTTATATATATCTTGTATATTAAAACATGTTTTTCTAAAGCTGAATAATATATTGTTTATATAATTATTCAAAATAGTCAATAATTAAATTATTGTTTAGATTAACAATTAAATTATTAATTAGATTAATAATTAATAATTAAAATAATAACTAAGTTATTAATTAAGTTATTAATTACTTTTTAAAAATAAGATAGTTAATTATATAATATTAATGGCTAATATATGAAATAATTAATAAAAATTATGGGTTTTAACTATAATATTATTATTATAATTTTTAAAAAAAACCATAAATATAAAATTCTATTAATTAAAACATTATAAATATAAACATTAAATAATATTTTAATATATTTGTTTTTAATATATAGATATTGATTGATAACAATTTAATATTTGAACAAATAACAAATACAGATATTAAAAAATATTTTAATATATTTATATTTATTATATATATTATAAATATTAAAAATATATAATATTACTTATTATTAATTTATGTTAATAATACTATTTTTATTAATATTATGATAAAATTAGCTATAATAAATTAATTAGTATATTTAAAAATTTGCTTAATAAAAAAACAACTGGTTTATTAAGTATATTTAATAAGTTATAAAAATATTATAATAAATTAGTTTTAAAATTGTTTTTGGTTTTATTAAATTAATGTTTAATTTATGAATATATTTTTAATTTATAAACTAAAACATAAATTTTTATAATTTTTAAGCAATATAAATAGAAAAATGTTTTAATTAATATATAATTTATTGTTTAATTAAAATTAATTATAAAGTTTTTTTTTAATCAAATTTTAACTGTTTATAATATGTTTAATATTTTCTATGACAATAATTTTTTGGTTTTATATAATATTTTAATTTAGTTTTCTATCTTTATTATTAAATTAATAATTAGTAATATTTTTACAAGTAAAAGATTTTGGATATTAGCTTTAATAATTAAAATCTATAATTTAATATTAATTGGTTAATTATAATAAAATTTTAACTGTTATTGTAATTTGAAGATTTTGGTTTTGAGTTTTTTGTATAATAAACAGAGATTTAAATTGTATTGTCTTTCCAAATTTCTTTTTTTAGCATAAAAACTAGTTTAATCTGATAATTATGTTTTTTTAATAAATTATTTTTAAGTTTTTATCCTTGTTTTATGAATTTTTTATTAAGTTATTATTAATATTATTACGGATTGGAGTAACAAGCTAACGGATAGCAAGAGAGAACAGGATTGTAAGATAATGGAAATAATCAAAGGGGAATTCAACTTTAAAGAGTGAATTGAATGAGTATGGATTCAATATGCGAGATCAGTTTTATAAAATATCTCAGTTGCTATTCTTTTCAAAAGTAACTGGGAAATCTAAAAGTAGAGAAATAGTCCATACTGTCAACAATTGATTACCACTAGTATAATTCTATGCCTCATGTTAGCACTCTTAGAATTCAATATCAGGTATCAACTTGTGCTTTTCAGTCACATTTATTCAAATAATCTTCAAATGCTACAATTATATACATTAGAAAAAGACCAACAAGTAATCTTTTATCTTTAAGATGTTCAGATACTTGAAGGTAGGGAAAGGGAAATTAGTAATAAAAAAAGGATTGAGATAAAAGTTGTTATTTTATTTATTCTTGATTATTTAGATGCTTGTTATTACATGTTTTTCTACAGCTAAAAGATTCATCACTTATATAGCTATTAAAAGTGGTTAATAATCAGGTCAATGATCACTTTCTAAAAATAGTGTGGCTAATCATATGACATCAGTGGCTAATACATGTGATAATTAATAAGAAGTATAGGTTTCAACCATAATATCATCCTCTCCAAAGAAATTGAGCTCTGGTGAAATTAAGCTATTTATAGTGTAATCTATTTGAAAAGTTTTATCTAACTCAAAGCTAACTAATTTATTGAAGTTTTTTGTAGATAGGGTGTATAATACTTGAGGTAAAATGAGTTTTGTATTCAAAAGACCAAATCTTTGTATTAGAGTTTTGGCTCTTTTAGCAATGGTTAAAACTCTTAGAATATCTAATCGTATAATGCCCAAAATTTCTGCCTGTATCTCTGAAGTTGTTTTCTTCATGAACTTCATGTCATCTATGATTTCACCAAGGCGATCATAAAGCTCTAGTTGTTTTCCATATGACAAGTTTTTGTCTATGGGTAAGATTTCTTTAATTGTTTTTCCAAGTGTGGTGGAGAGTACGAGTATCGCTGTTATTATACTTTCTCGCAGATATTTATCCATTTTGCTACCAATTTTTTCTCTTCTGGTAGTTGTTTTCTTTGGTTTAATAACAGTATGTGTTCTATTGCTATCAGTTATTGTGGTCTGTTTTCCAATGGTCAAAGTAGCATTTGGATAGTTTTTAATCCAATACTCATGAAGAGTATAGAAAGCGTTTTGAATGTTTTGATCCAGAAAATAATTGTTCATGTCGATTGAAAATATCTCTGTTTTGGGAGTGGTACATTTATTTATATCTGATTTTTGCTGATCATTTGGGTCGATATTACCACAACAGGTAACCAATCAAATCATTTGTAATATTTCTTGAGTCATGTGCCATAAACAAAACAATCATTAAAGATTGTTCCGGATTGATCTTGAAGAATATAAGAACCATTGTTCAAAACTTTGTTGACTATAAAGAGTCTTTTCCATCAGCTAGAGAATTTATTACCATAGATATTGTCTTTGTCTAAATGATATTCCAAAACCAAGTCACCAATGCTTAAGGAAAGTGTTTTATAGGTTTTTTTTTTCTTAAGCTTCTCTTGGAACTGTTTTATCTTTTCAAAGGCAATTATCTGTGCCTTTACCAATGAGTCAAGAATGGTACCAAGTCTTTTTTGCAAAATGTCTTTGTAATTCCCTATTGTGATTTCTTCAAAGGGTATTGTCTCAATATTAGTTTCTATTGGTAGTGTTGCCATTTGTCCATAGAGCAGGTAAAAGGGTTCATAACTTGTTATGTCATGATTCACAGTTCTATAAACAAACAAAGCTGAAGGCAGTACTTTGTCTTATAAGTTTGTTTTTTTACTTGTTTTGGCTAAGGTTTCACACAGTGTTTTATTGAAATGTTCCACTAGGCCATTTGTTTGGGGGTGATAAGAGGAGGAAAGTTTGTAATGTATTTCCAATTTTCTACAAAGTTTTTCAATCAGTGTACTAAGAAAAGCTCTTCCTCTATCAGATAAAAGTTCTTTGGGGCAGCCATGGTAACAAATAATATCTTTATAAATGAAATTAGCAATGGAAACTGCTGTTTGATCTGGGGTGGCTCTTGCTTCTACCCACTTTGTAAGATAGTCAGTAGCTGTGATAATGTATCTGTTGCCATCAGGAGTTACTGTTAATGATCCAACAACATCTATACCAATTCTGTCAAAGGGTTGGCCAACAGAGATTGGATAGATGTTTTTTTTGTGATTGGGTTTTTCTCTTCTTTGGCAAGTATTACAGGTTTTAATGTATTCAGCAATGTCTTTTCCCAAGGTAGATCAATAATAGCAAGCTAGAGTTTTCTGAATTGTTTTTGTTTTTCCAAAGTGTCCAGCTAATGGATCAGTGTACATGTTGTAGATCACAATTTCTCTTTCTTCAAATCTTATGACTCTCTGAGAGCAGTCAGGATCTTTTCTATTTCTTTTATATAATTGGTTCTGGCAGATCAAATAAAAATTTGATTGTTTGCACAACTGTTCTCTTTGCTGTCAAGTCTATTCCGGTGGGTATTGTCCTTTACCCAAAAATTCCATTAAGGCAGAGTAGTTGTCCAAGTCTATTATCATGTTTGGTTGTAAGAGAATTACTAATAATTAGGTTGGTTTGGTTTGGAAGGTTGTATTGTCACTTGGTGGTAAGTCTGAAGAGAGATTCAGCATTTTGATGATTAGCTCCTTTACAGTGTTAAATATCATAGTCTAATTCATCCAAGTAGAGTATCCAGTGGGCTATCTGTTTATGTTCTAGCCTTTTCTTGTTGTGCAGCCAAACCAAAGCTTGGTGATCTGTTATCACCAAAAACTTCACACCAAGAAGATACTTATCCCAGTAGCTGGTAGCCCAAACTACTGCTAAGCATTCCTGCTTAGTAACTAAATAGTTCTTTTCTGCTGGTGTAAGAATTCTACTGGCATAGGCTATTGCATGTTCTCTGCCATTTTCATTTTTTTGTGAGAGAACAGCACCAAGTCTATAGCCAGATGTATCAGTGTAAAGGATGAAAGGTTGATCCAGATCAGGTTGCTTGAGAATAAGTTCTGTAACCAATTTTTCTTTGAAGGTTTTAAATGCTTTTTGCTAATGTGTGCCCCAATGGTAGTTGACATTTTTCCTGAATAGCTGATTGAGTGGAGAGGCAATTTTGGAAAAATTCTTAACAAATTTGTGATAATAGAAGGCCAAACCAAGGAAAAAATGTAACTCATAAACATTCATTGGTTGTCTTATGTTCTGAACTTTTTCCACTTTGGCTGGATCAGAGAAAATTCCATCTTTTGTAATAAGATGGCCAAGAAATTGGGTGAATTGTCTTCCAAAGAAAGATTTAATTGGGTTGATCTTGAGACCTGCATTTCTGAGAAGATCAAAAACCTTTTGCAAATGTTTAAGATATTCATCTCAGGTTTTTGAGTACACCATTATATTGTCCAGATAGACCAGAACAAAGTTTTCTTTCACTGATTCAAATACTTTATCCATTAAGCATTAAAAGATGAGAGAAGCATTGGTGAAACCAAAAGGCATGACTGTGAATTTATAGGTGCCATACTTGGTGATGAAGGCAGTTTTCTTCCGGCTTTCTGAATCCATTTCTACTTGCCAAAATCCAGCAGTTAAATCAATGGTTGAAAAGAAAGCAGCATCTTTGAATTGGTCCAGCATTGCATCAATCTTGGGAAGTGGGTACATATTTTTTTCAGTGATGGCATTTAATTGGCAGTAGTCAATACAGAAGCATAGAGTTCTACCTTTCTTGAATACCACTACAACTGGGAAAGCCCATTCACTTTTGGTTTTTTGTATGAATCCAAGTTCTTTCATCTGGTTTATTTCTTTCTTGATAAACTCATTATTTCAGTGATTGGATTGGTAAGGCTTCAAATGGATGAGACAAGTTTCTCTGGTGGTGATAGTGTGTTGTATCACATGGGTTCATCCTGGGGTATCACTTTTTTTTAAGATAACTGGGCTGTTTCTTGTCAACAGATTTTCAATGTCTATCTTTCTTTCTTCTAAAGAGGGTTCTCTTTGTTTTACTACTAATGATTAGATCTCAGGTGGTTCATTCTCAAAGAACTTCTGTACTTTTTTTAATTTATTTCTTGGTATTAGGCTAATTGGTTCCCAATCTTTGTAATAGATCAAGCATGATTTACATTCATCACTTGGAGAATACAAAGATTTATTGCACCAGCACCAGACACAAGGGCCATGCCATCTATAATTGTATTTGGCTTTCTTGCCAGGCTTTTGGTTAAAAGTTCTTCTTAGAATATCATAATAGGGCCAGCAGATCAGCTTGTTGTTTACAATGATTCCCTCTCTATCAGCTTTAACATTGTCTAGTGGCTTGCCATTGCTGATAAAGGTGGTGTAGGTGAGTTCAGCAGTTTCTTCTTGTTCATCTTCTTCATCACTCTCTTCATCATCTGATTCCTCTAATTGCTCATCTTCTTGATTTTGTTTGGTTGCTGAAGGAGTTGTCCAATGGCAACATTTAACCACAATGAGTTTTTCATCACATCTTATGGTTAGCTTACAAAGTTCATAGTTGAGTAAGGCTTTTGCTTTCTTGAGCCACTCATTGTCAACAATGATGGTGTATTCTTTAACTTCAGAAACTTCCATGTCAGTTTCAATACTAATGCCATTGATACGGACAGGAATAGCTTTGACAATGCCCAGACTTTTTTTCTTGTCACCATGTACATTGGTCATTGGTCGGGTGGAAGACTCATCAATTTTTCTGCCAATTGCTTTAAGGAAGTGTTTGGCAATTACACTAACAGATGATTTACTGTCTAGGATCAAGTCAATGAAGTAACCAGCCACTTGTGCTTTGCAAATTAGAGGAGTGACATTGCTGTTGTTAGCAAATTCAGCTTGGTGAGGGTGTTTATTGGTCTTTGGTGTTTTTTTCTTGGGGATTAGAGATTTGTGAAGATCTTTTCTGAACTGTGAATGGGTTATTAACTGGCCAAAGGTAATGTGTGCTGGGATTTTCATGAAATCTTTGACAACAAAATAGGGTTCAGATTTTTGTACAATTTCTGGGGGTTCCAACTTTGGAGAGTTCTTAAAAACTTTGGCTTTTGGTGGCTCATTGTTATCAGTAGTGGAAATTAAGGCTTTGTTGAGATCTAGAACGAAATTAATCTTGGCTTTCTTCTTTTTTCTGGTTAATTCAGAAGTGTTGATTGCTAATTCATCCATGTCATGGTCATCATTAGTTAAGTTAAAAGCAAAAAAAGGTTTTTCTTCTGGTTGGCTTGCACTTTCATCCTTTGGAGGTGCACCTACCAGTTTAAAGGCTGATAGATTGTGGCTTTAACTAGAGGATCCTCTCCAAAAAAATTGATGTTGGCATGGTTGGGTCTTTGATTGGGAGCATTATTGTTGATGGGTTTATTGTTTTAATTGTCATTATTTTTGGGGACTGGAGGAGGTAAAGAAAGATTGTTGCAATCTCTTGAGAAATGTCCAGTTAATCCACATTTATAACATACAGAAGGACCACGATTTTGCTGTCTTTGATAAAGAGGTTGCTAGGGCTAATTAAAATGTGGTTCATATTTGGGTCTTTGTGGTTGTTGGTTATCTCTAACTGCTTGTGCCAAAGATTCTAATAACTGGGCAAGATTGGCTGTGAGTCTATTAATTAATTGTTCATTTGGATCTTGAGTTTGGGCAGCAAAAGAGGCAGCAGCCATTTGAAGGGCAGGAGCCATAACAGGAGCAGAAGCAAAAACTGGAAGTGTAGATCTCAAATGTATTCTTTGGTTGTCTTCAATTTGTTGGGCAAGTTCAATGGCCATGTTCATTGTAGAATTGTCTTTCAAGGCCAAAAGAGGCCAAAGAGCATAAGATAAATCAGTTCTCAATCCTTTTGTGAAGGAATGAATCTTTTGCTTTTCTGTCCAATTTCTTCTAGAGTCTACATGTTTGATTAACTTTCTGATTGCTTTAGCATATTCAGTTACAATTTCACCAAAGCCTTGAGTTTTTTTTTTTAATTCTATGTGCCACTTGGATATCAAGATTGGGATTCTGAACTTGTTTTTAAACTGGGTTGTAAAAGAGGTGTTGTTTTCTCCGGCATTTGCTAGTAACCATCTAATGATTTTTTGTTGAGCATTGGCATTGGTTTCTTGTGAAAACCAAGTAGCAAGAGAGTCTTGGAGGTAGCCACCAACAATTTAGAACTTGTATTCATTATTATATTGGTTTGCTGTAGCAGCTCTCTCAAAATCATCCAGCCATTCTATTGGATCTTGGGCATCACCTCTAAATAATAGTAATGGGGTGTTGTTTCTTTGCCCTAAAGCAGTCTGTATACCTTGGAGGGTGATCAAAATGTTTTGTTGTAGAGGGTCTTGAGCCATTGGTTCAGGTGTAACTGTTTGTGTTAAGTGTTCTAATTTACTTGAAAAGAGATCAAAAACAGGAGTAGTTTAATAGCTTTCTTCTTCTGTTTCAAGAAAAGTTTCAGTTAATTAATGAGCAGCAATCCAAATGTGGATTTAATGATTCAGATATTCGAAATCAGGAGGCTATTGTTCAAAGATTGTTGAGTATAAAAGTTGATCAATGCTGTTGTTTCTTTCTTTACAGTTGTCTTCAAAATAAGCTTGGTCAAAGTAATAGATTGTATAAGCTGTATAGGTTTCAGCTGAATGCTCATTCAGAAACCAGTTCCAAAAGTCTTGAAATTGTCTGCTGGATTGTTCTTCAATGGGAAAGCAAATCAAGCAGAAGAGCAAAAGATTGAGTTCAATAAAGTCTAAATCGTTTTTGTTGTGTGCTTCAAAGTGTTCTTCTGATTGTTATGGCAGGTATAAATAATTACTCATACAATAGGAAACAAAGTGGATTTTGACAATCTTACAGGGAGCATCACTTTTATGTTACAGATTGGAGTAACAAGCTAATGGATAGCAAGAGAAAACAGGATTGTAGGATGATAGAAATAATCAAAGATGAATTCAACTTTAAAGAGTGAATTGAATGAGTATGGATTCAATGTGTGAGATCAGTCTCATAAAATATCTCAGTTGCTATTCTTTTCAAAAGTAACTGGAGAATTTGAAGGTAGAGAGATAGTCTGTACTGTCAACAATTGATTACTACTGGTATAATTTTATGCCTCATGTTGGCACTCTTAGAATTCAATATTAGGTATTAACTTGTGCTTTTCATTCACATTTATTCAAATAATCTTTAAATGCTACAATTATATACATCAGGAAAAGACCAACAAGTAATTTTTTATCTTTAAGATGTTCAGATACTTGAAGGTAGGGAAAGGGAAATTAGTAATAAAAAATAAATTGAGATGAAAGTTGTTATTTTATTTATTCTTGATTATTCAGATGCTTGTTATTACATGCTTTTTTATAGCTAAGAGATTCATTACTTATATAGCTATCAAAAGTGGTTAATGATCAGATCAATGATCACTTTCTAAAAATAGTATGGCTAATTATATGACATCAGTGGCTAATACATGTGATAATTAATAAGAAATATAGGTCTCAATTGTAACAATATTAATAATTTTAGTGCTTAATTTTTTAATTAATTATTATATATAAAACATAATTAATAACAGAACATTAAATAAAACCAATAAAGAAAAAAAAATTAATATTTTATTAATAGCTATAATCAAGAACTATTGTTTTTATGTAATTAAATATTAAAGTTTATTAATATAAATGCCAATAAGTAAAAGTAATAAGTATTCAATTAAACAATTATAATAACATATACAATAAAATATATAATCTGTTTATTAAAATAAATATAATTCTATTTTAAGCTATAGAAAACTAATTTTTGAAATAAAATAGTAAATAGAATTTAAATTAAAAATTTTTGTTTTTAATTTTTTGTTTGTTTTTTGTTTTTAATATTAATAATATATATATATAATTTTTATTATACAAAATTTCTTGAAATCTTTTCATTTTTTTTATCTAGTATTCTAAAATTTTAAAATTCTGGAATCTTAAAAATATATGTAAAAAAAATTCTGGAATTTTTTTTTTACACTTATTTTTTATTGATTATTTTTATTTAATTATTATTTTTTTTAATTTATATAAGTAATAATATATTGGAAAAAAATGAAAAACTCTAAATAATATGATTTAAATTAATAATTACTGAATTATAATTTAATATATCTTAACTATTGCTAATATTTTTTTTAAAAATCAATAATATTTAAATAAACAATAAAAAAAACTATAACTATTTTTATTAACCAAAAAGTTCAATTTGTATTTTAAAATATTAAGATAAAAAACACTAGAATAAATTAATTACTATATTAAAAAAGTTAAATATTAAGTATTATCTGTTATTATTATTGAATTTTTGTTTATCATACAAAAAACTTAACTAATTAAAATCTTTAAAGTATTAAAACTTTCAAATTATGATTAAAAATAAAAACACCAATTTATAATACTATTGTTTTATTAACATAGTATTTCTGGTTTTTATTTTGTATTAAATTATATTAGTTCTTTTAAATTTATTTTTATTCATAAAATATTAACATATTAATTAAAACCTGAAATATATACTAATAATTAATTTTTAATTTTTGAATTTAAATATTTAATAATAATATTGACTAAAATTTTTACATAGTTTTTAATATTATTATAAATTAAAATTTTAATATTTTTGTGATTTTTGGCTAATATATATATATTTATAATAATAATAATTTTATTTTGACAAATTTTTGGTTTTGTCTTAAAAATCTTGTGTTAATTTTTGATTTTTTAAGTATTTTTAACAAATAATAATAATATAATAAAATAAAAACTCTTTCTTTCATTGATTCCCTAACCATAACGAGAGCATAGAATAGTCAAAAAAATATCTTCCTTTTCTCTTATTCCCTTCTGTTCCCTTTAGTTATTTCTTTACATACACCTCTGTTCGTGACAATGGATCCAGTAGGCTCTTCTGCTAGTGGGTCAGCATCTGGTTCGGCTGGTGTGAGAACCCGTTCTGGCACTAAAAAAAAGGTGCGCATTGAGAGTATTTACACTCGTGGTCCATCTTACAAGAAAACAAAGAAACCTGATAATTCTGGTGTTGTTGTGGATTCATTGGCTGGCCCTCTGCCTGTGGACATGCTACATGATGGCGTTGACGACCAGAAGAAATCTTGGGGTAGTGAAATGGACAGCGAAGAATCAAGTGTTGGCGGGACTTCTGACATTGAAAACATGAAGAACACGATTGTAGAAGAAACGAGCTACGTCAATTCTGACACTTCCGGGGATAACAAACTAATGGGTAATGCTACGCCAAAGGGTTTGAGAACGAGAACGTACATATTTGAACACCTGTCTAAGCAGTCTTCTTTCATTAATGTGGGTGGTACTGGCGACGTTTTGGAGCTCCCTCCTCGCACATTCAATGGATTCAATCAGTTGCTGCCAGTCACATCATGTGATCGGGAGATTCGGAGTTTTATTTTGGTGAAATCTTTTGCATTGGATATTGAACTTTCTGCTGTTTCTGGGAAAACTGTTAGTGATAAGTTGATTTGTGTGAAAAAAAATTTTTATCAAGTTGATGGTTTTAGGAGGGCTTCAACTCCCTCAAAATTTCCTGGAATAATAAGGTCATCATATATATCTGAAAAAAGTTTGATTAAGACAAGAGAAATGGCAATCAGTGAAAAAATTTTGGTAAATGATGATCTAAGAAAAGTAAACAGCCATTCGGATCGGGAGGTAATCATCAAGGAAATCCCAGTGGATCTTCCCAAATTGGTGATTGAGGCAGTGTTCTCCAAGTTTGGCAAGATTATTTTAATCAAAATGCAGCTTATTGGTCTTTGGCAAAAGGCCCTAGTGGAATATGAATCATCTGAGATAGCTGATTTGGTTGCGGTTAGATGGTCTGTATTCATGGGAAAAGATTCTGTTCACGTGGCAAAGGCAAGTGTTGATAAACAAATATGGGTATCTAGAGATCAGCATCGGACATTGCTTTACACTCTTCCAGTTGGCACCACTGCCTATGATTTGTTTGCATTAGTGGAGGCCTATGGTGGGAAAACTTGTTTTATTGGCCGTAATCCATCTTCATATATTCGTGATCAGTGTGCTGTGATCTGTTTTGAGAATGAGACATCCAAATTGGCTGCTATTGGTTCAGTTCTGGTTTTCAAGGATGTGAGTTTGCGTTGGGCTGGTCTATCTTTGGCCTGTTGTGCAGTATGTAAACAATTCGGTCATGTTTCTGATGTTTGTTCTATGGGTGAGAATTCTGGTGCTCGCAGTAAGCGGGTGGTAACTTCTCAGAATTGGGTTCATCTGACTAATGTATATAGGAGGAAACAGACTCCTATCACTCACCCAGTTTCCTTTGGTAACAAGACTTGGGCCCAAGTTGCTAGTGGCACTTCCTCTCGTGTGGTTTCTTCGGGTCTTTTTTCTGTTGGTGCTAGTTTCAGTGTGGATTCTGCCTCGGTAGAATCCTCCCCTTCTGATATCTCTGATTTGTGCAGTCAGTTGGCAATTTTGGAACACTCTTTGGAGCTTTTGGCAGACCGAGTTTCTGCCATTGCGAAGAAACTGAGTTGTGTTGAGATGGTTTCTTCGGAGTCTTCTTTTCTAGCCTCTCATCCCGTTGCATCTACTTCTCTGGCCTCATGTGTGGATTTGGATATGGCACTGGACGTTTCATTGGTGGCCTTTCCTTCTCTTTGCCCTACCATTGATGATGCCAATCCTGATTTTGGTTCCAGTAGTTCGAAGGTTTTAACTGCCAAGGTTGGTGGTTTGGAGTCAAAGTTGATGGCTTTAGATGCATCAGTTGGCTCAGTGTTGGCAAGACTGGATATGTTGTGTTCTGGTTTGGGTTCTTCAGTTCTCTCGTCTTCTCAATGACCAGTTTTATTTGGAAGGTTACTACGTGTAATGTTCGAGACATGAAAATTCCTGCGAAACAAAAAGATATAGTTCATTGGCACAAGGACATGGGAAATTTGGTTTCTATTTTTACTGAGACAAAGTTGAAGGATAGGATTTGTTCCTGGATCGCCAACAAGTTTGATGGTGTTAGGGTGTTTTCCTCTGGTTTGGATTCTGGTTATCTGGGTGCTGGTGTGGTGGTTGTCATGGACTCTTCTTTGGCAAGGCATGTGTGCAGAGTTTCTGAAATGCCTGGCCGGCTTTTGTCTGTTAGATTGCTTTTCAAGAATAAGCTCTCGGTGTCAATTCTAGGGCTCTATGCTGGTGCTTCTTTGGTGGTGTGGTTTTCCCAAACTGATGAGATTAACTTTTTTATTGCAAAGGCTGTTAATGAATCTTCTTTCGTTATTCTCGGGGGTAATTTTAATGAAGACGGTTCTCATAAAAGTGCAAGTTTCAAAAGATGCTTTGATTTGGGTCTGGTCAATTCTTTAGTTGGTAGCCCAGCTGCGAAAACGTCCACTTGAAAAAATTCTAGAGGTGTTACAAAAGTAATTGATTACATGTTTGTCTCCTCGTGTCTTGTCAATGCGATAGTGCATCATAAGGTTTTGAATGTTAGTAAGCATTTTGACACAGACCATCGAGCTGTTTCAGTGGATTTGGGTTTGAACAGGTTCTTGGATACGCACTTGATTTCTCTTCGCAAGCAGGTGAATAGAGATCGTTAAAAGTTTGACGTCAAAGGTGCCAATAATGCTAGGTGGTTGGAATTCAAGGATGCTTCAGCTGCCAATGCCTCTATGTTCTCAAATGCTTTTGAAGTGGCAGTGAGGTTTTCAGATGTGGACACTATGTGGGACATTGTTCATAGATCATAGTTCTTTCAACAGGTGGTACATTCAAGAAAAAATGGTTTAAAGGTTTTGACAGTGTGTTTACCAGGACTTCTTCTAGGTTTCACAAACTGGAGCTGCTGGTTTCTAAGTTGGTTAAGGCTTCGCGTTTGGCTTCGAGTGATGGTTTTGCTTCTTTGTTGGAGGTGTGACACAGACTCGACTCTCCTGGTGCATTGGAAGTTAAATCTCTGTTTCTTTCAGGTTCTAATTTTGATATTATTCGTTCTGCACTAGCCAAAGTGAGGAAATTGTACTGCTCTTTGAAATTTTTGGAATCCAAGTGTGCTGAAAAATCTTCGATCAAGCAGACTATTGGTAAGAGAATGGAGAGTTTTGAGCTGAACAAGGGTTATACCATTAGAAGTGTTTTGGAGCGTCTTTTTCGCAAGGTGGTCCTAGATCATCTGGTTGTAGAAAAAGAGTTGATTTTGGAGCCCGATTTGGTTAAGTTCAAGGTGGACGAAATTATGGAAGGATGGACCAGAAAACGTGAGGTGATGTCTGACTTCTCTAAGAATTGGGTTTGTCAATTTTGGCCTCTGGATTATGTGTTCAATGGTGCTTTCTCTGATGTCATGTGCTCAATCAGTTTTGATAAATTGTCAACTGTTGTTAAAGATTTTCCTGATGGAAAAGTGGCTGGTCTTTCTGGTATCTCCAATGAATTGTGGAAACATTGTGACAAATCTATTTTGGATATGCTTTTGGTGCTCTTGAATTTCTGTCTGGTTGGCAAGTTGGTTCCTGGGCCTTGGAGGGAAGCTTGTGTCTCGATGATTCCTAAACCATATGAATGGTAGGAAGTTCTCACGAACACCCATCCTATAGCTTTAATTGAAACAGCCCACAAGATTTTCTCCAAGATCCTTTCAGATAGGATTTCTTTGGCTTGCAGCACTTTTGATGTTCTTCATGGAGACAATTTTTCAGTTTTGAAAGGTACGATGATGCAGTCTCCCATTTTTGCTGTTGGTTCTGTGGTTGAGGATGCCTTGGAGAAGAACTGTGAACTTTGGCTGGTTTTACAGGACATGCGCAAGGCTTATGACTTGGTTGGTTAGGAACATCTTAGGAGGAGTTTGATCAGGATCAAAATGTGTGACAGGTTTATTAAATTTTTTGGCAGTATTCACAATGGTTGCATCAACAGAGTGATGACTGACTTTGGTTTAACTGATGGGTATTGTGTCCACGATGGGCTGGATTAGGGTGAAGTTTTCTTGTCTCTTCTCTGGCGTATTTTTTATGATTCACTTTTATGCGAGGTCAAGAGGCAGAAGAGTGTGTGGGGCTACAGGTTAAATTCTCATTATGTTTCTAAAACAGACCAAATAGATCCTCGTGCTGGATTGACTTTGTTTCTCGCTGCTGGTGCTTTCGTCAATGATACTATTTGGGTTGATAGCAGCCAGGCTGCTACACAACACATTCTGGATATTGCTAGTGAGTTTTTCAAGTTCAATGACATTTCTGTGAATAACGACAAGACAGTAGCCATTCCTATCAACTGTCGGGTGTTAGACTCTCGTTTAACTATCAGTAGTGTGCCTATTTCCATTGCCAGGAAAGAGGAATCTCATCGCTATTTGGGTATTTTTTTGTCTTCTGGGGGTCTTTCGAAGCCTAGCTTGGCTAAAGCTCAGGCTAATGTATGGTTTTTTGTGAATCTTGTTTTGAGGAAGGCAATTTTGGACAAACAGTGTACATATTTGGTGTCTGCAGTTCTTTTCCCTATCATCAGCTACAGGACTCAGTTCAGTTTTGTTTCTTTGAGTGTTTGTAGTAAATAGGACATGTTGGTACACAAGATCTTTAAGTCCAAGTCTGGGTTGTCACGTGATTTCCCTAGTGATGCTCTTCATTATCCCTCTCTGTACAATCTAAAGACTTTTGAACAAATCCAGGCTGAGAGTAAATTGGCCTCCATTATTGCTTTTGCAAATTCCACTGGTGTCTTGGATCGCTTGTTTTCACATAGGTCTCATGACTTCCAGGTTCTTAGCTGGCATCATTGTCATCCCTTAATGTTTCTGGCTCGTGTTGGTGTTAGTCTCTTAAATAATTTTTTGGCTGGTGTGGTCCGTATTTTTTCCGGGTGTGATTTGTGCTTTTTGTTATCGGTGTGGTACTCCTATGTCTTTGGTTCTAAGTGATTCCTGTTTTTTCAAGTGTGTCTCTTCGCTCAAGCGTTATGGAATTGCTTTCGTGGAACAGCTTCGTGACTGTAATGGTGATGTTTTTAGTTGGAAAACCTTCAAACATTGGAAGTGGCTGAACCCTTGTGGCCCAGTCCCTTTCTGGTTTGATCTCTCCGTTCGCTTTCTTGGTGGTGTTGTATCTCTCTCCTTAAGTTCCTCTTTGGCAGATGATCATGCTGTGTCTGACATTCGTCTTTCTCATGATTTTGGTGTGGTTTATGACGCTTTGCCAACCGTTGGAGCTGCCTGCCTTTCTGTGTATACGGATGGATCTCTTTCTGGTCTGGGCTCTGTTAACATGAAGGTGGGTGCTGCTGTTTTTTTTAAGGACATTAACTTGGGTTTGGGTGTTAGGGTGTCTGATTTGGTTTCTTCTACTCTGACGGAGCTGCAAGCCATAGCTTTGGCCCTTGAGTGTGTTCTTTTTTCTCGTTTGGTTGACTTGTTCTTGGATAGCCAAGCTGCTTTAGATACGTGTAGGTCGGAATTGTCGCTGGCTTGTCCAGATTTTAGGAACCACTGTTGGATTGAGCATTGTCACATTACTACTGTCATTTGTCAGAAGAATTTGGATGTGAATTGGGTCAAGATAAAGGGTCATTCAGGTGTCTCAGGCAATGATCATGCTGATGCACTTGCTAAAAATGCTGCTCTCTCTACTTGGCGCCTACCTTATTTGGTCAGTGAACGTTTTCTGTGTGCTGGTAGTGTGGCAGTTTCTGGTAATTCTAGACACTTTGTTCGTGATGTTTTCCAGTTAGTCTATTGAGCTCGTTGGGAAGTTGGAGTGGGTTCTCATGTCGTAGATGATAGGTTGCGCGCTGATATCAATTGGTCTAAGTTTTCTATGGTGTGGCACCCCGATTCTCACTTGGCATCTGGTTTTACCAGCTTGCGCACAGCTAGCTGTCGTACTTACTTTATGAAGGCTCTTTATCATCGGCTTCCTGTTGCTGTGCGCAAGCGTTTGTATGATAGGAGATACCCCAATGTGGTCTGTCTATTTTGTGGTGATGTTGAGACCTCGGATCACGTCTTTTCGTGTTCTCAGGATGCCGTTGGTCGTGCTTGTTTGTTGGGCACTCATGCTTCAGCTTGGAAGGCTCTTTCTGGCCTGTCTCGTTCTTTTTCTTGTGTCTTACAGGCTTTGGCTTCTTGTGTTTCTGAGGTTGGAATTGGTGTTGTTCTGTGTAAAGGCTTTGTTTTTGATAAGTGGTTTCGTGAGTTTGTCTCAGTTTTTAATGATTCTGATGAGGGTACTAAAAGGATTGTGAGCTTTGTGCATGGGTTCTGTCTTGTATTTCGGGACGACATTTGGTTGGTCTACGCCAGACACCAAATGTTTATGGAAAAGTGCAGTCTGATTCCATGTGATGGCTCAACTTTTGTTTCAGTTTCTGGTTTGTCTAAGGTGTTTTTGGCTGGTATGATTAGATTGCTGGGAGTGGCTGAGGCTTTTGGAGTTGGTTTTGGGTTTCATAGGTTTTGTCCATTTTTTTCAGGTATTGAAGATTTGGTTTCTGTGTATATAGATGTATAGTGTAGTCCTGACTGGCTCAAGTGGCTAGTCATGTGTAGAAAGCACATGATTTGCACCTAGTTTAGATCATTTGTATGATGTATAGCACTAGGTTGCGTTTGGACCTCACTTGTTAAATAAATAAATAAAAAAAAAAAAATTTCAGATTAATTAATTAACCAATTCAAATACCAAATTATAAAAACCTAATAACTCTAAAATTTACTTATAATAACAAAAAAAAATTATCTTTATTAATTACATTATTTCTATTTTATTTTTTATTTTTTTATTTTATTTATTTAATGAGTGAGATCTAAACGTGACCTAGTGCTATACATCATACAAATGATCTAAACTAGGTGTGAATCATGCGCTTTCTACACATGACCAGCCATTCGGGCCAGTCAGAACTACACTATACATCTATATGCACAGAAACCAAATCTCCAATACCTGAAAAAAATGGACAAAACCTATGAAACCCGAAACCAACTCCAAAAGCCTCAGCCACTCTCAGCAATCTAATCACACCAGCCAAAAACACCTTAGACAAACCAGAAACTGAAACAAGAGTTGAGCCGTCATGCGGAATCAGACCACGCTTTTCTATAAACACTCGGTGTCTGGCACGGATCAACTAAATGTCATCCTGAAATGCAAGACAGAACCCACGCACAAAGCTCACAATCCTTTTAGTACCCTCATCAGAATTATTAAAAACCGAGACAGACTCACGAAACCACTCATCGAAAACAAAGCCTTTACACAGAGCAACACCAATTCCAATCTCAGAAACACAAGAAGCCAAAGCCTATAAGACACAAAAAAAAGAATGAAACAGGCCAGAAAGAGCCTTCCAAGCTGAAGCATGAGTGCCCAACAAACAAGCACGACCAATGGCATTCTGAGAACACGAAAAGACGTGATCCGAGGTCTCAACATCACCACAAAACAGACAGACCACACTGGGGTATCTCCTATCATACAAATGCTTGTGCACAGCAACAGGAAGCCGATGATAAAGAGCCTTCATAAAGTAAGTACGACAGCTAGCTGTGTGCAAGCTGGTAAAACCGGATGCCAAGTGAGAATTGGGGTGTTACACCATAGAAGACTTAACCAATTGATATCAGCGCGCAATCTATCATCCACGACACGAGAACCCACTCTGACTTTCCAATGAGCTCGATGGACTGACTGGAAAACATCACGAACAAAGTGTCTAGAATTACCAGAAACTGCCATACCACCAGCACACAGAAAACGTTCACTGACCAAATGAGGTAGACGCCAAGCAGAGAGAACAGCATCTTTAGCAAGTGCATCAACATGATCATTGCCTGAGACACCTAAATGACCCTTTACCTTGACCCAATTCACATCCAAATTCTTCTAACAAATGACAGTAGTAATGTGACGACACTCAATCCAACAGCGGTTCCTGAAATCCAGATGAGCCAGCGACAATTCCGATCTACACATATCTAAAGCAGCTTGGCTATCCGAGAACAAGTCAACCAAACGAGAAAAAGGAACACACTCAAGGGCCAAAGCTATGGCTTGCAGCTCCGTCAGAGTAGAAGAAACCAAATCAGACACCCTAACACCCAAACCCAAGTTAATGTCCTTAAAAAAAACAGCAGCACCTGCCCTCATGTTAACAGAGCCCAGACCAGAAAGAGATCCATCCATATACACAGAAAGGCAGGCAGCTCCAATGGTCAGCAAAGCGTCATAAACCATACCAAAATCATGAGAAAGACGAATGTCAGACACAGCATGATCATCTGCCAAAGAGAAACTTGAGGAGAGAGATACAACACCACCAAGAAAGCGAACGGAGAGATCAAACCAGAAAGAGACTGGGCCACGAGGGTCCAGCCTCTTCCAATGCTTGAAGGTTTTCCAACTAAAAACATTACCATTATGGTCACAAAGCTGTTCCATGAAAGCAATCCCATAACGCTTGAGCGAAGAGACACACTTGAAAAAACAGGAATCACTTAGAACCAAAGACATAGGAGTACCACACCGATAACAAAAAGCACAAATCACACCCGGAAAAAATACGGACCACACCAGCCAAAAAATTATTTAAGAGACTAACACCAACACGAGCCAGAAACATTAAGGGATGACAATGATGCCAGCTAAGAATCTGGAAGTCATGAGACCTATGTGAAAACAAGCGATCCAAGACACCAGTGGAATTTGCAAAAGCAATAATGGAGGCCAATTTACTCTCAGCCTGGATTTGTTCAAAAGTCTTTAGATTGTACAGAGAGGGATGATGAAGAGCATCACTAGGGAAATCACGTGACAACCCAGACTTGGACTTAAAGATCTTGTGTACCAACATGTCCTATTTACTACAAACACTCAAAGAAACAAAACTGAACTGAGTCCTGTAGCTGATGATAGGGAAAAGAACAGCAGACACCAAATATGCACACTGTTTGTCTGAAATTGCCTTCTTTAAAACAAGATTCACAAAAAACCATATATCAGCCTGAGCTTTAGCCAAGCTAGGCTTCGAAAGACCCCCAGAAGACAAAAAAATACCCAAATAGTGATGAGATTCCCCTTTCCTGACAATGGAAATAGGTGCGCCACTGATAGTTAAACAAGGGTCCAACACCCGACAGTTGATAGGGATGGCCACCGTCTTGTCATTATTCACAGAAATGTCATTGAACCTGAAAAACTCACTAGCAATATCCAGAATATGTTGTGTAGCAGCCTGGCTGCTACCAACCCAAATAGTATTATCGACAAAAGCACCAGCAACGAGAAATGAAGTCAATCCAGCACGAGAATCTACTTGGTCTGTTTTAGAAACATAATGAGAATTCAACCTGTAGCCCCACATACTCTCCTGCCTCTTGACCTTGCACAAAAGTAAATCATAAAAAATACACTAGAGAAAAGGCGAGAAAACTTCACCCTGATCCAGCCCATCATGGACACAATACCCATCAGTTAAACCAAAGTCAGTCATCACTCTGTTGATGCAACCATTGTGAATACTGCCAAAAAATTTAATAAACCTGTCACACATTTTGATCCTGATCAAACTCCTCCTAAGATGTTCCTAACCAACCGAGTCATAAGCCTTGTGCATGTCCTGTAAAACCAGCCAAAGTTCACAGTTCTTCTCCAAGGCATCCTCAACCACAGAACCGACAGCAAAAATGAGAGACTGCATCATCGTACCTTTCAAAACTGAAAAATTGTCTCCATGAAGAACATCAAAAGTGCTGCAAGCCAAAGAAATTCTATCTGAAAAGATCTTGGAGAAAATCTTGTGGGCTGTTTCAATTAAAGCTATAGGATGGGTGTTCGTGAGAACTTCCTACCATTCATATGGTTTAGGAATCATCGAGACACAAGCTTCCCTCCAAGGCCCAGGAACCAACTTGCCAACCAGACAGAAATTCAAGAGCACCAAAAGCATATCCAAAATAGATTTGTCACAATGTTTCCATAATTCGTTGGAGATACCAGAAAGACCAGCCACTTTTCCATCAGAAAGATCTTTAACAACAGTTAACAACTCATCAAAACTGATCGAGCACATGACATCAGAGAAAGCACCATTGAACACATAATCCAGAGGCCAAAATTGACAAACCCAATCCTCAGAGAAGTCAGACACCACCTCACGTTTTTTGGTCCATCCTTCCATAATTTTGTCCACCTTGGACTTAACCAAATCGGGCTCCAAAATCAACTCTTCTTCTACAACCAGATAATCTAGGACCACTTTGCGAAAAAGATGCTCCAAAACACTTCTAATGGTATAACCCTTGTTCAGCTCAAAACTCTCCATTCTCTTACCAATAGTCTGCTTGATCGAAGATTTTTCAGCACACTTGGATTCCAAAAATTTCAAAGAGCAGTACGATTTCCTCACTTTGGCTAGTGCAGAACAAATAATATCAAAATTAGAACCTGAAAGAAACAGAGATTTAACCTCCAATGCACCAGAAGAGTCGAGTCTGTGTCACACCTCCAACAAAGAAGCAAAACCATCACTCGAAGCCAAACGCGAAGCCTTAACCAACTTAGAAACCAGCAGCTCCAGTTTGTGAAACCTAGAAGAAGTCCTGGTAAACACACTGTCAAAACCTTTAAACCATTTTTTCTTGAATGTACCACTTGCTGAAAGAACCATGATCTTGTGAACAATGTCCCACATAGTGTCCACATCAGAAAACCTCACTGCCACTTCAAAAGCATCTGAGAACATAGAGACATTGGCAGCTGAAGCATCCTTGAACTCCAACCACCTAGCATCATTGGCATCTTTGACGTCAAACTTCCAACAATCCCTATTCGCCTGCTTGCGAAGAGAAATCAAGTGCGTATTCAAGAGCCCGTCCAAATCTAAATCCACTGAAACAGCTCGATGGTCTGTGTCAAAATGCTCACTGACATTCAAAACCTTATGATGCACTATTGCATTGACAAGACACGAGAAGACAAACACGTAATCAATTACTTTTGTAACACCCCTAGAATTTTTCCAAGTGGACGTTTTCGCAGCTGGGCTACCAACTAAAGAATTGACCAGACCCAAATCAAAGCATCTTTTGAAATTTGCACTTTTATGAGAACCGTCTTCATTAAAATCACCCCTGAGAATAATGAAAGAAGATTCATTAACAGCCTTTGCAATAAGAGAGTTAATCTCATCAGTCTGGGAAAACCGCACCACTGAAAAAGCACCAGCGTAGAGCCCTAGAATTGACACCGAGAGCTTATTCTTGAAAAGCAATCTAACAGACAAGAGCTGGCCAGGCACTTCAGAAACTCTGCACACATGCCTTGCCAAAGAAGAGTCTATGACAACCACCACACCAGCACCCAGATAACCAGAATCCAAACCAAAGGAAAACACTCAAACACCATCAAACTTGTTGGCAATCCAGGGACGAACCCTATCTTTCAACTTTGTTTCAGTAAAAATAAAAACCAAATTTCTCATGTCCTTGTGCCAATGAATTATATCTTTTTGTTTCGCAGGAATATTCATGCCTTGAACATTACATGTAGCAACCTTCCAAATAAAACCGGTCATTGAGAAGATGAGAGAACCGAAGAACCCAAACCAGAACACAACATATCCAGTCTTGCCAACACTGAGCCGACTGATGCATCCAAAGCCATCAACTTTGACTCCAAACCACCAACCTTGGCAGTTAGAACCTTCGAACTACTGGAACCAAAATCAGGATTGGCATCATCAACGGTAGGGCAAAGAGAAGGAGAGGCCACCAACAGAACGTTCAGTGCCATATCCAAATCCACGTATGAGGCCAGAGAAGCAGACGCAATGGGATGAAAGGCTAGAGAAGAAGACTCCAAGGATATCATCTCAACACAACTCAGTTTCTTCGCAATGGCAGAAACTCGGTCTGCCAAAAGCTCCAAAGAGTGTTCCAAAATTGCCAACTGACTGCACAAACCAGAGATATCAGAAGGGGAGGATTTTACCAAGGCAGAACCTGCACTGAAACTAGCACCAACAGAAAAAAGACCCGAAGAAACCACACAAGAGGAAGTGCCACTAGCAATTTGGGCCCATGTCTTGTCACCAAAGAAAATTGGGTGAGTGATAAGAGTCTGTTTTCTCTTATATACATTAGCTAGATGAACCTGATCCTGAGAAGTTACTACCTGCTTACTGCAAGCACCAGAATTCCCACCCATAGAACAAACATCAGAAACATGACTGAATTGTTTATATACTACACAACAGGCCAAAGATAAACCAGCCCAATGCAAACTCACAACCTTAAAAACCAGAACCAAACCAATAGCAGCCAATTTGGATGTCTCATTCTCAAAACAGATCACAGCACACTGATCATAAATATATGAAGATGGATTACGGCCAATAAAACAAGTTTTCCCACCATAGGCCTCCACCAATGCAGACAAATCATGGGCAGTGGTGCCAACTGGAAGAGTGTAAAGCAATGCCTGATGCTGATCCCTAGATACTCACGTTTGTTTATCAACACTTGTCTTTGCCACATGAACAGAATCTTTTCCCATGAACACAAACCATCTAACCGCGACCAAATCAGCTATCTTAGATGATTTATATTCCACTAGGGCCTTTTGCCAAAGACCAATAAGCTGCATTTTGATTGAAATAATCTTGCCAAACTTGGAGAACACTGCCTCAATCGCCAATTTGGGAAGATTCACTGGGATTTCCTTGACAATCACTCCCTGATCTGAATGAACACTTGATTTTCTCAGATCATTATTGACTAAAATTTTCTCACCGATTGCCAATTCCCTAGCCTTATTTAAACTAATTTCAGAAGTAAATAAGAATCTGATGATCCTTAGAAATTTTGAGGGAGTTGAGGCTCTCCCAAACCCATCAACACGATAAAAAATTTTTTTTAAACCGATCAATTTATCATTAATAGTTTTGCCAGGAATGGCAGATAGCTCAATATCTAAAGCAAACGACTTTGACGAATTAAAATTCCATTTCTCTGGTGCACATGACCTGACTGAAGGAAGGCAATTGGATCCATAAAATTTGGGACTCGGGAGAGGCAAAGTATCCTCACCATCACTTGGAACATTGAAAGAGAGAGGTGGCAGCTTACTGTCCAGAACATAGGTGCGAGTACGCGTCTTCCTTGGCATGGCATTATTCATGTCATCATTCAAACCTGAAACATCTAATTCTGCATAGCAAGTTTCCTCAGTGACGACATTTTCCACGTTATCCAAGTCTGAGATGCCACTCACGCTGTCCATCTCACTGTTGACTTTACTAGCCCACAATCACCCAATGATAGGTCCATCACCACTTTCATCCATAACATTTGAGACACCAGCAGA